>JARHVA010000730.1:3437500-4037500 GCA_037957365.1 Torreya grandis | reverse complement strand
GCAGAGTCCAAAAATTAGACTCATTTTTAGGTTCCTTGCTCTGATCCTTCCTTTTGTTCATGACTTAGGGGATGTCTTGATCTTCATAGTGGATTACATAAGTCCCGAGGCTAGTGGCATCAAAGTTTGTGAATGGATTATTCTTGATGAGTTCATTAAGGAGGACCTTCTCTTCCAGGCTCCCATCGTTTACCACTCCTTGAGCATTTCTATGCAACACATCTCTTTCTTTAATAAGTGTGTGTCGCTTCAAAATTCATCATAACATCATCAACGATGTACTCTGGATGTAGTGATTCAAAGAACACCTTCATTTTTGAGCCATATTTAGTCTTTAGGATCAAGTGAGACCAATCCAAAGATAAATACCCACCTATATTGGCTGTGAAATCTCTTGATAAACATATCCCAGAGACTGACGGAATGTCTATTACCACAACTTCTTGGGTGACTGTAATACTAGGATAAGAATACAAAGTTAGGGGAAGAACCTTGATAACTTCTATGGTCTGAATTTTCTTTTCATCTAACTGCATTACCTCTTTATCCAAAGGTTCATATTGAAGTTGTAGTGCATCTGCAATCTGTTTGGGCATCATTGTGGTGTTGGCACCGAAATCAATCATAGAATTGCGCAACAACTTGTTCCCCACAATGAGAGTTAAACAAAATGGGGTGGGTTTTGTTTTACTTACCCCTGCTTTGGAGTTTATGAATGCGGATGGTGCATGGGGTTACACATTCCCACTGACTTCTCTTCCCTTGGTTTATTTTAGCTCCATAGTCGGGTTACCTTGCATAGGCTTCTCTTGGTCTTCTAATGCCTCTCATAGTAGATATTTTTGCTCAAGGATAGACAAGACATCCCAAAGAGAAACATTGGCTGGGGCCTTCTTCAGCTACTTCACCACATTCAATGACCCTTGAGGTCGGACTTTGAGGTCCTTTATCCTGTTCTATGCTATTTCACCCCATTTTTGATATGTTAGGGGTGATGGTTAGGGTCTTGGCTTTTTTCGAAAGTCACTTTAGGCCTTGAGAAAAACTCTTGGATCTCGATTAGTTTTTTTTTGGATCGAGTGTAGTAGTCCGATTGGACTTGCAGGGCTTTCAACATGGGGATCTCATTTGCATAAATTGCATCTTTGCCTTCCACCCAAGAGAAGAGCACATGGTCTGAGGCTATCTCCTCTTCTTGCTCCAAGGATATTCCTTGCACTTGAGCCATCAAGACAACGTTTTTAATGCCTGTGGAATCGTATCTGTAAGGCGCTGAATCAGGTGTGCTCCCTTGTCTTCATTGCTTGGCAACCCTTTCCTGTAGATTACCTTTTGGGCAATTTTAGGGTGTATGTGTCATTACATAGAAAGTACCATGAATTTGAGTCATCCGCCAAGTTGTTTTGGCCAGTGACCAATTCTCTTTGCGAGTTTGGTAGGACCATTTGAAAAGGAGTAGAAATCAGAATGGTTTGATTTGCAGGTTACCCCTGATGATTTGACCTCTACCCTCCCAGGTATTGGTTATGCTGATATGATGCTCTTCCACCTTGGTAATTTTGGAAAGGGGGATTTGGGGGCATAGCTTGCTACCTCTTGAGGTTTATGATCTCATTTGAGAAGTTCCATAGGATGTTCTTCATGTCATTCATATATGAAACTAATGTGGATGAAACAGACATGCTCGTTTGAGCAACAGGGTATACATACATGGGATGAGATGCCTATGAGGTGCTTGGGAATTCCTCTTGTGGTAACATTGATAGTTCTACGAACATAGTCATCGATGGTCATGGGGAGAGTTTCCCAACATCTATCAAATTATTCTCCGTTCTGACAGCTAATTCATACGCGTTCAACAACATCTGGCCTCTAAGGGACTTAATCATAACAATGATATTTAAGTTGAAGGCTTTAAGGTAAAAAATGATGGCCATACCCATAGGCGGTCAAGTCGTTACTGGGATTATTTTCCAGGTATTATGAAACCTGGTATTAAAATCAGTGAAAGCCTCTTGTGGGGCTCTTTTAATAGTGAGTACCTACTACAAGAGAGATGACCAGTCTACTTTCTTATTGAATCGGTCAAAGAATCTGTTACCCAGTTCATCCTAGGTGGCGATGGAGTTGGGCAGTAAGGACCGATACCAATCAAAAGATCGCCCTTTGAAAGAGGCAACCAATAGCATTAAGGATACATTCTGTTCTGTGACATGATGCATGGTACAAATATTGAAAACATCTTGCAGATATTCTACCACACTCTTGAAATCCTCCCTTGTGAATTTGGGGAGTGCCTTTAAGACGTTAGCAGGAATAGGATCCCACATAGTTGGGGCTACTGGAGGGACGAGTGGGCTACCACTATTCCATGCTACAAAGTTCTTTAGTGCTCCTTGGACTGCCATCTGTGGTGGTTGTTGTGTTGCACTAGACCATGCAGTTCTTTGGCAAGTTACAACCACCAGAGGTGGTTGTAGTAAGCTTGGATTCTGCATTGCTAGTGACCTTGTGACGGGCCTTTAGCTCATAAACTGTAAATTTTAATCAAGCAATTATGGGTAGACTTGTCCCACCGGGCATGCCAGAAAAGGAAACTGTTGATGCCTAAAACTTTCATTCTCAGTAAACAACCTCCTATGGCAAGCTTTATAGATGTGGGACTGAAATTCCTATATGTGAAGCGACCTCTAGGATTTTAAAAGCTGGCTTTTTGAATAATTGGAGAGGAAAAGGGGAAGAAGGAATGAAAAAAGCTTAAATAAAACTAAGGCAATGCACCAAAATTCTTAATGTATTCATTCCTTATATTGCATGATATAGCTTGGACCCTTTAAAACATTATAGACAATTTAAAAGAGCATATACATGGTTTAAAGTCTATAATATAAATGAAATCCAACACTATATAAGCAAAGAATATAAGTAACAGACAACAATTGATTCCACATAATTTAACACAGAACACCATGCCCTCTTCATTTTTGGGTGGAAAACAAAATCCAAAGGCCCAAAGGCACAATATAGACTATTCAATCCTTCTTGCGAGGGACACTTGCTAAGGTCTTAGAATGAAAGACTACTGATTCTATTTCTATTCAAAATTAAAGCTATTACAATGGCCGTTCTCTAGTAACAACCTTGAAAAAAACCTTGTATTATCTAAAAATCCTTGAATATATAGGTACGACCACCCTAGTGCAGAGGAGTTTTCAAGATAAAGGAATCGACACAGGAGCCTAGCACTCGCATTCATGATGAGGACGTTATAACTGCAAGGGAAGCTTCAGATCATACATACAACCGATCTTTGAATCTTGGATATGGCATAACCTTAATACCTTATGATTCCCTCGATGCTTAAAGAAAGTGTTGTAGCGATGCGCGCCTCTCTGAACTGCTCATAGAATTCTTACCGGAAACATGGCCCACTTCCCTTGACCAATGGCACATCTCCAAGCTCTGACAGAAAGAACCTTGCCTTAGATAAACACCATGACGACGCATGGCACATTGAGGAACGAGCATTATTTTAGAAGCTCTTTAAGCCTTTATTTAACTGATAGCGCATGGAGCCACCACATGGAGAGCTGGTACTACTCCTAGGGGAGCCGAGAAATCTTTTGCGAAGGATGAGCGTGGGGGTGCCACATGTTGCTAGCAGAAGGAGTCGATACTTGAGCCAAAATTAAAAGGGGAATTCGAGGGAAAAGAGGAGATCGATACTTAATCTACCTAACTCTTCAAGCATGTCCATGATGAAAAGCCAACTGCCCCAAAAACTTCAAAATGTGGATTTGATCCACAATAATGTTAAGATTATTTTATAATGCTTTGAAAAATTCATTTATGCATTATTTTTTTTTAATCCAATCATTTTTTAGCAAATAAATTTTAAATTGGCCTTAGGTTTAGCCTTTAAAATGCTACATTTTTTTTTTTTCCAAAATAATGAGATTCATATTCCTAAATGTCAAATAAAATGCTAAAACACGACTATTAATACTTTACAATATTCTTTTACTGATAAATTGACAAAAATGTAAATATCTTTTAATACACACATGAAGAATATGCATAATGTTATTGACACTCTCAATTAAAAAATTATCTTTTGACCTTAATGACACTTCTAATGTTATATGTGTTTATAGTGAATCTTGCACTTCTTTGCACACTCATTTTTCTAACACTAACCTAAAAATCATGCACTCAATAGGTTATAGTAAAGGCAATCTTAGAAAATATAAAAATGACATTCTTGAGTGTATTTTGCTTAAATCTAACACAAATTTTACAAAGTTTAGTTTTAATATTTTTAATATCTCTAATGATAATGTGAAGTTGCATTATTCCTCTCATCGAAAGACATTTCAAAATCATGCTTCTCAATTTCATAAGATTTCTTTTGATTCTAATGTTTCTTACGCTCATACTTTGGTTAAAAATGGTAAACTTGTGGGCATTGTTATAAACATAGACATAATATTTCTAAATATTAAAAATTACATCAATGTAAGTCTTGTGGTAAATAAACTCTTAACATTTTGCATTATTAGAAAATTACTAAAACACCTCATTTAAAAGTTAAACCAATTTGACTATCTAAAATTATGGTATCTTCTCGAGACTTTGATGTGTTTTATTTTGATGATTTTTTAATTGCTTCAACTAGAATATATTTTACAAACAACATATCTTTTTTTGTCTCCCTTTTGATAAGTTTAAAACTCAAATTTTATGCATTCTTTGTTTTTATGCTTACCTCTTTTTGTAAGTTAAGCAAATATGTTTTGTTTGGAGTTAATCATTTTGGACTAACTTTTTTTCATGCAAGATTCCACACTTTGTTATGAAAGTTGTCTTTTGCTCATTTTGCCTTGCTTTAGATATACCTTTATTAATTTAGTTGTATGTAGATTATATTTATGGTAGTTTGGTTTACTTAACATGAAATATTAGTGTATGCTTCTATATTGCAAGGATTGTTGATTATTATTTTTAGATAAGGTTAATATAAGGGTTAAGGGCCCATGCCCAATACAAAAGAGCTCAAAAGATAGACATGATAAAGTAGCACAACAAAAACCAATAGAGTACTAGGAATCAAAGACTATCCATGATCATGATCTACTAACAAATCGACACCAAAAAACTTGCCAAAATATAACAAAAAACTAGAGAGGAAAATTAATGATCCGAGTCTTCAGACTTCGAGTAGAGTACCAATTTACTGGTCCTAGTATTTTAAATTTTTCTTCTCCCTTCCTCTGGTGCGATTGCCGATACCCTGTAGGGGTTCAATGACTTTCCTATTCCTCTTAAGCCCCACGAAACTGGTTTCTGCCTTTCTCTAGTTTGAATCCCTCCTTTCTTCTTCGCTATCTCCACTATGATTATTCCTTTTACTATGTGGGGACTAGTCCACATTTTCTTCTTCCTCATTCTGGGTATCACCCTTTCCCATTGAAAAATCACCTGGAGTCAACAAAGCCTTCAACTTGTCAAACTCATCAAAAAAATTTGAGCTCAAAAGCCTCTAGATAACCACCTTCGTTTCCAACTTTTGCACAGATTATTCTATTTTGTTAGTTAGATTAAAGTTGAAAGGAAATCGACCCATACTGGTTATGGGTTTAATATAAAATGGAACATGCTTATGACTATCTCTGGCCTGAAGGTCCCCCGAGACATTTGGTGCACCAACCCTTCATTTTTCCCCCCTTTGGGTTCTACTTCGTGTTCCAATAAATCCTCACTTGATCTATCAAAATCCACCTGCTCACTATGTATGTGTATGGCCTCTAAACCACCTTGCTTGAGATAGGTTTCCCCCTTTTGACCATTATCATAATGAGCCCTTGATGAATTATGTCTGCCAAAGGGTTGCTCTTGAAATTAATGTTAGGAACTTCAAGGAATTTCAGCAAGAAGTGAATACTTATGGGATGGCCTCTAAAATTATTGAGGAAATGATGAGAAAAAATCATAGTGTGCTTTCCCTCAAGGGTAATATATTTGATGACTTGAAGACATACGTCTAACTATTTCCTTGGCAAATCAATCCTAAGAAACCCTTTATGATTTGAAGACTTGGGTTTTTTTCTTTTTTGAGCTATAAAAAATAATGAACAATTCATCTTTTCTTTTCTTGTCTTTGAAAGATTTAACACCATTGTAGTCCATACCTATAATTTCACTGATGATTTCTTTAGTTACTATGATTTTTAAACCACGCATACAAACCTCCCTCTCCTCCCAACCTCTTACAAAGTCATGAGAAATCATTACATCATGGCTGATTAACCCTTCCATGAAGCTCACAATTACTCCACCATTTTTCTCCATACATAAGGATCTTATTTCACCTCAGCACAGGAAATGGGTTCCACTCTATTGCAATCGCCTCCCATATTGCTCTTTTTGACTTTTCTGCACTTTTTGTGAGTGGGACCACTAGCTATTAAATCTAAAAAGACCTTAATTGGATTTTCCTTAATAATAATAGCAATTAAAATGAAGTCTGTCTGCTCGTGTAAGGCCTTGAGATGTGATCGTATCATGATTTCTATACATGTGCAAAAGCTACTACACCCATGCTGATTAGATTTATATATATGATGATGATGATGATAAAATCATGCATTGGAGTGGGCTTTATCGAAATGAATGACAATCATGATGTCATTGGAAAAATCCATGTCACCTTCCCAGTAGCTGAGAGATCCATGTGTGATCCCTAAGTTCTCCATCTTGTTAGCACTTTTATTTCCCTCCATATAGATATGGTCTATAGACATACCCTTAAACAAAGTTATCAAAGTTTTAGCATCCTCCATTATGATGGTAATAGTCTATTAATATTGGGAGGAGCCCTTCAAATATTTAATAATGTTGAGAGAATCTCCTTTCACTTGTAAGTTTTTCAACCCCATCTTGGTTTCAAGCTCAATCCCCCACCAAGCTATCATGGCTTCCACTAAATTATTGGTTTGGATTCCTAAGGGTCCTGCATATGCTACCAAGAGATTTCTATTAGAATCCTGGATGACTCCTCTACCTCCTACAAGATCAGGATTCCCTTTTGCCGCTCCATCAAAATTCAACTTGTACTATAGAATCAGAGGGTGAATCCATTGATCTTCATTATGTCAACACTCTGCCTTTGAGATTGGGTAGGAATCACAAGATTCAGTGAAAGTAAGATCTAAGAAAAATAAGAGGAAGGGGGATCACCAAAAGAAGAAGCATAAGTTAATCAATTCTCCTTGATATAAGCCATTATCTTCTTGAAAGTGGTGACGGGGTTGGGATTCAGGTTGTCAAAGATGGCTGATTTTTGATAATACAAATTCACTAAAAAATATGAGGGAGAGCTAGATTCCACCAAAATTTCAGGAAGGGATAATCCCAAGTTGCCTCCCATTGGTAGATCAAATCCCTTATGGATCCTAGAGAAACCCAAGAGTAATTAGATAAATTATGAAAATATTGAAAAATAGAAGTGACAAAAGGACATATGAGGAAGATATGTTCAAAATGTTCAACCTCCCTACAAAGAACACACATGTTAGGAATTGAAAGTCCCCCTTTTATTAAATTATCTACCATTAAGATTTTATTTTGGGCAACCAACCAATAGAAAACTTTAATTTTGGGGATCAATTTTTTTATCCACAATAAATTTCAGTTTTCCTCCAAATCTTCTTGATCCCATACAAAAAATAACCAAATCTAACAGACAATAGATCACTGGGATTGGCCATCCATATAAGGTCATCATCTTTAGAAAATCTACTGATATGAGTATTTTGAAACTAGTTATTTAACTCTTGTAAGAAAAGAGTTTCTTGTTGATTCAAATCTTATTTATGAAGTAACTTTCACCTTTTACTTCCTTCAACCTCCTCCCAATAATCACACACTTTGTGACCTATAACCTCCTTAAAGTAATCCCTCAATCCCATTGCATCTTGAGAGGATCCAAGCAGGAATTGAATGAGCCATAGATCATCCCAAAAATTGACTCTATTGCCTATGCCAATTTTTAATTTTATCCCTTTCAAAATAATACCCTTTCTTTTTCTTAAAACTTTCCAAAAAGCTGAAACATTGATAAGACCTTCTTTAGCAAGAAAGCAAGA
Source organism: Torreya grandis (assembly GCA_037957365.1). Classification (NCBI taxonomy): domain Eukaryota; kingdom Viridiplantae; phylum Streptophyta; class Pinopsida; order Cupressales; family Taxaceae; genus Torreya; species Torreya grandis. The sequence goes on along the minus strand of JARHVA010000730.1, from coordinate 4,029,356 downwards.
ACCCTCCTTGAAGTTCAAATACTTAGCTTTAATAATCCTCATCCATTGGTTATCTTCCTTAATCACCCTCCATCCTTGGTTAGCTAGCAGAGCTTGATTCATAGAACTCACCCTATTGAGACCCAATCCCCCCCTCCCTAAAGGTAACCATGCTTTATTCTAAGAGAGAATTGGAAATCTAAATCTGTCTTCTATACCCCTCTAGAGAAATTTCTTTTGTAATTACTTTAATTGGTTTAACACTTTGCCCAGAATAATAAATAAGGACATAAAATAAATTAGAATGTTCTGAAAAGATCTCTTAAGTAATTGCAATTTGATAGCATGGGAAAGCATATTCCCTTTTCATCTAGACAATTTCTTTTGAATCTTATCAATAAGAGGGTTCCAAAAGTCTGATTTCATATTGTCTTCAAAAAGAGGGATGCCCAGATAGGAGGAATGAAGATTCTTTATTACACATCCAATGATCCTAGAAATCTCCCCCTAAAAATTTGGTGGAATATTGATGAAAAATAATGAGATTTTAAGGAAATTAACACTTTGACCTGACACTACCTCATAAATTTCAATATTTTTCTTGAAATATTTTACTTCAAAAATTAAAGTTTCTCCCATCATTAGAGTGTTATCCATAAGTTATTAGTGGGTTAAAGGTCTAGTGTTGGGAGATGCTTTAATTCCCTTGATGAATCTGGAAGAACTGGTAATATCAATGATTCAGCTCAAAGTTTCAGCCATCAAAATAAATAGTTAAGGTGATAGGGGATCTCCTTGTTGGAGACTTTTCCTATAGGAAAAAAACTTTTTTGGACCCCATTAATAATGAATAAAAACATGGGGGTGGATATACATGAAGTAATTAGATTTTTAACTAACTGATTAAACCTAATTTTTTGTAGAATTTTATTAAGGAAATGCCATGAAACTTTGTCATAAGCTTTGTTCATATCCAGTTTAAAAAACATTCCCTGTGTGAAAGAATTGACAACTGTGTGTATAATTTCATGAGCAATGATAATACCATTTAATATTTGTCTTCAAAAAACAAAATTCTCATGTTGTTTTGCTATCAACTTGTCAAGAAGCATTTGGATTCTTAAAGCTAGACCTTTAGTGCAAATCTTATAGAAAGTGGAACAAAGACTGATGGGTGTAAAATCCTTCAACTGATTTGCTCCATGCTTCTTAGGGATTAAGACCAAAAACATATTGTTAAATTCCTGAATTATTGTTATAGATTTGAATAATTCAATAACAACTAGGCAAACTTCATTTTGAATGATGTCTCAAAAGACTTGAAAGAAAAAAGGAGGGAAACCATCTGGACCTAGGACTTTGTCTCCTTCCAAAGAGAAGACTATGGATCTAATATCTTCATTAAAATGTGGGGATATAATGGATGAATTATCTTCTTACGATATAAACCTTTGAATAAGGTTTAACACTTTTTATTCAAGCTATAACTCCTGGGAAGGAGCAAGAGACAAAGGATTCCTATAGAAATTAACAATTTACAGTTTTATGTCCATTTCATCTTTATACAAAACCCCATTTTCTCCCTTGATTTTTGAAATTAATTTATGCTAATGATTTCTTGAGGCTGAGAGATGGAAATACTTTATGTTCCTATCACCTTCCTTGAGCCAGGTTTTCCTAGATTTTTAGCACCAGAAGGTTTCTTCCTTAGTTTCTAGATTGTGGAATAAGGTTAAGAGTTACCTTTCTTTAACTTGAGAGGAAAGAGTGGAACCAAAAAAATCGATTTCCTCCTCCATTCTACTTAATTCTTTCTCTATTTTACTCTTTTGAGTGAAAATATTTTCTAAGACTTCCTTGTTTCAAATTTTGAGTTTATGCTTGACATGTTTAAGTTTCATGGCTAAGATGTACATATATGATCCTTGCACTGGAAACTTTCATCACCCCTTCAATGATTCAAGCAATGTCGGATTGGATAACCATATTTATTCAAATCTGAATGGAATGCTCTTGTGTTTATTCATCTTCTTACTGGTGAAAATCAGGGAGTTGTGATGAGAGTCAACCCTGGGAATAGAGGATAAAAATTACTAAATTATATATCCCACATTATTGAGACCAAGAACCTGCTCAGGTGAACTTGAATGAGGTTTTTGCCTAATCTTTTGTTTGACTAGGTAAAAGGGTTTCCTTTCAAGTTGACATCAATGAGACCAGCCTCTGCAATAAAGTCATTAAAATCCATCACGTTTTTATTGAAAGAGAATATTCCCCCTTTTTAAATTGGGGATAAAGGAGAATTAAAGTCACCTACCACTATCCAGTTCATGTCTTTGAAACATTTCCTAATCTCAATAAGATCTACCCAAAGTTTTTTCTATCATTTTAGTATTAGGTGTATAGATGTTTGTAAGAACCCACTCCACTTTATTTTGAATGTCTTTGAAAAAGATAGTGATATGTGATTTAGCTTTTAATATAATCATCCCCTCTAGGACAAGGGGATCCTAGAAAACCATCATCCCGCTAGAAGCACCTATAGAACTACTTCTCAACTAAAATATTTATCCTAGATATTACCTTTGTTCTTCAAAATTTTATCTTTAGACATCTTGGCTTTTTGGAGAATTAAAATATCAAGTTTGTGCTTTAAGACCATGTTTCTTGCTAATCTCTGTTTCGTAGGGTTATTCAAACCCCTTATATTTCAAAATATAATATTCATTTCTTAGTGCTCAGGTATTATCTAAGGGTCATTTAGGTACCATTTGTAACTCATTTTTATTAGTTTTAGATTTTTTAGCTTTTTGATTAGTCAGTCTACTAGTAGATTTTAGCTCTTCTCCTACTTCGGCTTTTTTCCTTCCCTTTTTTGGTTAAACCTTCATCCATTGGTCCTCTACCTTTTCCTTATTTTTCTCTTGATTCTCTCTCTTTCTTGTTGAATAACATTGAATCGGGATAGGTGAAAAGGGCTTAAGTAGCCCCTCATTTCTAACTAGAGTTAACATAAATTTTGTGAATAAAACTTCTTGTAGAACTAGATCCTCACTAGAGAATAAAGATTCAAAGGATAGTAGTGAATTTGAATCTTCATGACTGTTTTCTAAGGGTTCCTTTTGAAAATGACAATAAGATGGATTTGAAACGGTGGAAGCAAAGGCTATTTCAGCCAAAATATCTATCAAAAGGGGTAAGGATGGTGAAACCTTCTCAACGATTGAATTGACAATCACAATAGGTTCAATAGCAACAAAATGGATCAAATAAGGGGAATTCGTTGCAGGGCTACAAATCCTTAGGGGTAGTAAATTCTTAGTAGAGTTTACGATTGAGAACTTCTCTCCCAGGATAAGAGGAGCTAGAGAAGGAAGGGTAACATGGTGGGAAAGGAGAGAAGGTTTTAAAGAAGGAGGATTAGGAATGGGAGCTTGAATGGAGTGAGAATAAGGGTTCAAAGAAAGAGGTTTATTTACCCAATAGAGAGTGGGGTGAAGGGAAGGCTTATTGATGAGAGGGCAATCCTTCAATGAATGATTTAGGATGTTGCAGGTTTTGTAAAATTTTGAGTCTCTTTCAAACACAATCTATTGATTCTAAACCCCATATTTAGATATGATCTTGATATAATGAATCAAGGGTTTATCTGGAAGGATGAAGACATAAAATCAAGCAACCAAGAGTCTTCGTCTGAACCTATTGATGGGGTCAATTAAAATAGGTTGACCAATAACTATAACAATCTCAAGGATAACCTTTAAGGCCTAGAATTCCAAGGGTAATTCTGGCAAGTTAACCCATATAGGGATATCCTCCATAATGACACTATCAAGGTTAAAAATTGCTTTCCACTTGTGAAGACAAACATTTGATTTACCCATAAACCATGGCCCTCCATAAGGATCCTAATGTAATCTCCAAAATTTGACAAGTTGATCAAGAAAAAATTGTTTGACATGGCAATGATGTCAATCTATCTCTTAGGATGCCATTTAAAATTATCCCACTTTCAAAAGTAATTAATATTGGGTCTAAAATCATTGAATTTAGCCAAGAGAGAATTTGATAGCGAAGAGTCAACTTTCTCTATGACAGAATTAGGAACATCAAGACGTACCTCATTTCTTTCACAGGCGGGGATAAGTGTGGAGTCTTCCCAATATTTTTATTTTTAATCACTCTTCAGACACCATATCAGCCCATGAGATTGATTTCTTTCCACCAAACTGATCGGGTATCATGTCTACAAAAGTGGCAAGTGGACCCTATCCTAAAACTAACATGTAACATGATACCTCTTTCAAAATGGTAGGTGGACCCCATCCTAAAACCAATGAGTGTATAGGTAGCTCCTTCATGGGATCATCTCCAAACTACAACTCACCCTCTTCTTTCCCATCATTTGAATTCAAAACTCCACGTTCAGACTTCCCATCCATGTTGATTATTTTTTTCATCTCCTTCTTTATTGGTATTTGTTCTAATGTGGATTGACCATTCTTTTTTGAATATGATTCTTGGAAATTGTTGATGATCACACATTCACCTTTTCAAGCTTCTTGGTGACACATTCTCTTCTTATTTCTTCTCTCATATCATTATAATTCATCTCAAAGGAAGTTTCCATTAAGGGGGAGAATTGTGTAATGTCAATCCCCTTATTTTGTTTTAAGATTTTTATAATTTCATAACCCTAAATAAAACTTAAGGAGGAATTTTAGAGATTAATCTTTATTTGGGTTCATCTTAAGTCTATTTGAGTTGTACATTTCTTATTATAATAAATTCACTTTATTTTAGATTTATGAGGTGTTACACATCTTTTATGGTTTTTGTAAGAAATATTAGAGTTATATTTACATGTAACTCCATCTACACTTATCACACATATCCCCCACCTTATGAGAATCAGGGACATTTAGCATACACAAGAAACTTGTGTAAGTAACTCATCTTTCTTTCTAGCTCTCTTTATTGAGATTTCTCCTCTCTCATTTATAACATACTAGACTACTACTAGTTTTTATCTTAAGATTCTCTCTTATGGTTTGAGGCCCATCTCTCTTCTCTATTCTCTTTTCTTCCATTGATATTTTACTTTACAAACCTTTTTTTATAGATGTAGGATTTTCTTCCATTTAATGGTTTTCCCACTTGACAAATCATGTCTTGCATTATCTTGTGGCTTATTATTGAGGGAATGTTGTTGCTTTACACATTCACTATTTTATGTTTTTTAATATTATTTTAATGATCTTGACATACTTCCTAATATATTTTAGGCATAATATTAAAGTTTAGAGTTTGAATTCCACACTGAAAGATGACTAAATGTAAAATATTAAAATGCAAACAAAATAAAAAAGATATTTTTTCATTTTTTTTTCAAAATTATGCTTCGAACAACCATCTAGATCACTTACTCCTTCGTGAGAAGTAATGGGCTCCATTGCTTTTATTTTTTAGGACCAAGTGGAATGCTATGCTAAAATTGGGTCATGGTAAACCAATTCTCTTAGTGGGCCAATTGCCTTACCTTAACCACTCAATAGAGTGAGATTCATTGATGCCACAGTTGTTTACCCAAATTAATTTGATCAGTAGTCACTGGTGTTGCATAGTCTAGGTTCACTCTATGCTCTAAAATTGCTCACCAACAATTGATGTGTCCAATAATGGAATAAATTACCAGTAGAAAAAATCTACATTAAAAATTAGATGCAACTTGAGGTAGGGTGGAAAGTTGAGTTCAAATGATTTTTCATCCACTTGTTTGATTATGATGTATGGCCCATGTTGTAGAGGCCTATGAATCCCATTTGGATCCTTGAGTCACTCCTTCTGAAGATGCAACCAAACTTGTTTCTCACTTATAACTATTGGGAACTTAATGTTGATCATGACACTACTTGTACTTCATATTTGTCTTTTTTAGAAATTCAATGAACTTGTTGAATATGTTTAATTTATTTAGAAAATTAAATTATCTTGTTCATTTTTTTTTAGCATGTGGTAATGTTTTTTCTAACATAACAAGCAATGTTACATCGATGGGGGATAGTGGTTGAGACCTTAGGCATACATGAAATGGGTTATTGCTTAGAGCCATGGAAAGCTTGATTGGAGCTACATTAGACATATGGAAGACTCTCATCCCATGTGCCCATAAAGTCTTATTGTGGTATGTAATTGGATGCCCATGTTGGGTAAGGACTATACCAAGTGTCTACTTTGAGGCATCTGTCTTGATATAAAAATACTACTATATATATGATAAGATGATTGACACTAAGCAAATTTTATGCTTCAACTGTGCAAAGGCTTAATTTTATGCGTCTATCCATACATATTTTGTTTTTTCCCATTTTATAATATGGGATAGAATTCTCATCAATAAAACTAGTTTAGCTTCCCTAAATATATGTCTTCAGAAACTATTTAGAGTATTTGACTAAAGTTTAGGGTCTCAATTCCACATCAAAGGGTGTAAAAACTATAAAATATGAAATGTAGAAAAAACTGAAAAATATTTTATTTTTTTCATAATTCTACTTTGAATGACCATCAACGTCAAATCTAAATAAATTTTTCATTTGGGAAGCACATCAAACATTACTCTTACAAAACAAGGAGGTCATCAACATATAAGCCTATCCATACCTAGTGGAAAATGCACTCTTGTCCCAATAATGCCACATAATACTTGTAATAGGTTTGGTGTATGATACATTTAACGTCCAAATTTCACCCAAATAAAACCCATAAATACACTATATATAGTACTTTTCTTGTGCAACACTAACTCCACACAAATAAACACTTCAACCATTAACACAACCATGCCAATGCATGCATTAACTACACACATCTTATAATTCTATGTTCACAAGTTAAGGCAACCTTAAATGTATACAAACATACTCAAGGTTCATTACATCCAACATAGATGCTCACTTTCTATCTCAGAATAGGAAATACATAAAGGAGTATGACAATCTAGCTATGACTAAACCGTGTCAACTACACCAGATTTAGTGCATAATACTATACTCGTCTCTAATACTCAAAGAATGCCAAGTATAGTTTATACTAATGAAGCCAACACTGGAGTTGATTCCTAATGGTATAGAACATGATCTATCAATGGTTGGTTGATACAGTGCTACTACAAATTATGATTGTAAACATGATAAAACTAAGCAACCAAGATCCTATTTCTCTCAATATCAATATAATCACCATACTACTTATGATTACGTTGGTCAAGATAAACCATTCATGTCAAATTAGAACTTACCCAAATATGACGCATCGAGATTAGACTAGCTCACCTCACAACCCAGTCATTTTTTTGTTAAATCACCTATCAAATGGTGATGGATAAAATATCCATATGAGGTGAAAAGTATTTTTAGAAGTTATCATGCAATCTATTAGCTACAGGGTACCACTAGGAACCTAAAAAAATTTCTAGAAATTTAAACTTTAAAACAACTTGACATTCCAAATAAGTTTTAATACATAAAATTGTTCTGCAAGGCAATTTCATGAATAAACAGGGTCTGGAATTGAATTATTAAAAATAGTAAAAACATTCAAATATAAAACAAAAAGTTTTTGTATAAATTTAAGGGTAAAAATAATCATTAAAAACATTTGGTTTTACTTAAAAACTCCTTTAGCTAGTTTTAGCAAATTAATTTTGAAATGATTTTGTAGACTGAAAAAGAAAATTAGGTGCAAAAAATTGCCAAAAGCCTCTAGAAATAGATCCTCAAAAAATCATAGGGTAGGAAAATAATGGTTATATATCTCAATTCAAACATTATAATTCTAAATATTACAAGTTTACATTTTAGAAATATCAAGTTTAGATATTAATTTTGAACCCATTTCTAAACTGAGTTGGTTTGATTTACAGATAGGAAACTTATAATATAAACTTGCACTGAATCTTATAAGAGTATATGAAATCATCCAATTATCAAACCAACATTTACAAAGGATGATATAAATATCAATGTGCTTCACGTGTTAGACAAGAAGTCTCAAATTCAAACACACCCTTCTAGAAAGATTTCACTTGATGCTAAATGGCCCATCATAGTCAACCCACCAAAATGGGTTTCCACAACATTTAAGCTATGAGAATAAAATTATTTATGCCAAGAATACTCACTAATATTATGGGTTAGGATCTATTCATTCAAGTTTGCATTACTATAGTTGAATGATTTATCACAGGGTCTAAAACTCCATGTATCTAACCACCCGAATGACCTGATCTCAAAGGTATCATCAAGGCTAAATTGTCAATGCACTTGTACTAAGGAAAAACTTTGAAAAAAATGATGATATAATCATATCTTAATGTTATCACAATATCAAATAACCATGTTATGGTTTACCAATACTCGATCTAAGGAGGACCTATATCAATGCATTCAAGATAGTTATGATACATAAGAGGTCTCCTACAAGATTTCCCCTATATTTTGATATAAAGAAAGATAATGAGATTCATTGTAATCTTTATGATTCATTTTATTTTTTTATTTACTTATTTATTTTACTCTAAAATTTACTCATTATGAATGTGATCACATTGACTGAATAACTTGATTTACTTTATTAAACTGGAGACATTTTATTTAGTGAAACTAAGTAGTTTAAATTAATTTTACAACACAATAAATTATTTAAATAGTTAAACAACTAAATATATGCTGTTAAACATTGTTAACCTTTGTTTTAATACTTCCATAGATTAAATAAGATAAGATTATTTTTCTTTCCATAACATTCCCCTATTTACCAATATACGTTTACTTAGCTATACTTTCATTTGTTAAGAAAAATAAATACCTTCTATTGTTGTTACTGATTCATATAATATAAGAGACTTATATACTTTAAATATTCAAGGCAAATAAAAATATATAAATTTCCAATAATAGAATATTTCAAAATTCTTCATTAACAACGAAAGTGAGATTATACAATTTATTTCATTTGCAGTCTAGATAATAAAACTTTAAAAGCAAAGATGAATTCTATCTTACACAACTTCACAAAGCTACTCATACCTGCATCCTTCACTAAAATCACAAAGAAATAACAAGGATCAACTTATGGCTGAAGAAGTAAAAATGCCATCACAAATTCTTCTTTTCTTTTTTAGAGTAATAAACGAGATAAACATTGAATTCAAGTAACCATATTAATTGTGATGATTATTGTTATTATTATTATCTTTATTTTTATAAAAAAAAGAACACAATAATGATAAAGTAGGTAAATTCACTCAATAATAAAATAAGACAAGATTTATTAAACTCAAGTAAATCAACAAACACCCAGTGAGTCCAACTTCATCATAATGTTAATAATGACATATAATACCATGTATTCATTCAACCAAATTAGGGTAGTAAAATTTCATTAGATTCTTGTCTAGTCATATCCAATTTTTTTTAACATTTAAGTAAAATGTGCAAGCTTAAAGTCTCAATCACAAAACTCATTTTAATTACCGTCTCTACATAGTCTCTGACTAAACCTTGACATAAATGTATTTTCTCTCAAGAATCTCGATAAGACTAGAGAAATATAGAATAATAAAAGGAAAAAATGGTTTTATTATTTTTCCTCACATCCATAACTAACATAGGGGCATCTCAACATTCCTCAAAATTAAAATAACATTTATGTATGTATATGCATATATAATATCTAAAAAAATAAAACAACTCTCTCTCTCTCTCTCTCTCTATCCATCTATCTATATAATTATATATAATTTGTATTTATTTATTATTATTTTTATTTATAAATATTTATATATAAAAATATCACATGATAAAATATATAAATCATATTTTATTTTATTTCTTTATTTCTTTTGTTTAAAACAATTTAAAATATAAAAATATATATTTTTTAATTTTATTCATTTTAATTTTATTTAATACAACCACCATTGCTAGTGGCTGACAACTAGGTCGACATTTATGGAGACCTCTTTTCCAAGGGTGGGGAAGGCTAGTTGGCCCAACCCCTCTTCCCTCCCATCCATGGGAGGGACAGGGGTCGGTTTAGCCACCCCCTCCCATGATTACCAATATATATATATATATATATATATATATATATATATATATATATATATATATATATATATATGAAATAATTTTTATTTTATATATGTATATATATGCATATGCATGTGTGTGTGTGTATATATATAATAATAGTAATAATAATAATAATAATAATAATAATTTTTATTTTATATATGTATATGTATGTAAAAATATTATATATGTATATATATGCATATGTATATATATATATATTAATTTTTATTTTATATATGTATATATATATATATATATATAAAATAAAAATTATTATATATGTATATACATATTTATATATGTAATACATATATACATATATATACATATACATGTATATATGTGTGTATATATATATGTATATGTATATACATATGTATATGTATATATGCATATACATATATATGTATATACATATACATACATCAATACACCCACACACACATATACACACATACATACATACATACATACATACATACATACATACATACATACATACATACATACATACATACATATATACATATGTATATGTATATATGCATATACATATATATGTATATACATATATACATATACATACATCAATACACACACACACACACACACACACACACACATATCTGAATTATTCTTGAAACCAACATAATATAAATATAAACCGAGTCTACTAAATACAACTATCAAGCAGAAAAAGTCACAAAATTCTAGATAGAAGATTTCACAATTACTACTTAGAAAATTTAGCCAAACAAAACACCATACATAGAGGGTAGGCAATTAAGAATAGCTTCATTTAGGTTTGAATCAAGATTATGATCTCTTTGATAAGATAAGTTTTCACCAAAATTTATTTGAAGATTTGACTAAATATTTTGATAGCTTACTTGGTTAATTGGTCTTATATATATATATATATATATATATATATATATATATATATATATATATATATATATATATATATATATAAGACCAATTAACCAAGTAAGCTATCAAAATATTTAGTCAAATCTTCAAATAAATTTTGGTGAAAACTTATCTTATCAAAGAGATCATAATCTTGATTCAAACCTAAATGAAGCTATTCTTAATTGCCTACCCTGTTTATAAATCTTAAAAAAAGAAACTAGTTCATGAGGGAGAATCCACTTCCCTGATCCAACTTGAATCTTTTTGCTCCCAACTTATCCACCATTCACCAATCTTCTTTTTCCACCCCCTAGTTGGCTCTCCTGCCAACAAAAACATTAATGGAGGGCAGCCATGACAAGGAAAGAAGCTTCCAACAAATACAACAATGGAGGCAAAGACTTGGCAAGATAAATGAAACTATAAAACCTTAAGTTGGTTTTAGCCAAGCTTGCATAGAACTTTATTTTCAACATTTTATTGATTTATTTTATTTATTTGTTTATTATTTTATTTTCTATCATCTCAAAACCTTAAAACAATGACTAAGGTTTATCCCAAAAAAAAAGAGTCAAAATTTATATTTCAAGGATAGCCATCAACCCACTAAAAGAAGAGAGTACCCTCTCTTTCATGGGTCCTTTTCATGTCATAAAGGATCTATACATTTTTTTAAAAATACTCCACCAATTAGGTCAGTGCCTACTAGTTAGGTTAGGAATTAAGAGAGTAGGTTTTCTATAAGACCTATGGGATAGGCTCATAGGCTCTCTATGAAGTCTATGACTCTTCTTAAAATAATAAAGGTCTTTTTTAAAAAAAAAAAAAAACCATATGATAAATTTGGGAAATTTTAATTTAATTAATCTTTCTTTATTCATTGATGAGAATTAATCCATTAGTGATAAAGAGGGAACTAAAATTTAAAGTCTTAACAACCACACAATTGCACTATTGAATGTCTCGATTGGTAAGGGAAGGAGGTCCCTCATGCGGGGTATTATGATATATACTTCAATGGAGAAAGGACAAGGATGGTCATTGTATGTCCTTCTTGGATTATTAATACATAAAGTGTCCAAGATTAATCTTGGGTAAGAAGTGGTCAAAACTATGGCAAAAACAACTTTACACAACCTAAAATCAAAGCTTTTATTTGGATAATTTTAACTAGTAAATTACTCACAAGAGATACTTTATTAAAACAAAGATTGTGTGTCATGTTACAATGTACCCTTTTTTAGTACATAAAAATTGTTGAACATATTTTCCTCTAATGCCCATTAGTGAAAAATATCTAGTCCACATGAGAAAATATCTTTTAGATAATAGGGTCAACCACATAACCTTGAGAAAATCACTTCTCATGGGTGCCCCCTTTACATGAGTCCAAATTCATTCTACTAATTTACTCCATCACCCCAAACATTATTAGATGGAGCATTTGTCTCATAAATTAACAAGAGATTATTTGAAGCCATCTCCAAGTTCCCTCCACATACCCTTTGTCAAAATTTAACCAATATAAAACAAACATGCCTCATTATATACCCCAAACTATCCTAGCTAGTCTCATCTATGAGTGATATTTTTGACTCTCAATGCCTTTTGTATCAAAATTTGATATATTTTTCACCAATTCAAATTGTTAAATCAAGCCGAACCCATTCATAAATTTGAACTTCAATGGCTCTAGTCTTTTGTCATTTAGGATAAAAAGTGCAAGGTGTATCTTCAATGACCATTTTGGTAGCATTATTTTGACACTCGAGCATCAATTCCAACATTTTTTTCTGATTGATGGTCACTAATATGAAGAGTTTATTTGAAAAAGAATGTTAGTGTAGATATCTAAAAATTGTCTCTGCTCCATTGTTATTAATTTTATCATCATTCAACACTAACTACCTGTTGTCGCCAAATCTTACACCCTAGAATAAAGTGTTCAAGTCTCTTCTAGATTTAGGCAATGTTGAAACATTTCCAGGCATGTGGGTATACCTATAGAGAAAATTAACCTCTAAATTTAAAGTGGATAGCTCCCTAAATGTATCTCTGTAAAACAAATTTTGTTTAAACTAGTTTGCTTGAAAGGAAAAGAGTTAGAAATTGCATAAAAGGAAACCTACTCTAAGAGTGGTGATGCACTGAGATCATCTTCCACGTGAATATCATATTCTAGTGCACAATAAAACAATACACATAGACCATATTCAAGCTCTAAGGATTTTAACACAAGTATTTCAGTACAAAGGTGAGATGTATAAAATAACACAATGCAAATAAACTGAAAGGCAAGTTGCACATTCTAAGAATAGTTCTACACTTACAACAATTTAACACACTTGAGCGCACTATGTATGAACTATTAGACTAAGAAATTTTACTCAGATGTGAAGGATAAAAGATGGAAAGATGGAAAATCATCACTTGCTATCACTATACGTCACTTACACACTCAATAAATTGGTCAAAACTTGAAATAAAAAGACTTATACTAATGTCTAAATGCAAAATATGACATCAATCTAGTAGGCCTTCACCATACATTGTGTGGACCTTCTTTTCACTAGCCTAAGGGTTGTATTTATAGCAAAAAAAAGGTGAGAGGGGAGGCTTTTTGATGTTGAAAAGAGGAATCAATCTGTTAAAAGCCTCCAATCATGGCTACAATTATCTCTACAAATGATGCTCATTCAAGCCATTTAATTGATCCATGTCACCTCAAGTGGTTACATAATTAGCTTGCTCTCTCAAAGATGCTTCCCCAATAGTTTCACCAGCAAAATCAAGATATTCCAAATTGAGTAATGGCATGTATGCGGTTATTGTAAATAACTCCACCTTTTGTAGATTTGTCTTGATGCTAACAACTTCTCACTGGCTTGTTGAGGTATGTAACGGTGTAGGGGAGAGTCTTTTTCATTTTGTTGGCCTTGGAGATGAAACTACTTGAAGCCTTTGTGTATGCCTTCATGGCATTTGTTAGGATGCTAGCTCCATGTGTATGTCTACAAACATCCCTTGGAGGCTTGTTCTAGCTTGCCCTTAGTCAAATGTTCTATTCCTGTGGAGTCCCTTAGCCTCTCACCTTTTGATTTTCCATAAAAAATGACTCATATCTTGATCAAAATTCTCAAAGTGATGTGAGCCCTCTGATCTATTTTATCTCAAGTGAGGACTATCAATTTTCCTCGGACCCATTGTTTAAATGCTAATAGCTAGCCCATCACCCTAAAGTTGATGTTTGTGCAATTGTCACTCCACTAGAACCATTATTTTAGGGTATTTTATTTGAAAATATTTTCCTTGGAATTTTGCTTGGATAATTTTCTCATAGATAATTCTTTCAGCCATTCTCCCAAACGATACCCTTTGGATTTTGCTTTTGGCCCACTTCATTTTAAAGAGGTAACCTTCGCTAATTTTTGAAATGTACACTTCAGGGGATTGTATTGACCACTTTTTTTTTGTAAGAATTTAGCCTTCAAAATAATTCCTTTAGGACTTTGTTGAAGCACTTGGTCAATGAAAAATACCCTTCAAAAAATTGCAAGTGGACCGTTCCTCTAATAGACATCCCCTTCGGGACTTTGAAAAGTGCCCCTTTGAAAAGCTAAGACGTACCCTTTGGCTTTTTTGAAATGTCCCTTTGGCCTTCTTACTTTAGACCTTTTCTTTCAGATGAATTCATTCAGACCCCTTTTCTCTTAAGTAATTCCATCGAACAAAAGTCCAAAGGGATTATGCCTTAGTTTTTTTTGCTTTGGAAACACTCCCTTCGAAGGAAAAATTACCTTCTGGAAAACTGCATGGGCACCTTACTTGAAAATTCCTTTGGAATTTTACTGAAGATGCCCCTTCAAAAATTTGGAAGATGCCTTTCAGAAAAATTGAACAGTACCCTTCAAAAATCTTGAAAAGGACACTTTCTTGAGAAAAGACCCTTCAATAAAGTGTGTAGGGCACCTGCGTGAGAAATGATCTTTTAAACTTTTTGTAAAAGACCAATTCCTTTATAACTCTTGCAAAGGACCAATTCCTTTGGAAATATTGCAAATGACCAATTCCTTCAGGTTTTTTGAAAGTGCCTTTGCCTATAGAACAATTCCTTCAGAAAGATTATTTCAGACAAAATGTCTGAAACAATTCCTTCTGAAAGATTGTTTCTCACAAAATGTTTGAAATAATTCATTCGAAAAGATTGTTTTAAACAAAATTTTCAAAATAATTCCTTTGTCTTGAAAAAAAAATTTAAACAAAAACTTTGCTGAAAGAAATAAAACTTATGAAAAAAGATCGAACAAAATCTTTCAAAGGAAATAACACTTGACACTTTGATATGGGCATAGTGTGAAATGCTTCCTCTGATAGACAAATTCTAAATGCTATACTTAGCCAAAATGAAAGATACAAAATTTGGGAGTGAAAAATGGCTAACATTCTTGGTGATTCCTAGAGGTGGTATGCCTGCTATGCCTAAGACCAGTTGCCTATATCTTTCCATTGGGCATGGAGTCATGCATATAGGCACCCAAAATGACTTGAACAAACCTTTGGCTGAAAATCACAAGCTAGTTGATTCACACGCATAAAAGTAAAGACACATACCAAATAAAAGGAATGAAATACACCTATGATACAACACACTTAGGGAACATAATAGAAAACTAAAGGGAACACACATGTGTTCAAATATAATACTTAGGGAACACAACCAAGATAAAACAAAACTAGACTAAACACACACACCTAAGCTACTATTTACAAAACATGACTTACAAGGACTAGTAGTAGAACTTTAGACGTATCCCATTCACAGGGATAGGCAATTCTTCTCCATTCATCTTGGTTACAAAAAAGAGTTGTTCTGATTGCACTTGCTAATGATGTAAGGGCCACTCCACAAAGCATCAAACTTTTTATGTCTGTCTAGTTTTTCTCTATCTTCATCCCATTTCAGAACCAAGTCACCTTCCTTAAATACTCTTGTACTTGCTCTTTTGTCAAAGGACTTCTTCATGAGTACTTGGTGGTGTTCCATGGCCTTGTGTGTATTGTTTCTTACTTCTTACAGGTGCATTATTTATGTCAATCTGACTTTTATATGGAGTATTTTCAAGTAGTTCCAACTGATGTGCAAGTTCTAGAGCAGGGAGTTCTTGAGATATGGATAACTTAGCCTCTCTCCCATAAACAAGCATAAAGGGAGAGTTACCAATTGATCTCTTAGGAGTAATCCTAGCCCATAATGTTATCTTTAACTTGGTGTGCCATGCCTCTTTGATTATTTTCCAATGTCCTCTTGATGATCTTGATGAGATTATTTTTAGTAAACTCAACCAATCCATTACCTTGAGGGTAATAGGTGGATGAGGTACTCAAGTAAACTCCATTCCTATTTTCCCAATCAAAATGTTTAGCACTTATGAAAGCAAGTGCATTATCAAAAATGATAACATGGGGAACTCCAAACCTTATTATAATGTTCTCATAAAAATCTAAGATTGTATTTTCATTTGCCTCCTTCAATATAACAACCTCTACCCATCTTGTGAAGTAGTCAGTAGCAGTCAATATCCATTTGTGTCTTTCACTTGATGGAGGGTTGATCACACCAATGAAATCAAGGCCCCATTGCATGAAAGGCTGGTCTACTTGGATAGGGTTCAATGGAAGGGCTACAAGTTTTTGTTTGCCTACAAAGAAGGCACATTGAGGACACATCTTAAGCCAAGAGTCGTAATACTTGAAAAGACTAGGCCAATAATACCCAACCCTCATTATCTTTACAACTATATTTTTTTGGGAGAAATGACCTCCATCTACACCATCATGAAACTTTTCTAATAGTATACCAAACTGATCATTGTTAACACACCTCAACAACACACCATTCCCATCTTTCCTAAAGGAAAACACCATATACAAGATAGTAAGGAATGGTTTGTAATCTAAAATACATCCTTTGAGACTTGTTCAAGCCATTGGGTCACCCACCATTTTGAAGAGAACTAATGATGTCCTGTATCTAACTTTGAACTTGTATGTGATTAACTAGTTGGGGGTGAACTTGGTTGATCAAGAATTCCTCTTTTGGATCTTGAAAATTTGAAGCTAAATGCTCACATAACCATTTTCCTCTTACCAATTTTATCACCTTAATATCCACATGATACTCCATTACCTTTTTAATCCACCTAGCTCTCTTTTCATCGAGGTCTTTGCTTAGGAGAAACTCCTTAGTGCTAGGATGAGAAACCATGACATGTATCTTGTTGTTTAAAACCATGTGTCTAAATTTTTTAAATCCTCCTATCATAGCTAGAGCTTTTTTCTCAAAAAATGTATACTTTAACTCTCAATCTTCTAATCCTTGGCTAAAGAATGCAATTGGTTGCTATACCTCTTCATCATTATTTTACATAAGCATAGCTGAGATTGCATCAAGGTTAGCAAAGGTATAGATTATGAAATATTTAGAAAATTTTTGGTTCAAGAGAGTAGGAGATTTTACAATTTCTTGTTTGATTGCCTTAGAGCTACTCTTACCTTCATTTTTTCCAAAAAAAAGCTTGGTTCTTCTTGAGCATGGCCGTGATAGGCTTTATGAAAGTTACAAAGCCTAGAATAAACCTCCTTACAAAGTTGATTTTACCCAAGAAGATTTGAATTCCTTTCTTGTGTTAAGTCAAAGACAAGCCTAAAATAGCCTCAATTATTTTGGGGTCAATAGACAAGCATTCTTCTAAAACACTATGACCTAATAACTTACCTTCATAGATTGCGAAGATGTACTTTTTTGTATTAAGGGTTATTCCATACTCCCTACACTTCTCAAAAACTTGCCTTAGATGTTTTGTATGATTAGTAACATCATTAAAAAATATTTATATCATCAAGGTACACAAGCAAAAACTCATTGATCAAACCTTTAAAAGCCATGTCCATTGCCCTTTGAAATGTAGCTCCAACATTGAAAAAACCAAATGGCGTCTTCCTATAGGCAAAGGTACCCCATTTTGTAGTGAAGTCTATCTTGAACTAATCCTCTCCATCCACCAATATTTGATTGTAACTTGGATAACCATCAAGAAGTGAAAATCATTCAGAACCTAAAACAACCTGCAGAATTTGTTCCATGGAAGGTAGTGGGTAATGATCCTTGAGAGACACCCTATTAAGGTCTTGAAAATCCACACAAAGTCTAATCTTTCCATTCTTATTTTAGATAGGTATAATATTATCCACCCAAGTTGAGTGTTTGATAGGACAGATGATCTTAGACTCAATCAACTTGGTCAACTCCTTCATGAGTTCCTCTATCTTGGGGTTCATAGGCCTTTGTTTTTGCCTGATTGGTTTAGTTATAGGTTATAACTAAATGGTGTAATGAGCTAGACTTGGATCAAACTCTTTCAAATCATTACATTACCATGAAAAAATGTCATGAAACTCTTTGCATAATTCAATAAAGGCCTGCCTCTCAGACATGAAACGTATCTTACCAATTTTTAGAAGCTTGTCCTTGTAAATCATGACTCTCTCATAGTTATCTTCTTTTGTCGACATGCTCATTATTTATTTATTTATTATTTGAATCATATTCATTGAAAACACTCTTTAAAGTAATCAACCCTTTAGGCATCTTATTTATCTTCAGTTGAATAACTTATTCTTCATATTAATTATGCAATCTCTTTTGGTTCCTTGAGGAGAATTCTGCCTCATTTTATAATAATTGTGCAATTTGTTCATCACTTTCAAATACTTTCTATGAAACTTCATTATCTGAAATAGAAGGCCTCACATTAACCTTGATATGAGATTGATCTTTTTCCTTCCTTATACCAGTAATTACATCAAACTATGCTCCTATGACAACCAATCTATTAGCATATTTATTCGAATCCTTTAGTACGGGTTGTATGTTGAAGGCATCAAAGTATTGAATTAGGTAAGCAATATATTCTTGGCTATATCTTAATTTATCACTTGATGGATGACCAATTCACTATCCCCATAAACCTTTAAATTCTTGATCCCTCTTCTTTGCCCATTGGAGGCCGTAAACTAGGCCTTCATATTCTGCTACATTATAGGTGCAACTAAAATGGAATCTATATGAGGAGTATTATTGATTATTTAATGGAGAAACTAACATAATTCTAGATCCCACACCTACTTTTATTTTTTAGCAATCAAAAAACATTTCCCATATCCCTTCAAGTTCATGATCTTCATTACTGAGTGAAGGAATGGAAGCATCTTTTTCATGCATACAATAGAC
This sequence comes from Torreya grandis, assembly GCA_037957365.1. Classification (NCBI taxonomy): domain Eukaryota; kingdom Viridiplantae; phylum Streptophyta; class Pinopsida; order Cupressales; family Taxaceae; genus Torreya; species Torreya grandis. The sequence goes on along the minus strand of JARHVA010000730.1, from coordinate 4,010,033 downwards.
TCCCAAATTAGTCTTTTCTATGAATGTATGTGGATCAAGTACATGCATTTTAGTGATATAAATATCAAATAAAATATCAAAAATACCTTCAAGGGGGGAGGATGCTTCACCATCCATGACACCTTCTTCTTCTTCTTTACTAATTAGATAGTTTTGATTTGAATTTGTCTCTATGTATGGCTCAATATGAAACATTGATAAGGGATGTGTCCTTATAGTCACATTAGTTTCATATCTTGTTTTAAAATCTAGAAAATATCAATCAGTAGAAAGGTACCCTCCTATCTTATCTGTGAAGTCCCTTGACAAGCAGATAGCAAAATGAGTTGGAAGGTCTACCACCACAATGTCTAGTATAATGGGGAAACTTGGGTAATCATGTAGAAATAATTTCAAACCTCTGAATAATCCCACTATCTTGGTTGGAGTCTCATAAAACTACAACACACCTTTACTATGTGGTTAATATTTCAATCCCAACTTATCATTGACCACCTTAGGTATGACAGTGGTACTAGCTCCACTATCTACATTACAATTTTGACCAACTTGTTTCCCATAATGAGTATGAGGTAGAAGGGTGGAGGATTTTCAGATTTGGTGGAGGGATCTAAGACATAATTTAGAGTATTGGTAAGGGATACACTATTGTGTTTTGATGTTTAAGGGGCTACATGAATGTTCGTAAGCTATTCTTGTAAGATCTCCTTTTGACTAGGCATATGCAAGAATTCCCAATGAGATATGCTTATCTTGGTATTATTCAAAGAATCAACAATGTTTATATGGGAATTATTCACCTTTTCTTATATTCTTAAAATTAGTGAGGGAGATTAAACTTACTACATTGTAGGCTTGACAACTCTACTCACATTCTGACTTTATTGAGGAGCATGACTGGTGGTAGGTATTGCACTAGGATTCACACTTTCTGGCCTTGGAGAGGCATTACTTGGAGTCATATGTAATCCCAAAAAATCTCTCAAGGATCTCTTTTTGGCTCTTGTGTTGGCTGAAATTGATGTGCTTTGATTCAACACATAATCATTCTTCATTTGAAAGTTCATCATACCTACACTTTGGATGCTAACTTATCCATGAATATCCCTTTGCATGAGATTTAATTCCTCTAATTCCACGTAAGGAGTATATTATTCTTGTGACACCAAAGCTTGGCTATCTTCTTCATCATCATACTTAAACTAACCTTGAGGTTATCCCCATTGGTCCAAATGATCCTCTCCTTGGACCAAATTACCATGTACTAGAACAATAGCCTTTGTAGAAGGAGTGGAATTAGGATTATAGGCATTGGGATGCCTATTGAAACCTTGTTGACCTTATCCTCTTCCTTGGTGGTTGTGTTGGGGTGGAGCTCAATAGCCTTATTAAGGATAGTATTGAGGGTTAGGTGGAATACTTTCCTATAATTGAGCTTGCTTGAGTTGAGCTCATAATGACTGGATCTCTTCATCTTTGTTCATAACATTATCTATCTTCTTAGGAATAGTTCTTGACTTGGAATTAGCATTAGGAACTTGTGATATGCTTGGAGCTTCAACTAAACTATGAGACAACAAAGGCATAAAAACTCTTGGAGGTAGCTTTTCAGCATGTATCAAGCTATTTTCAGCTTTAATAGCTATCTCATATGCATTTGGTAGAGTAAATTTTCCCATTGAATACACCATTATCACCAAATCAATATGAATAGCCTTGAGATAAGTGAGAAACATAAAGCTCAAAGGAGGTCTCATGACAGTGACAACCTATGCCATGTCCTTTGAAATATTTTGTTAAAATCTCCCATGGATTCATTAGGACCTCTCTTTATCACATTCAGCTAATGGATTAGCGTAGTATGGTCACTCTTATTCTTAAATCTAATTACCAAAAATTCTTATAAGCCATCCCAACTTGTAATGAAACCACCTTCCAAAGTCCTATACTAGTCAAGTGCCTTACCTTTTAGAGACATATCAAGCAATCTAATGGATATGTTGGCTCAAGTGATATTATGGAAGTTACAAATTTTTAAAATGTCCCTAATATGCTCAGATGGGGTAATATAACCCTTTCCATTGAAACTAGGGATATTCTTGGTAGCATTGGGAGGAATAGGGTCATATGCAGGAAGGTTGATGGATTTTGGGTGTTAAAGGCCAGGAAAGGTTGCTGCCTATCCATTTCTCCTCTTTCCTCTTGATCTCCTATCTCTTCAATCTCCTCAACTTATTCTTCTTCTTATTCAAAACATCCTTGCCTAGGTTCTCTAAGCATTAAGAATGGTTCAAGGTGTTGTTCTTCAAGAAGAGCTTAAGCTATAGGGGCTTGATCAAATATTCTAGATGACCTAGTGAGGACCATTTAGTATGATGTGGGAAACTTGATCTACAACCAAATATTCTCACCTTTTGGAGTCACCAAATGCTAGATTAAGAATATTTATACAACCTTAGGCTTTTCAAGACCATCATTCACATTAACATGTAAATAATTAGGACTCGTGGTCCCACCAGGCATGCCATAAATTGTTGTTACCAAATCTTGCACCCTAGAAGAAAGTGTTCAAGTCTCTTCTATATTTGGGCAACATTGGAACATTTCTAGGCATGTGGGTATACCTATAGATGAAATGAACCTCTAGATTTAAAGGGGATAACTCCTTGAATATATTTATGTAAAACAACTTTTGTCTAAACCCAGGGAAAAGAGTTGGGCATTGCATAAAAGGAAACCTACTCTAAGAGTGGTGATGCACCGAGATCATCTTCCATGTGAATATCATATTTTATTGTATAGAAAAAAAAAACACATAGACCATTTTCAAGCTCTAAGGATTCTAACACAAGTGTTTTAGTCTAGAGGTGAGATGTATAAAATAACATAAGGAAAATGAACTAAAAGGCAAGTTATACATTCCAAGAATAGTTATACATTTAAAACAATTTAACACATTTGAACACACTCTATACGACCTGTTAGACTAATAATATTTTGCTCAAGCGTGAAGGATAAAGGATAAAGGATGGAAGGATGGAAAATCATCACTTGATGTCACTATATGTCACTTAAACGCTCATATAATTGTTTAGAACTTGAAAGAAAAAGACTTTTACTAATGCCTAAAGGAAAAATATGACATCAATTCAGTAGGAATTCACCATAAATTGTGTGGAACTTCTTTTCACTAGCCTAAGGGTTATATTTATAATAGAAAAGAAGTGAGAGGGGAGGATTTTTGGCATTAAAAAGAGGAATCAATTTGTTAGAAGCCTCCAATCATGGTTGCAACTGTCTCGGCAAATGATGCTCATTTGGGAAATTTGATTGATCCATGTCACCTCAAGTGGTTACACAATTATCTTGCTCTCTTAAAGATGCTTCCCTAATGGTTGCACCAATAGAATAAAGATATTCTAAGATAAGTAATGGCATCAATGCGGTTATTGCAAATGAGTCCACCTATTATAGATTTGTCTTGATGCTAATAGCTTCTCACTAGCTTGCTGAGGTGTGTAACGGTGTAGGGGAGAGTCATTTTCATTCTTTTGGACTTAGAGATGAAATCATTTGAAACCTATATGTATGCCTTCATGGCATTTTTTAGGATGCTGGCTCTATGTGTATGTCTATAAACATCCCTTGGAGGCTTGTTTTAGCTTGACCTTAGTCAAATGTTCCATTCCTATGCAGTCCCTCAACCTCTTGCCTTTTGATTTTACATCAAAAATGACTTGGATCTTGATCAGAATGCTCAAAGTGATGTGAGACCTCTAATTTTATTTATCTTGAGTGAGGACCATCAATCTACATGGTACCCATTATTTAAATGCCAACATCTAGCCCATCACCCTGAAGTTGACGTCTATGCAACTGTCACTCTATTGGAACCATTATTTTGGGGTATTTTATTTAGACCTATTTTCCTTGGACTTTTTATTAGAAAATTTTCACATGGATAATTATTTTGGACATTCTCTCAAAAAGTACCCTTTAGATTTTGCTTTTGGCCCACTTACTTATAGAGAGTTATCCTTCAACAATTTTTGAAATGTACCCTTTGATGGATTATCTCGATCGCTTTCTCTGCAAGAATTTGGCCTTCAAAACAATTCCTTTAGGACTTTGTTGAATCACTTGGTAAAGGAAAAAGAACCTTTAGAAAATTTCAAGTGGACCATTCCTCTGATATACATCCCCTTTGGGGCTTTGAAAAGTGCCCCTTTAAAAAGCTGAGATGTACTCTTTAGATTTTTTGAAATGTCCCTTAGGTCTTCTTGCTTTGGACTTTTTCTTTCGAAAGAATTCATTTAGACCCCTTTTCTCTTAAGTAATTCCTTTGGATAAAAGTCTGAAGGGATTGTGCCTTAGTTTCTTTTGGTTTGGAAACACTCCCTTCGAAGGAAAAAATACCTTCAAAAAAATTGCATAGGCACCTTACTTGAAAATTCCTTTGGACTTTTGTTGAAGATGCCCCTTCATAAATTTGGAAGATGCCTTTAAGAAAAATTGAATAGTACCCTTCATAAATCTTGAAAAGGACACTTTCCTGAGAAAAAACCCTTTAGGAAAGTGTGTAGGGCACCTGCATGAGAAATGATCTTTTGGACTTTTTGCAAAGGACCAATTCCTTTGAAATTATTGCAAAGGATCAATTCCTTTGGAATTATTGCAAAGGAATAATTCCTTCATACATCTTGTAAAGGACTAATTCCTTTGAAAATTTTGTTTCAGACAAAATATCTAAAACAATTCCTTCAGAAAGATTGTTTCAGACAAAATGTCCAAAATAATTCCTTTGTCTTGAACAAAAAACCCAAAACAAAAACTTTCTTGAAATAAATAACACTTGTGCAAAAATATCGAACAAAATATTTTGAAGGAAATAACACTTGACACTTTGTTATGGGTATAGTGTGAAATGCTTCCTCCGATAGACAAATTTTGAATGTTGCACTTAGCCAAAATGAAAGATACAAAACTTGGGAGTGAAAAATGGATAACACTATCATCACACAAATAATATGACTTTTAATCATCCTAACATCACCTTAACAACCCCTTTATACCTTCTTCCATCATCTCAACCTTATCTGTCATCCCATTATGCTTTTATCCTAATTAATCATCTACTCATCACCTATTTAATTACTAATAAGATCCTCACAATTTTTAAGGAATTTTATATTCCTTCCTATCTACCCCCAACTACCTCCACTAACACTCTTAAAAATACCACCAATAAGCCCCATTTAATCTATCATTTATTATACTAACTTCCTCTATAATATCCCAATCCACCTCCTTGAGCTCCACACCATGCCTTGAGCTCCTCACTACCTATCTAGAATTATCTAAGGAATTTAATATTTTTAAAATCTCAAGTACCAAATCCTCTCATCCATTCTCCACCCTTAATCAAGATCCATCACGGATCAATCACAACTATCAATTTTTCCATGTAGCTCTTATAAATAGAGTTACACACCCATGCAAACCAACTTGGAAACTTTTAAAACCTTAAGAATAATCATCCAATGTAATAGTAACATCACCATGCAAAGAAAATAATCCATCCATAGACAAATGATATCAAAATCCTGGGTCAAAAATAACAATCATACATCAAGGAATCAATCATTAATTCATCTTCAAGCTTAGAGAAAATCCACAATGACAAGGAGGAGTTTCATGAATGTTTTTGGATATAACCATGTATGCACTTTTAAATCAATATTTTGGGTCACACTCTATGAACCATCATCATGATGAGAATGAGAATAGAATGATTAACAAATGTAGACTTACATCTATTCATTTAATCATTATCAGGAAGAGAAGAATACATCACACAAAATTATGTTAATACTAATAAAACAAAGTAAGGAACAAGAAAATAAATAATAATAATAATAATAAAAATAATAATAATAATAATAATAATAAAAATAAAAATAATAATAATAATAATAATAATAATAATAATAATAATGAAGATGGTAATAAATACCAAAAATAAAATGAAAATACTAGTGTGTTAAAAACACTTGCGACTAGAGCTCTAAGAATTTGTGATAAAGGCCATTTAAAAGAAGAGATTAATCACTTGATTTTAGTTTTTAATAAGAATGGTTACAATAAAAAATAGATCAATCAAGCTTTTAAATTAACTGTAACTTCCTTGATGTGTCCCCGTGTGAGATCAATGGGTAATGACAACCCAATAGTTTATCTTTCATATATTGAGGGTATTTCCAACAATATCTCTAAGATTTTAAGAAAGAAGAATATCCAAAGTATTTTTATCCCTAATAAAGAACTTAGAAAAATGTTCAAGTTTACAAAAGATTACTTAGAACCTTCTCTTCATAGTGGAGTCCACAAAATTGATTGTTCGTGCATGTTATCTTACATTGGTGAGACATGCCATTTAATTAGGGTCTTGGAACATACAATAGATATAAAAATGATAGAGTGATTAAATCAGCTCTAGTAGAACATTTTTTTAATACTAAACATCATGTTTTCCTTGAGGACACCAAAATATTAGTCATAGAAGATCACTTCCTCAAACATCATCTTATAAAAATAATTGAAATTTGTAAGTAGGAGAAAAATTTGAACAAATATGTAGGAATAGGTTTGAACCACTCTTTGAAACCTTTAGTATACCTCACTAAAAAATCCTTTAGGTAGTTCTCATTCTCTTTGTTTCTAGTGGTGTACCTTCATGGTCTTTGAGTCTTTATTTTTATTCTTCCTTCTTCTTGGGTTTAGGTTGTCATAATGGTAGATTTAGTTGTAATTCCCTTTCATCCTTTATGTTCCTTATTCCTTTCCCTTCTCTTGTTTTGCTAAGTTGGACTCTTTTCACTTCATTTTCTAGGTTTTAGTATGTATTGTGTCATTTTTTATATGTTTTAGAATTAAATACCTTAAATTTACACCTTACTTATGCTTATTTAGAGTTTTTATTTGCTTTACCTTTTTTGTTTTATTTCTTTTTGTCCTTGTGTTTAGGTCTCCTTGTCCTAACATACTCTATTTAGCAATTTTTTGTCTCTATAGAGTCTTTAATCTCCATATCTTTTTAATTAATTTTAGTATTCCCATTTGACTTTATTCTTATGTATTAGTGTTGTTTTAACAATCTTAATTTTTAATTTTTTATTTCTAATCTCATATTTGTATTTCAAAAAAAATCATCTCTTTTATCATTTAATGATAATTTTTAGAACATAATTTATTTACACTTTTATCTTTGTTCTTTAATTTAGTTCCACTTTTGTTTAAAGGTGGTATTTTGAATTTGTGCATTGTATGATAGTTCTTATTATTTACTTAGTATTTTTGGATTGTCATATTGTTTTTATTTGTTTTATTAGTTTTACCTTTTGGTATTTTAATTAAATTATTTTCATTTTGTTTTTGGTATTTATTACTATCTTCTCCTTTATTATTATTATTATTATTATTATTATTATTATTATTATTATTATTATTATTATTTAATTAATTTACTTATTTTCTAGTTCTTTACTTTGTTTTAGTATTATTAAATTAATTTTATGTGATGTATTTCTCTCTTCTTGACAATGATTAAATAAATAGACCTAAGGCTACAATTATTAATCATTATATTCTCATTCTCATCCTGATGATGGTTCACAGAGTGTGACTAGAAACATTGATTCTAAAAGCATATACATAATTATAATAGAAGCATTCACATCACTCTACATGGACTGTAAAAATACTATTATTCTTAAGGAGGATTTATTCAAAGGTAAAATATAAGGTATAAATCTTACCATTTTTTCCTTATTTAGTGGATATTTTGATTTCTTGTTCCTTATGCTTTACTAGACATAGTTTGTTTGAGCTTATAGAGAAGCTTTGTTATTTGTTCATGGTTTCTACTCTATCCCCTAGATTTTAACACAACTACATTTTTGGTGACCATGGTGGGAGTAATCCTTATACATTTGATTGTTAATTATTCTAGGTTGTTTAGACTTGATTATAGGATCAATTAGAATCAAATTTAGGTCAAAATCATCCATTTTTGATCAAAATTATCATGCCTAGGTGATTAGTGAAGTCACTTTATGCATTAGAGAATTCACCACAATCATTAGTAGTTTTGATTTAATTTTGATGAATTCGCATATTGGTCTATTATTTTTCTATCTTTAGAGAATTTTACTAATTCTATAGTGACTTAACCATTGAGAATGATGGTTTTAACCTAAGTTCGGTGACTTTGCCTTCTATTTGCCTACTTGTAGCAGTTTTGCTTTGTCCTTTAGTGATTTTGACATTGTGAAAAATGGTTTTAGAATATGTATAAATTTTTTTATTTCTATCTAACTATTGATCTGACTATGGTGATTTGACCTATGTAAAAGTGACTTAGACTACGTTTCAATGATTTTAATTTATGAAATGATGACTTTGTCATATAATTTTTTTTAGGTTGCCTATTAGAGACAAATAAAAACTTCTAATGTTGTGTTTATAGGCTCACTTTTCATAGATCAAACATCTAATAAATATCATAAGCCATCATCTTAATCACTAATTTAACCAAATTAATCAATTAATATTTTTTGTGTGACTCAATTATGTATGCTATCCCCTAACATAATTTAAAGATATTGTGGATAAAAAACCATTGAATTAACTTATTTGTGATCAATTTTTGTGCATTTATTTTGACTTATGTATGTGATTTGGTTCGTGTAAGTTTTCTTCTCATGCCTTAGGGCAATCTTGAGGATCAAGAGTGGAAAAATAAATTTTGTGTCACTCATGGGAAAGTTGCATATTATCTTCTCTCACATCTTAAGGAAATGTTAAGGATACAAAACTATCATACCTCTTTTATTTTTATTTTATAAGGGAAACATGATGTGGAATTCATGCCCATGTACTGGTCATAATATTTATGAGGGTTGTGACATAAATTTAATCACCATGCACTAATATGTATCTTGTGTTTTGGTTGGGTATTGTTCAACCCTAAAATTTAGACATATAGAATCTAGGGTTAAAGAGGTAGAGATAGCCTAGGGTACAATGATGGTAGACTATATCTAAAAGCATGCTAATTATTTACAAAACTTAGATATCACATATAATAAGTTTATTATGCTGAGATATTAAAAATATAAATTAAAATTATGTTAGATATTTTAATAATAATAAAAATAAGATACTTAGCTGGTTATGATGCTAATGTATATTTAGATCTAGAACATGTAGAAAGTAGATTGGATTTAGATTCTAGAACAATCATCTTAATCTAAAAATTATTCCTCTATAACAACAGGCACTTGTGCTAACCTAAAATAGTTACATTGACACTATTATCTAACTTAGATTTAGGTGTCTAATATGGAATACCTGTTAAAACTATATGTAACCACTTAGATACTTTCGGGTTATGTGTCACCTTTACTCTAGTATATTCAAATTTAGGTCATGGATTACTACTCCATGTAAAATAGTAAAACACTAGTTATTCATCTTCATAGTGGATATGGAAAAAATGGGTTAGTGGGAACATAGTATCGAGCTACCCCAAAGACCCCTAAGTCAATGAGTGATGCCTACGTAGCTAATACTCCAAATAAGGTATCACACTTATATAATTTTCCCTTACGTGTTGGATTGTGTGTAAATCATGCAATATATGATAAGTAAGTACAATAATGACCTATATTATAACTGGAAAATGTGGATCATAGAATGCTTATTCAATACCTTAGACTTGTAGATGTGCTGTCCTTATGATTGATATGGAAATAGAAAGAAATATGGAAGCTTTGCTCAGTTGAGTGTTTGATTGAGTGCTTTTCAATTTGTGTTAGGTAAGGAATGAATAAGGGTTGATATTATATTTATACCAATCCTTTGGAGAATATCTCAAATTAAATCACTTAAGTTGACCATATGAATACATTTATTTTAAATTTGGATGAATTTAGGGAACTTGATACTTGTGTTGACATAGGCATGTGACTAGGATGCAAGTGTTTAGGAAACTAAAAAATAGGTGTAGGTATAGAAATTTTAGAGATAATATATAATCAAATGTATATCATTTTGGTCATGATAGAAGGCCTAAGTCATCAGAATAACATTGGTTAGATTAAGAGAAGTAATTAGGCACAAAAAGATAGTGTATGTGAGCCTTTTGATATTGGGAAAGGTCTAGAAGTTGAAGGTACATACATGATATGTATTTTACAAGTGTATACTGGGGTGTTATATAAGTTATAAATAATGTCTACATATGCCTATCATTTAATTTAGTAATAAAAATTTCAATTTAAAGGAAAAGAAATGCATACCTTAGTGTGTATAACACACTTTCCTTTACTTGAATTCAAATTGAGTGCTTTAATGGTGACTGATCTACAACCAGTACAATGTTAGAGTATATAATAAATGTATGTAATCTAAAATTGAAAACTTTTAAATTATTGAAATTGAAAGAGAACAAGATTTAGGAGTACACTTGTGTATCGATGCAACTGTCTTAACTTTTGACAAGTTGATTTGAAAGTTGTATCATTATGAATCATTACAACTAAGGTTAGGAAAAATATAGAATATGAAAAATTACATATTATATGCAATTAAAAATACATAATGTCTATAAATTAATCTTATTTTAGAGAAGATAGAGCATACCTACACTTCTGATTGGGGATACACTTGTTAAGCGAGAGCATGACCAATATGGGTATCTATTAGACCCAATTAAGGGATCACTTGTCACAACACATAATCCTAGGAAGGTTTTCAAAGATTACAATCTAACACAATTGCACAAAAATCCTAATGGAGTCCTAAGGTTTAAATCATTCATTTATTATAATAATAAGAAAGTAAATCTAATCTAGTGCACATCAAAGCTTGTGGCATAAAGTGAAGGTTAGAAATAATAAAACAACTAAAATAAACATGTATTAGAAGATATATACTCATGTCAATGTATATGAAATCCTAATACATGGGAGAACAATACAAATGCATTATCTATCTACTCTTACAAAAGAGAAATAAAGTTAGGAATACTTTTCTTTGAAGATGAACCTGTTGAGACTCAATCTCTCCCTTGGCCAAGGTGCTTTAAAAGAAATTTTTGTGGTATGTAAGGATAATGAAGATAAATCAAATCTAGGCTACACAACCTATCTAAGCATCTAAAATACTTTTCCACAAGATAATATATGCATCTCCAAAGAAAGTATGGAAGCCTAAGATTTATTCCTTAAGTAGAATGGTCAATAAGAAGATGTTTGTTTGCACTTCTTCACTCCTAATTATTATATTATGAAATGGTGGGAAAAAAACTTACACACACACACACACACACACAAGCATATCTTGCCCTAAATCCTCTAAAAAATATTAGCTATATAGGGTTGACCCAGTTGACCCGATACATTTTTTGGGACAATTCATTAGGTTTGAGCTAGGTCGACTGAAAGGCTAACAAGTTAAGAAAGTGAAAAACACCCTTAAACTATATTGGGTTGACCCAGTTGACCTAGTATAGCTGACTAACCAAAAAGGGTTTAAGATAAGAAAAAGATGATGGAAAGAGGAAAAAGACTAAAATAGGTAGGGCTAAGAAGAATAAGCTTAAGGTTAATAGTTTTAGGAGACAAGTGTGTAGGTGGCAAGTGGAAAAAGGGACAATAATATTACAAAGCATAGGTGGTCTGTCCACCCCTTTTTTGGTGCACCCCTTAAGACATGCACTTAGAAAGATTAAGACTCGATAGGTTCCTTCAAGATACAAAGTGTCAGTAATCAATAAAAGTTTGAAAATATTATATGTATACATATGTCCCACTCAAAGATCATCACATGTCACGTAAGTGCAACACATGATGGTGGTTCAGGAAATATAACATGATAACACACAATGCTGATGATAAGTAAAGTGCAGTAAGTAGAAAATAAGATAAATGAAAGGATATAATTGAAAAACACATACCTTTAACTAACCTTAGTGCTATAGATAAAGAAGTAGATTGCAAGAGATGTGAAAGCATCTAATGTAGAGAACACTAGATGAACCTGTAGAAGTTAGTGTAAAAATAGGCAAAAATCAAAATTTTTGGGATATAAGCAAATGATAGTAAAAAAATATGAGTTAAGGCAAATATATGAGGGTATTTAGGAAAAATTGGCAAATCAGGATTATTAAGGCAAGGTTAAAATATTTAAGGCAAATGAATGATAAAATGATGGCAAATGAATGACAAATGATTGGTAAATGAATGCCAAATGATAGGAAAGAAATGACAAATGATAGGGAATAAATGAAAAATGATTGGAAAACACAAGAAATCATGTTAAAAATAATGTAAAACATAAATGACAAAAAGGAATGCAGAATATACTAAATCACATTGGGAAGCATGTAAAACATGAATGACAAATGAAATATCAATATAATAATACTGAACATAGATATGTAAGAAAGTGAAAAGTAAGATCATGTAAGATAGGTAAAAAGGAAAACATGAAAGAAATAAAATGAAATGTAATTGAAGATGGAAGACAAACATGAAGAAGGCGTATATTTAATAATGGCAAAAGGGTGCAGATTCAACTGCCCACAATAGAAGGGTAGTACAATAATGAAAAATGAAATAAAAGAGTGATCCATAGTTACTCAAACATGTTTTACTCTAAGGTTAGATAAAAATAAAACAAATTAATGCTAGCATGTTTTAAAGAGATGAAGAAGAAAGAATAATTATAAGAGGGAAAACAGATTTAGAATCAAAATTTACCTATCAAGGGGGGAATCTAAATAGGTAGAGGGGATAATGAAAGAAAAACCAAGGTAGAGAAAATCTTTATCAAAGTCAAGACAATCAAATTAGGTTTGTCAAAATAAGAGGACTGTCAACCTTAAGGTCTCAAAATAAATTCTCTTAGCTACATAAGTCTTAGGTCAACAAATGTAGTATATAAATCATCTCATGAAGGTTATATGCATGAAAAGTAAAATTGACCTACCTTCCCACAATGTGTTCCCCATTCCTCAGGACCCCTTACAGAGCTGTTGATTTATTGCAAAGATTATGTAATTATGTGAGAAAGTAGGTAGCACTATAAAGTTTGTTTAATTCCCTTTTTCCAATTTATTGGCTTACCACATGCCAAAGGACCTTGAATCTATGTGAGGCCAACTATGGAGTTTTATCTTTGATTAGAGGTATGAGATGTGCTTGTAATCATATCTTTTAGTTTGAATTTGACTTTTGATATTTATATGTTTCCTTTTAGATATCATTGCCTTTTGTTTCAAATGATTTGGATTTTAACTTTATGGATTTTTCTATTCCTTCTCCATATGGATTTAGAAAACCAAACATGGGTGCTAAATATGACTTTCATTTGAATACTTGGGACTAGGTTTCTAAGAGAGAGAACTTCAAGGATCATGGGGTTTAAGAGTCTCGTAAAACCAAGTGAAATAAAAGTGCTATCTTGACTTTGACCTTGTTTTAGTCCAGATGAAAGAAAGGGGGAAATCAAGAAGAATGACACATAAAACAATTTGAATTGATTCAAATTGAAAAAAAATGTGACAAAGGGAAAAAAGAAGGGATACAATAACATCAAAGGTGTGATTTTGTATCATAAAAATGAGGGAAATGGAGGAAAACATGCTAACATAGATTGTTTACAAATTCCATCTAGCAAAAGAAGCAAAAGCTAATGTTGAGAATAAAGATCAAGAATATGAAAAGATAATGATTTTATGAAGAGGGTCAGGTATTATCGATGGACTTACACTACAAATTTATAAAAGAGATACCCACAAGGGTGTTAAAAGAACAAGTGGAAGATAAACAAAAGATGATAGTTTTGTGAGGAACGTTGGGTCCTATCCACGGTCTTACAAATCAACTCATAAAAGAGAAACCCAAGGGGTGTGATAAGAGAAATGTAAAACACAAGTGAGAAAATTAAGTAAAAGGATGGTAATTTTTTAAGGTGTGCTGGGTCTTATCCAGGGTCTTATGAGGTAAATTGCAAAAGAAAAACCCATGGGGCTACCAAAAGAGAAATGTCAAAAGATAAAGAAGACTATGGTATATCAAGAGGTAAATGCTAAATAAAGGGGAAAAAATAATAATAAAACTTCTAAGGCATAGAGTGACATTAAAAAAAAAATGAAAGAGGTATATAAAGACAAAATGAAAGCAAATGCCAAATGTAATGTGGAAGAAAACCAAAGAATGTAAAGGAAAACAATGATGCTAGTAAACTGAAAGTAAAGGAAGGAAAGAAAAATGCACAAAAATAAAAAAACATGAGATAAGAGAACAAGTAAGACCTATGCTAACATCTGTATCAAAGATGAGCATGTGAAATATAGGTTTATAAGTCTCGAAAGGTTTCTTGAAACTGGATTTATTTGTTATTATGCATTGTAGAACAAGAGTGGGCATCACAAGATGCCTTAAAGTCTAAAGGGACATCTGGATAAGAATCATAAGATGCCCCAACATGTGAATTGGAGTGAAGATGGGCATCACAAGATACCCCAAAGTTTAAAGGGACATGTGGAAGGGCATCGCAAGATGCCCTAACATGTGAGTTGGAGTGAGGTAACATTGAACCATTAAAATGATTTGCATTGGGTTGGTAGGTGCATTCAAAGATAGGTAAATGTGTTAGTTTGTTATATTTTAAGAAGGTTAAATCTGACATATGATGGGTAGGAGAGGTATGAGGAGGTAAAGGAGGTAAAAGAGGACCATGGATGATATGCTTTGGAATAGGCATTTGAACTAGATACTCTTTTGGTTCATGTGACTTAAAAGTTTGAGGTTTAGTGGATGCAAAAATATGTTTAAATTTGTTCATGTGAGCTATCCTTTCCTTATTGGTGTAGGAATAAGGATCAACTATGGTTTAAACAAAATTAATAGATGAGGTTTATTCATTAGGTAGTTGATGTTGATGTGATTGTGGTTCTTGAGTTTGTCTTTGAGAAGCTTGAAGATAGTCTTGATAACATTATTTTATGAGAGTATCAATATTGAAATGTGGACCAAGCAAGGAAGAAATAAGAAACTAGTGAAGATCACAACAATACTCATGATAATGACTTATATTAGCTTACCACCAATAAACGTTATCTAGATTGCACCATTTGGGAGGAGGTTTAGAAGAATCAAAGCTCATGGGTTTAGAGGGTGGAAATTTATTCTTTAGTTGTTTTAGACTCAAGGGAGGGTGGGATAGGTTAAAATTGATTGAATTGGATGATCGATTTTAAGGTTAGGGAGGCTTGGATGAATCAATGCTATGAGAGGATGATTGGAAAGGTACTTTAGTAGTTGTTTTAGGTGGTTCAAATTGAGTCATAAGAAAGTCTTGTCTTTTTGTTTGGTCTAAGGATTATTATAAAGTTTTAGGTGAAAATATTCAAACTTTGTATTAAAGAGGAGGTTTAAGAGCAGTGATAAATAGTTTTAAAAGAGTATCAACATTCATGCTATGGTCCACTTTATGAGCAAGAGACTTCCATCATTTGATAAAAGTATGAGTAGATTCATTAATAAGTTGCTTGGAATTGATAAAATGACTAAGGTAGTTTTTAGGAAGGTCATCATGTTGGAATTACTTCACTAGAGCATTGACTAAATCTTTTAGTTGTGAGATGGAATGTCTAGGAAGTTGGTTATACCATTCAAGTGCATCACCAATAAAGGTTTTGGCTAAGAACTTGGTGGTAGAAAATGTGTTAGTTTAGACCCATTTATTATAGATATTACCAAAATATTTAAGAAATATAGTAGGGTCCTTAGTCCCATTATATATGATAGTTAGATAAATGTTTCCAATATCCATGGATGTAATGAATGGGGCTAAAGGTTAATTTTGAAGATGTTGAAGTAATTTGTTATTCATTTGAGGTTGAGGGATGATATTCCCATTTTCATCTCTAAGAGGAAGAGGGACAAAATTTTGATTTGGTTGAGATATGATGACTTGAGGTGGTTGAATAGTCATGTGTAATAGATGTTATTGAATATTCATCATTTGAGAATGATTGGAAGTTTACATGATGTTCATTTAATGTATGACTTGGGCAAGAAGTTATGTTGTATCAATATGTGGATTGGTGTTTGTAAGAGTGATATTAATGTTGGTAGGAAAATGATTATTTGTGTTGGTGGGAGGAGGATTCTTTGTAGGTGGAAGATTCCCAACATTAGTGGTAGTTGTCTTAAGTGTGGTAGAAGTGGAAGGAAGCTTGGTAAAGCCACCATTCTTGTGAGGAGTGTAAATAATATTATAATAAACGGTTTTGAATAATTAGAAACCATCTAGATTATCAATTTGAGTGGTTTCAACCATGTTAACTTTGGGAAGTGATAATGCTTGGTGCTCTTGTTATGGGTGTAAAAAGAGGATTGTGAATATTGGTTTTAAGGGTATAAGTGTTGATAGGAGAGGGATTAGTTGGAAGATTCCTAAAATTGGTATTGGAAAGAATATTAGGATGAATGACCTCAAATACATTACATTATAGTGACTCGTTTTGGTTTAGGAGAAGAGGAAGGAATAAATTGAATAGTTTCATCTGAAGTAATAAAATAAGTGAGATTATTATCTAAATCTTTAATTATGCAATTTTATTGATTAAGATAAGGCTAAAAATATGTCATCATGATGAAACAAGACTAGATAACCACACAAGGGGAATAAAAAGTGATAAAAAATAGTACAGGGTTGATTGGGTCGATCTTGTACAACAAACAAGGGTTGAAAAAGGTCTACAAATAGTATAATGTTGATTAGATCAATCCTATACAATAAATAGAGGCTTAGAAAAGGTCTACAAATAATATAGGGTCAACTAGGCTGATCCTATATAGCAAACAAAGGCTTGAAAAATGTATACAAATAGTACAAGGTAGACTAGGTTGATCCTATACAGTGAATAGAGGCTATAAACATGCAGATTCCTTGTTTTGCCTATATCTTTATTTCTACTCATCCATTTTGCAAACTATAAAATGCATTATATTCATTATGATGTAGATAATGCAAATAGGGAAGATGATAAAGTTGATAGCAATTTGTGAATTGAAACAATACAAAATTTTCAAATAATGTAAAGAAGTAAACACAAAAAAGAAACAAACAGTTAATTGGACTAATGTGAGCCAATCCAATTGAGGCACACAAAACAAAACCTTGAAATAACACTGGATAATTCAAGTTTTTGAACACATAATTGAGAAAATAACAAGAAATCAACTTAAAAATTAAAGAGCCAACTAATTGTTTAATTTGAATGTTTATTAGATTATTAAGAATGATTTCAAATGTGATGGGGAGTTGGCTGTAAGAAAGGTACACAATATCAATCTAAATATGGTTTCAAGTAGTTTGGAATGAAAAGGACTATAGTGGTAATGATACAGGCTTGGTATTAGGACTTACACCCTTACTTCACACACCATAATAATAAGGGTGTTAGGTGCTTAGCCAGAATATACCATTCACCACACTTTATACTTAGCCAAAGCATTAAGTCAACTTCCCGCTTGGTGATGAAATCCAAGTAGGTTGGCCTTGGGTAGACAAATATTAAAGTGCATATTTATGTTTTTGTGATTTAGTTATGTGTGCATAAAATATAAATAGTGAAACTAAGTGATTAACTAAAAACCCCTAATTAGATTATGTGAACTATTCTAAGCATGCAAACAATAAGAAAGGAAAGTGTGAACTAGTTAGTAGCAGATATGAGGTTAGTTCTAACTTTGAAACAAGGTATAGTGTTGAAACTATATGTACAAAATACATAATATGGTTTATAGGTTCAAACCTATACTATGAAAGCAAGGTCTAAACATGTACAGGGTTAGCCAGGGTCAACCTAGTTATTTCAAATAACACAGAATATATAACTAGGTCGGTAGGGTCAATACAGTTGACTATGCAAGGGCAGTTTTAAAGACTAAATATTATGAAAGAAAAGAATAAAAAGAAATAAATAGACAGGTAGAAAGTAACCTTAGTGGATTAGATATGTAATGAAGGAAGATTGCTGATGAAGAACCTTGAAGTATGTTGTCAAAACCTACAAATTGGGTCGAAATAATTGATCAAGCTATGTAGGAACCTGTTGTAGAGTGCTAAAAATGTACAGGGTCAATCAAGTCAATATAATAGGATAAAATAGATGTTTAACAGGCTGGAAACCTATACTAGGTCAACTGTGTTGATCTAGTTGCCTATTCTTGGAAACCTACACCCAAAAGTCAAAAAACTAGGTCAATAGAGTCGATCCAATATGATAAAAATAATGACTAAAAGAATGAAAATAAGTGAACTAAATCCTAAAAGGGTTAGTTTCATATTGGTTTCACTAGAATGTAATATGAAGGGGAAGCTAAAGTGAAAGCTAATACTAACAAGAAAATAAGCAAAAATGGAAACATGAAGACAATCCAACCAGTGGTGGGATAGGATTCATGTCAAGTTTACTAAAATATATGTAATAAGAAATGAATAATGTCTATAAATCAATTTTGGCTTAGAGAAAATAGATCATACCTAAAATTTTGATTGGGGATACACTTGTTAAGTAGGAACATGACCAATATAGGGATCCACTAGACTCAATTAGGAGATCATTTGTCATAACATATCATGTTAGGAAGGGTTCCAAAGCCTATTATCTAAAAAAATCACACAACCCTAAAGGAGTCCTAAGGTTTAAAACATTCAATTATTCTAATAACAAGAAAGTAAATCTAACCTAGTTTACACCAAATTTTATGGCATAAAGTGGAGGCTAGAAACAATAAAACAACTAAACTAAACATGTATTAGAAGACATATACTCACATCAATGTATACAAAATCCTAATACATGGGAGAATAATATAAATACATTATCTATCTACTCTTACAAAGGAGAAATAAAGTTTAGAATAGTTACCTTTGAATATGAACCCATCGAGCCTCAATCTCTCCCTTGGCCAAGGCACTTTGTAAGAGATTGTTGTGGTATGTAAGGATAATAAAGATAAATCAGCTCTAGGTGTAGACACCGCAAACGTGTCTACACCTTGGTCCTCCCCCTTGGCCTTAAACCCCTATCCTAACCCTTGACCTTGGTCCCCTTTCCACCCTACCCTTGCCACCTTGGATCCTCCCTTGAATCCCTCTACCTTCCCCCTAGCATTTATTAGGCCAAATCTCTTCTTTATTTTCCCCCCACGCCCATTTTGGCATCCTCATGACTGTTCTTCCCATCCCCCTTCGCTCGGCGGTGTGCAAGAATGGGCAGAGGCTATTTTTAGCCTCTGTCTCCATTCTGCGACCGCCGACGTCGGCGACCCTTCGGCCGACGTCGGCGAAACTACCGGCGTCGGCATCCTTCATTACCCCTTTCTGCATCCGTTGCACCCGCTGGACCCTTGAGCTCGAAAACAGACTTCTCTTGGTGCTTTAACTTTCATCTCTCCTCTGTCTTGACCTCGTGCAACAGCAGCAACAGGTGAAAAGGCTCTGGATCAGGGATTCTCTTCTTGCAACAAGTCTTTCGTGGCTCCAACAACATCACCTCCTTTCTTCAGTCAGTAAAAAGGTAAGCAAAGTCTGGTTTTATCATTTCATTTATTTAGTTTTCAGTAATCTATCTTATCTATTGTCCTCTGCTCCCTCTATTCTTCCTCCTGAGAGGCTGCAAAGCCTTCTTAGGTCCTGTCCTCTGTGTCTCTTCCTCTTCCCCATCCCCCTGTCAACAAAGACCTTGTATAAGGCACCCAACCAGAGCTAGACCACTCCCCAGTCCATCCAAATTTGTCCCTGAACTCTGTCTCGCCTCCGTTCATGAACCAGACCTGTCCACAGTCCAGAAAGCAACTCAAACCCGACTATAGGCCATAACCCCGATCGACGCCGGTCACTACCCCAACCGACGTCGGCAGGATAGCCGACGCCGGTAGATCAGATAACCGACGCCGGCAACATTTCCGACCTCGGTGACTGTCTTCAGCCCAACAGCTCCTTCAGGTAATCATTTTGGTCTTTTTTTTCCTTTCTAATTTCTTTGTCACTTCTGTATTCTGGCATTCTGTCTTTTTATCAGTCACTTATCTTATCAAAACAGTGGGTTGACCTCCCTTAAGGAAGTTTTTACACTTCCGGGAACAAGCTTTTGCTTGGCAACCCACTGCCTATTCATCTAACATCTTCTTGTCCAAGTTTCCTTTTTTCTTGCAGGTGTCATTCCTCCACAGCCAAAGAGGAGTGCCCACAAACATCTGGATTTACGGTGCGCAATCTTTAGTCCAGGTACTTCCCAAGCGTTGTCCATTACTTTTTTTTAGTTTCTTCTTTCTCTTAGATCTAAAAGCAAATTTTGAGTGGAAACATTTTGGCACACCCGGTGGGACCCTAGGTTCCTCCTGGGTTCCTTTCTCTTCATTCATTTAGGAGCATTAGGTTCTTACCTTTTCTCCTCTTTCTCTTCTTCTCAATGACACTATAAGCAGGACTAAAATGAATCTTTCTTCCTTGCATTTCTAGATTAGTCCAAACATCATACTCTTGACCCTTTCTCAAACTTGTCTTCATCACAACATCACATTTCGACTTGGGCATTAAAACATATTGCACTTTCATTTCTGCTTGTGCTTGCATTAGTCCACATCTAGTAACTTAGACGCATATTGAATGAATCGTAGACACTTGATGTTACACTACCGAACCACATGCACTAAACAAACATAAAACATACCTGAGACAAGGCCCGACTGGGATTTCATCCCCCAGCAGATACTTTACCCATCCCGGTGACCCTACTTGGATTTCATCACCAAGGGGGAAGCCCACTCCGTTCTCTAGCGGAGGATAAACTCTAGGCGAGGTATATCTTGGCTAAGCGAGACCAGCTAACCACTGGAATCGTGAAGTGAGGGGAGCTTGCTCCTTAGCACCAGGCCACGTACCAAACCCTAACACAGATCTTTGAGCACCTAAAACAACACCTGAAACCATCTTTAGACTGCCTTCTTCTAGGACCCATTTTTTCAGCCAATCTCCCCAAACATTCATCTAAGGCATAAGCCACAATTTCTAAGGTTAATTCCTAGGATTTATCGCTTAGGCTTGTCTGTCTCTCTCTATTTTCCTCTTCTCATCTGTTTGTTTGAGTGTGTGAGGACGCTTTCTTCATTGTTTTCCAAGAACCTTTTGATTCTCTGGAAAACACAGTCACCGACATCGGTTCTGCCACCGACGTCGGCCTTCCCCTTTTACCGGCATCGGTTCTGATATCGACGTCGGCTTCATCTATTACCGGCATCGGTTATCTGACCGACGTCGGCCATCTTTCTAACCGACATCGGTTTTTAAACTGACGTCGGTCTCTGTCACTGTCCTTTTTTTTCAAAACCAGCAGCCTGAAACCTATCCTTTCTCTGCCAAAGACTCCATCCTGGTTTTCTGGAACTGAGCAACACAGTTCCTGAGACCTGAACCTTCTTTGCCTTGCATGGTTTTGACTCACAGCCAAGCCAAAGCTCTTGTCAACCACGCTAGCCGTCAACCACTTCCATCCACCCCATCCGTGACCAAGCCTACAATGGAGTTCAACTCGGAGACTGAAAGAACTCCCATTCGTCCAACCCCGCCGCAGACTCCCATTGTCCAAGAAGGGGACCAAGACTTTGAACGATTCTTGGACCTCAACGTCAAGGCCTTGCAACATTATCTCGCGCATAGCCGAATGCAAGACTCCTTGGGCAATCCAATCTATGGAATGCCAACCTCCCTTGTCGCGACTATGGCTGTATCGACAACATCCATAGTTCAACCTTCAGACACCCAAGCCATCGCTTTGACCACCGACCAGACTTTGACCAATCCTCCAGGTGTGACCTTTCCCTTTATCATTGGGCCCACTTCCACCGGGGTTCTGGCCCCCTGTCAACCTCAACCCCCTCAACCGCTATCCACTCCTTTTCAAAACCTTATCGTCTCTATTCTGCCTACCCTGGCCCCTATCAACACCAGGGTGGCTTCTTATCCATTGGCCCCTGTTACCACAGTTCAACCTCTTGTGGCGACAATGGGCCCAGCTATGTCTTCCACCCAACCACCTTTAGCCTCCACCTCTGTCCCTGCGATTAGTCATCCGTACATTATACAACCGACTATGTCGCATACCTCCCCTAGCCTCTTCCAAGCGCCCTACAACTTAGGGGGCGCGCAACCCGTCAATCCGTCGGCAGACATCATCAAAATGCTTATGGACAAAATGATCAGTCTTGAGACCTCTGTTTCTGGCTCGCGCAACACCCTTTCATACGAGCAGATCTGTAACGAGCCCATTCATCCTTCTGTCCCAATCAGACCCTATCCTAGCCAGTGGGAGCTTCCAAAGTTTTCTCGCTTTCAAAACAAGGAAGACCCCCAACAACACTTGCGGGCATTCAGACATGCCTGCTACCTTATTGGCCATGACGATGCATTACTCTTACGCACGTTTCTTATGTCTCTCTCGGGTGCTGCACTTGACTGGTACAGCTCCCTTCCTAGCCATTCTCTCTTCTCATTCACACAATTGGCTCAGCTCTTCCTCGATCACTTTTCCATCAACATAACCAAGAAGGTCTCAATCACAGACCTCTATTCTATCAGACAATTCGAGGACGAGTCCATAGCCGACTTCGTTGCTCGATGGAGAGGCCTTATCAACCAACTCTCCTTCTCTTTACCCCAGGCTGAGCTTATCGAAATCTTCTCCCAAGCTTGCGCCAGACATATCTCTTCCACCCTGAGGGTTCAAACCTTCCGCACTTTTGACGAAGCCTTCACGATGGCTCGCAAACTTGAGTTGCGTGCCATCAAGGAGAATAAAGTCAAGTTGCGAAACAAGAATCCCAGCTCTAAGACCAATGACTCTTCTTCTGCCAAGCCATCATCATCCAATTCTAAATCCAAGGCTTCAGCTAATGCTGTGGTTGTCAGACCTTCATCCTCTTCGACCAACTAGCCTGAGCCATCTACATCTCAGAGCGCTACTTGCCAGTTTCAGCAAAGATACGTGCAGCGGTGATATACTCCTCTCGGAGAATCATACGCGTCTGTGCTAGACAAGCTTCTCAAACAGGGGGCCCTTAATCTCCCTCAAGCCCGACCTCCTCCACAATTCGATCCCTCTCACGCCATTCCTGCGTGGTATAGGGAGCATGACTTCTGCAGCTTCCACCGTGTTAAGGGACATGACACGAAAAACTGCAAGACCTTTAAGAACATAATCTAAGACATGCTTGAAAAGGGGGACCTCATCTTAGACAATCCAAATGCACCCCCTAATCAGGCCATTGACATCTTTAAACAACCTTTCCCCAATCATCCGCCAACTCAAAACAACGTCCAGACCTTAATTGACGACAATCATGAGCACAACGTTCGAACAGTCAATACGGTCTCTCCCTTCGTCCCCAATCCACCTCAAGAGGTTAGTCCATCAATCAGTCCGTCACATGTAGACGAACCTCTCTCCCCGGCTAGTTCTCCACCGACCTCTCTCATCTTGGAGGACACCTCAGCTTTACCTGCACCACCGGTCTCGCCATCCTCCGTTCTACTGCCTATGGAGGACCCGACCCTTCCTACTCCTCAGCCGCAGGTGGAGGGCACCGTCATCCCTGCCCTTTACCCGCACGGGGAGCCTCGCTTTTCGGATTCTTCTCCACCTAGGGAAGAACCTGTCTCCCCTTCGTCTTCATCTAAATCTGCCATAACTTCACCACACCATGTGTCTAAGACCACTACACCCATCTCGTCTTTAACCTCGCAACCATCAACATCTTCTTCTCAGCCATTTTCCCGGTTAGTGGAGAAAATCACGCTTCTCCCTCCAAGGAAAGTGACGCCTCAGGTGTTGTGGGAACGTCTTAAAGCCCTTCAACATACCCGCGCCCTCTCATCACATGTCGCTAATCCTCCTAAGGTAGAATCTCGTCAGACTCTTGACAAAGACCAGACTCTCAAACCTCAACCAAACCCGTCCAAACCAAAACTTGCATCTACCTCGTCTAAACCCATCAAATCATTTGGCGTTCGTCCTGTCTCCACCCTCACTCACCCACAAGTGAAGGTGGACCTAGGCCAGACCTCGACCAGCAGTACTCTTCCAACCAAGTCAAAGAGGGCTGCCAGACCACAAAAACGAATGCCTCCTTCTCCGTCACCATTGCCATCAATTTTGGGCCCTCATCCTTCGACCTTGACCAGCATCCTTCCTACTCCGGCCTTCAACCGAAACTCATTGCCTCCTTTGCTTCCTCTGCCTATCTCCAGTCGGCCCTCTCCTAAAAAGGCATTCTCAATCACCAGGCCGGAGCCATCTCCATCTGTCACTGCGCCATCAACCCATAAGGTGGTACGGAAATCTCCTCTAGCCTCGTCTAAGCAAAAGTCACCAACCTCGCGCATATCAAATAACACGGACCCTCTATTGGGCTCATACTCGTTGATATTGCGCCGACTTCTCCAGACTTCTGACATAACCCTTCCGCCCATCAAGCCTTTCCAACCTCTCGGGTCCAAGCCCTCCTGGTTCGACGATACGAAAATTTGCTTATATCATCGTACACCAGGACATGACACCGAGACTTGCTGTGCCCTCAAGGCCGTCATCTGCCGCTATATGGAGAAAGACACTCTTCTCCTTGAGGACACTCTCGACCAGACCCCGACTCCTTCCTCTTCAAACACGTCAACATCTCACCAGCAAGACATGACCCCTTCTTCACCTCCCATTTTCAAAATCAATGCCGTCCGTATAACCACTAGGTCGCAACAAGACAAGACCAAAGCAAAAGCTACCATTCCTTGGACCTATCCCTTCGTCAAGCCACCTCTTGCACCCAAGCCTAAAATTTCTATCCTTGGCGCGTCCCAACCTTCTTCGTCTTCCTCTTCTGGGCCAATTC
The DNA here is from genome assembly GCA_037957365.1 of Torreya grandis. Classification (NCBI taxonomy): domain Eukaryota; kingdom Viridiplantae; phylum Streptophyta; class Pinopsida; order Cupressales; family Taxaceae; genus Torreya; species Torreya grandis. The sequence goes on along the minus strand of JARHVA010000730.1, from coordinate 3,985,011 downwards.
ACGACTCCATGCTGAAGCAGCTTCATCAAACACCGGTAAAGATGTCTCTTTATGACCTTATCCAAACCTCACCTCAACACCGTCAAGCCCTTATCCAAGCCTTGCAAGCAGTGGAGGTCCAACCTAAGGACCCCCAACCACTCGCTACCCTCGTCCATTCTTTATCTCCTGTCAACTCCATCACATTCAGCGATTCTGAGATTCCCACATCTAACATGGAAGATCAGGATGCCGCCCTCTTCATCACTGCCTATGTTGATCGGACACGCATCAAACGCGTTATGATCGACGGCAGCGCTAGCATCAACATAATCTCTACTCACGCCTTTGATCAGCTGTCTCTTCCTAAGAACTGCATCTCCAAAACTGACGCGATCTTACGCTCTTTCAATGACACCACCGCCACGACCATTGGCACAGTCATCCTTCACATCCACGTTGGCCCACGCACAGTCCCAGAGCTCTTCTATATCATCGAAGGAGAGTTTCAATACAACCTTCTCCTAGGCCGACCTTGGATCCATGCCATGGCCTGTATTCCCTCCACCCTGCACCGTTGTGTGAAGTTTGAGTATGACGAGCAAGTCCATACCATCCCCGCTGACCCTTCACCCTTCAAGACTTGCAACACCACCTACCGTCTTAATGATTTCCTCATTCCCATCAAACCGTCAACTCTGGCACCGCCTCCATCTACGGAAGCTTCAACCAATTCGCAATCGGCGGTCGCCCTCGCCCCTCCTCTTCAAGCGCCGACCAAAGACCCCATGGAAGACATCTTCCAACGACTATCACTTGGGGAATATCGCTTGTTGACCCTCGACATGTTCCAAACTCTGCAAGAGTATGGACGCCTTCACCTCAGTTCCAATTACAACCATCGGATCAGGACGGTCGTACCTTATGGTCCTCCTCACTTCCAAACCAACTTTGTCTATGGGGGGCTTAATCAAGCTCCTACCAATGGCAATTCTCTTTCTTCACCCCAACCTTTCACATTTGATTTCTCATTTCTTGGCAACCCTGCCTTTGCACACACTTACCTTCACAGGTGTGCATGGAAGGGTTTTAGTTTCGGATGTTATGAGCAGGGCTCCCATCAGCCCATCGAGCCGCTCAATGATCACGATGTCAAGAAACGGTATGGCCTGGGATATCATGACCCCACTCAGGCTCCTTCTGACCTCTGTCCCGAGCCAACCATCGACCAATCTCCTTCAGACTTGCCCATTTCTCCTTCGTCACCTACGGAGTCGGTGGTTTCCATCCCTCCTAGTTTTTTTTTCCATAAACACCATCCGCCTGGAACCCCTGACCTATCAGCTCAATGGGGTGTCCAGGTCTCTCCCTCTCATTTTTCCTAGCATGGTAGAAGATGAGTCGGCAACCATTCACACTGTCCACTGCGTTGACGATGACGCCATCCTTTCCTACATGGGTGCCGATGATTCTTTCATCCAGCGCTCCCTCCCTTCCGAGACCCAGGTTATGTTAAATGAATCCACCATTGACATCAACCTCCCTTCTTCTTTCGATGTTCCTCATGTCTTAAAGATTGGCCAATCTTTAAACGCTCAGGAGTAGCTTGACTATGCCCAGTTCCTTTCCGACCATAGCAAGGCCTTTGCCTAGACTTACAGCGACATGCCTGGCATCGACCGCACCATTGCTACCCATAACATTGTCACCAAACCAGAGGCTAAGCCTGTTAGGCAAAAGCTTCGAAAGATGCATCCTCGCGTTGCGCTCCTTGTCAAAGAGGAACTTCAACGCCTTCTTTCTGTCTCCTTCATCCAACCCATCGATTATCCATAGTGGGTCTCTAACATCGTCCCAGTTACTAAAGCAACTGGGGGGATTCGGATCTACACGGACTATCGTGACCTTAACCTAGCTTGTCCCAAAGATGACTTTCCTCTTCCTAACATTGACCAGCTTGTTGATCTCACGGCCGGCCACGAGATACTATCTCTCATGGACGGGTTTTCAAGATACAATCAAATCCTGATCGCATCGGAAGATCAACACAAGACTACCTTTATCACCCCATGGGGGACTTTCTGCTATCGAGTCATGCCTTTCGGCTTGAAAAATGCTGGTGCCACCTATCAGTGCACCATGACCTACATTTTCCACGATCTCCTCCACAAAATCATGGAGGATTATGTGGATGACCTTCTCGGCAAGTCCAAACTTCGCCGCGACCACTTGACCATTCTCACAATCATCTTCTCTCGCCTTCTTCAATACAATGTCTGCCTCAACCCCAAGAAGTGTGTCTTTGGGGTCCTCTCAGGCAAACTTCTCGACTTCATCATTTCCTTCCGTGGTATCGAGATAGATCCCACCAAGATCTGCGCTATCCTCAAAATGCCACCCCTGACCAATCTCAAGCAGCTTCACAGTCTACAAGGGAAGCTCCAGTCCATTCGCCATTTCATCTCATAACTTTCAGACCGCTGCCAACCTTTTCATCACCTCCTTAAGAAAGACGTCTCCTTTAAATGGGATAAGGACTATCAAGAGGCTTTTGAGGCCCCCAAAAGCTATCTGGTCTCCCCACCAGTCCTCATTCCACCTAAGGACGACCAACCTTTCTACCTTTATATCTCTGCCACCAACCATTCGTTAGGTGCCATGATTGCGCACCGAGACGAGCATCATCATGAGCAGGCAGTTTACTACATCAGCCAAACACTGGTCGACTATGAAACTCGGTATACTCATACCGAGAAACTCTGTTTGGCGTTAGTCTTTTCCGCTACCAAGCTCCGCCACTATCTTCTCAACCACAAAACCTTTGTCGTCACTCACACCGACCCTCTCAAGTACATGCACTCCAAGCCATATCAGAATCAACGTATGGGTCAGTGGCTCATGCTGCTTGCAGAGTTTGACCTCGAATTCATCCAGCAGAAATCTATCAAGGGGCAAACCATCGCTGACCAACTGGCAGATGCCCCTCTTCCCGACAACCAACCTTCCCCACTGTGAGTTCCCTGATGAGTCTATCGCTACCCTTTCCACCGATGACACCGTCTACCAAATGACCATGTTCTTTGATGGCTCCAAATGTCAACTCGGTGGGGGTGCGGGGGTCATCCTCATCCCACTCGAAGGGGAGCCCATGCCTCTATCTTTCAAGCTTGACTTCGATTGTACCAATAATATGGCCGAATACGAGGCCTTAATTTTGGGACTTCAGACTGGTCTTTCTCTCCACATCAAGTCTATCAACATCTTTGGTGACTCGCAGCTCGTCGTTAATCAAGTTAATGGTTCATATCTCTATAAAAATGAAGTTTTACAGAGGTATAAGAATCGTGTTGACCTTCTTTTAGCATCTTTCGACCATCACCTCTTGCAGACTGTTCCACGCTCTACGAACAAGTTTGCCGACACCATGGCTTCTCTTGCTTCGCATATCCCGTCTTCATCATCATCATCTTGCCTTTTTGTCATAGTGCATCATGTACCCTTGCCTTCATACATCTCTCCTCACATCGACCATATCAACACTATCAATTCTAGCTCACAAGATGACTGGTATAAGCAACTCGTGGACTACTTGTCTCTTTCTGTCACTCCTCCCAACCTCTCTAGCAATGCGCGGCGAGCTTTCATCAAGCGCACAGCTCGCTATACCATGCTAGGGGGTCTTCTCTATAAACGAGGCTTCGACGGCCTCCTGCTTTACTGTCTAACCTCCACTGAAGCTCCTCAAGCCATAAAGCAAATCCATGACGGGATTTGTGGTGGACACTTCAGTGGAAACTCGGTTGCCAAGCGCATCCTTCGCCTGGGTTATTATTGGCCCACCCTTCATCAAGACTATAGCGACTATGTTCGATGTTGCATCAAGTGTCAGCAGCACTCTAACCTGCGTCATCTCCCCAGCCACGCCTTGCAAGTCGCTCAGGATTTTTGGCCTTTCTCTCAGTGGGGCTTGGATCTCATCGGTGAGATCAACCCTCACTCGTCTCTTCGTCATCAGTCCATCATCACTGCCACTGAGTATTTCACCAAGTGGGTGGAAGCCATTCCTCTTGTCTCCACAAAAGTCGACAAAATTGCCGACTTCATCAACAGCCACATCATCTATCGTTTCGATGTCCCTCACAAAATCATTATCGACAACGGCAAGTCCTTCAAAAACAAGACTGTCCAAAAACTATGCGACTCATTTGGCATCAAACTCAGCTTTTCTTTGCCTTACTACCCACAAGCAAATGGGCAGGCAGAGGCTTCCAACAAAATTCTCACTAAAATTCTCATGAAGGTGGTTGACGATACAGGAAGGGATTGGCACATTCATATTCCCTTCGCTTTGTGGGCCTACCGCACTAGCATCCGAACCTCTACGGGTGCTACTCCCTTCTCTCTCGTGTACGGAACAGAGGCTGTCTTACCTCTCAAAGTACAGATCCCGTCTCTCCGCATCTCCCTGCATGACATTCTCTCCAACGATGACTTTTGTCAAGATCGCCTAGCTCAACTTGAGTTACTCGACGAGCGCCGTCTTGCTGCCCTTAATCATCTCCATGTCTACCAAAGTCGCATAAAGCGGGCCTACGACAAAAATCTGCGAGAATGAGATTTCAACATCAGAGACCTCGTCCTCAAAGAGAATCAGCACGTGACCAATATGGAGCGAAGTAAATGAGGCAAGTTTGCCCCCAATTGGCTTGGACCTTTTATCATCACGCACAAGTATGGGTCAGGGACTTATCGTCTGTCTTCCCTTGACGGACGGCCAGAACCTGAGCCTCTTAATGCGTTGCATCTTTGACCATTCTTCTGCTAGTCCAGTAATCGTCTACTTGACACGTAACTTGAGCTCGTCCCTTGAGCAATCCTCGTCCTCTTAATCCTCATCCCTTTCAACCCTATTCCCCTTTAACAAGTCCTCTACAACCCTCTTATGATGCATGGATGCTTTGTCCTAATAAAAGGGGCGTCCTTGAACTTCTACAGCCTTGTCCATGACTCTAATCAAACAAATCAAAAAACAATATATATCAAGATGTCAAAACATATCCATGGTCACAAAATCAAGTCAAAATCAAAAAGACAGACTGCTCCCTCGAAGAACAGCTGTACTATCATTGCTGTATTACTAGACTGATCCCTCGAAGGACAGCTAGGCCAACTTATCAAACATTATTAAGCAAAAATATAGACCACTCCCTCGAAGGATGGCTATGACTAATCTTGCTCCAAACAATGCCTTTCTTAGAAGCTTCCCGCATTGATCAGCTTCGCAACATGACCACTACATCAAAAGACATCTCTACGTAGGCTTCCCGCATCGATCAGCCTGCACCAAAAAAAAAAAAAAAAAAAAAAAAAAAAAAAAAAAAAAAAAAAAACGAGTTATAGACTTGGCTTGTAGTTGTCTCAGGGTCTCCTATAACAGGGGCAAGGTTATTCCTGCTCTTAAACTGGGTTACCCTATCCTCTTCCTATCACCTACTCAAGGGACTTCGAGCTCACTTTAATGTCAAAGTGATTCGATTACCGTTCTAACTCAACACTGGTCAACGACGTAATGCATAAACGGGGCTTTTGTTCTAATAACCCCTATCTATGCTTCCTTTCTGGTCCTTGTCAATGAAAGAGCGATTTGCCTTTCATCTTTTCTCTTCACTTTAGTCACATTTAATCGCATCAATCGGTGACTCATCTCAAACCCAGCCATTTTCATCATTTTCAGCTGACATCATCCTAGACCATTTCACATAGTTTCTATGGACACCAATACACATGGAAACTACCGACTAGACCCAATTTATGTTAAGCATAAACCAATACTTGCTGAAGCATAAATAGACTTCTATTCATTCTTAGCATATATCCATCGTGACTATGGAAACTTGCTAGGGATGAAAGACTCTCGACTAATTCTACAGAGTACACCATCTGTAGCATCATTTTATCCTCATCTTACCCTCGTCATTTCAACACATGACCAATCTCATCATCAACCAATCTTCTCAATTTGTCTGAACTACATTGGTCTGAGGCCCTATGACCAGGGCTATGTAGGCAGCACTCAGATAACACATCCTCTGAGGTTAGCTCGACCACCCCCGTTTGTTTATCTCTTTGATGAACAAACCTTCTCTTCTGCAACCTTGACCTTGACCAAGACCAATCATTCTCTTTGACCAAGACCAATCATTTTCTTTGACCAAGACCAATCATTCTCTTTGACCAAGACCAATCATTCTCTTTGACCAAGACCAATCATTTTCTTTGACCAAGACCAATCATTTTCTTTGACCAAGACCAATCATTCTCTTTGACCAAGACCAATCATTTTCTTTGACCAAGACCAATCATTTTCTTTGACCAAGACCAATCATTTTCTTTGACCAAGACCAATCATTCTCTTTGACCAAGACCAATCATTTTCTTTGTCCAAGACCAATCATCAACTTTGACCAAGACCAATCAATCCCTCTGACCCTCCCTCCCTTTTAGAGAGAACTACATCAGCCTGAGGCCCCTACGACAAGGGCTATGTAGGCAGCACTCAGTTGACATGGGGTCTTCTGAGGTTAGCTCGGCCGCATCCTTTCGTCCATCCATCCTCTTGACCAACGACCATCCTTCGACCTTCGACCACTTCCAAGACAATGTTGCCTTGGTTGTTTTTGCATGTGTGCTACCTCACGGCTGGTTAGCAGAATTGTCCGCAGACTATTTTTGACCCTTCGCAAGTATCGGATCGTGAGCTAGTTGATCCCTACTACTTGTGGCTTTTTCATGTTTCTGGGAGCACTTCCTGAGCCCTGGATACCTGGAACACGACGACCATTTGGAGCTTCAGCTTAAATTGAGTGACCCGATCAGCAGACGACTAAATGCTGGGGCCCGGTTACATCAATTTTGGCACTCCTTGACTCTCGACATGCGACAATTTGACCTGACCATCCCGTGACGTGGTATACGCGCAATCACGACTTTTGCAGCGTTTTCACTCACTTTTCATCTTTTCTCATCTATTTCTCTGTCAAATCAACACTCGATCTTCGATTCCCTTCTCTCGACTATCACTTTGAGGGGGGAACACCTCATCCTTCACCTGGGGCAACCACTCCCTATTTTTGTCTTGCAGTTCATTCAGAACAATCAACAAGACAAAAAGGGGCAAATGTAGACACCGCAAACGTGTCTACACCTTGGTCCTCCCCCTTGGCCTTAAACCCCTATCCTAACCCTTGACCTTGGCCCCCTTTCCACCCTACCCTTGCCACCTTGGATCCTCCCTTGAATCCCTCTACCTTCCCCCTAGCATTTATTAGGCCAAATCTCTTCTTTATTTTCCCCCCACGCCCATTTTGGCATCCTCGTGACCGTTCTTCCCATCCCCCTTCGCTCGGCGGCGTGCAAGAATGGGCAGAGGCTATTTTTAGCCTCTGTCCCCATTCTGCGACCGCCGACGTCGGTGACCCTTCGGCCGACGTCGGTGAAACTACCGGCGTCGGCATCCTTCATTACCCCTTTTTGCATCCGTTGCACCCGCTGGACCCTTGAGCTCAAAAACAGACTTCTCTTGGCACTTTAGCTTTCGTCTCTCCTCTGTCTTGACCTCGTGCAACAGCAGTAACAGGTGAAAAGGCTCTAGATCAGGGATTCTCTTCTTGCAACAAGTCTTCTGTGGCTCCAACAACATCACCTCCTTTCTTCAGTCAGCAAAAAAGTAAGCAAAGTCTGGTTTTATCATTTTATTTATTTAGTTTTCAGTAATCTATCCTATCTATTGTCCTTTGCTCCCTCTGTTCTTCCTCCTGAGAGGCTGCAAAGCCTTCTCAGGTCCTGTCCTCTGTGTCTCTTCCTCTTCCCCATCCCCCTGTTAACAAAGACCTTGTATAAGGCACCCAACCAGAGCTAGACCACTCCCAAGTCCATCCAAATTTGTCCCTGAACTCTGTCTCGCCTCCGTTCACGAACCAGACCCGTCCACAGTCCAAAAAGCAACTCAGACCCGACTACAGGCCATAACCCCGACCGACGCCGGTCACTACCCCAACCGACGTCGATAGGATAGCCGACGCCGACAGATCAGATAATCGACGCCGGCAACATTTCCGACCTCGACGACTGTCTTCAGCCCAATAGCTCCTTCAGGTAATCATTTTGGTCTTTTCTTTCCTTTCTAATTTCTTTGTCACTTCTGTATTCTGGCATTCTATCTTTTTATCAGTCACTTATCTTATCAAAACAGTGGGTTGACCTCCCTTAAGGAAGTTTTTACACTTCCGAGAACAAGCTTTTGCTTGGCAACCCACTGCCTATTCATCTAACATCTTCTTGTCTAAGTTTCCTTTTTTCTTGCAGGTGTCATTCCTCCACAGCCAAAGAGGAGTGCCCACAAATGTCTGGATTTACGGTGCGCAATCTTTAGTCCAGGTACTTCCCAAGCCTTGTCCATTACTTCTTTTTAGTTTCTTCTTTCTCTTAGATCTAAAAGCAAATTTTGAGTGGAAACACTAGGCTACAAAACCTATCTAAACATCCAAAAGACTTATCCACAAGATAAGATACATATCTCCAAAGAAAGTATGGAACCCCAAGATTTATTACTCAAGTAAAATGGTTAATAAGTAGATGTTCATTCACACTTCTTCACTCTTAATTCTTCTCTTATGAAATGTTATAAAATGAACTTATATATATTGGTGGATTTTGCCCTAAATAATCTTATAAACATCAATTATATAGGGTCGACCCAATTGACCTAGTGTATTTTTGAGGATAATTCACTAGGTTTGAGCTAGGTTGGCTCCAAGGGTAATACATTAAGAAATTTAAAAATACCCCTAAACTATACTGGGTCAACCTAGTTGACCTAGTACAGTTGACTAACCAAAAGGGGTTTAAAATAAGAAAAGGAGGATGGAAAGAGGAAAAGGACTAGAATAAGTAGGATTGAGAAGAATAATCTTAGGGTTAATGGTTTTAGGAAACAAGTATGTAGATGGAAAGTGGCAAAAGGGAAAATAATCTTATGAAGCATCGATGGTCTACCCACCCCTTTTTTGGTGCACCCCTTAAGACATGCACTCATAGAGATCAATAATCAATAGGTTCTTGCAAGATACAAAGTGTCAATAATCAATAAAAGTTTGAAAATATTATTTATACATATATATCTAAAGAGATAGAAAGAGGTTAGAGGACACATGCCCCCAACCTTGGAGAAAAGATGAGTTTTCACACAATAGTTGAGATTAACTCAACCACGCAACACAATAATACTTATAACCTAGTGATTATGAGTAAACCAAGTCAATTCACACTATAAATCTAGTGAGGCTAGATGATGTAATCAAGTGTAACCTATAAAATTTGGAATATTGAGTGATTTAATCATCTCAACTATACCAAAAATTGAAACAACTACTACAATAGTTTAACTTAATATAGTTCATAAAATCGCAACCTGGTGGGTGATGATAGTCCCTAAAAGTGTTTGAAAATTTAAATTTATTTGATTTTATAATATTAGATGTAGATTTCATAGCGTATTCACCTTAAATATGTCTCATGTTGAAATTACATATAACAATAGTACCAACGTATAGAATTTTACCATAAATGTGTATTTGAATCATATAACTATGCAATTTAGCTGATTTAAAACTATATAAATGTGAAGAACATGTTTCTAAAATATGCTCCCACTATAATTTAAATCTGAGAGCTGGTGTAAGTGCTGATGTGAATGACATGTTTCTAAAGCATGCCCCCATTTTAATCTACATATGTTGAATACTAAATAAGTGTGGAGAACCTATTGAACTAAAACAACCCCCCACTAAATCTAGGTATGTTTAATACTAAATAAATTTTGAGAACATGTTTCTAAAATGTGCCCCCACTGTAATCTAAATCTGTGAAGTATTGTTGAAGTCATGCCTCTATGACATTCCCCCACTAATATTACCACCTTTTGAGGTGAGAAAATTAACAACTTGTAGTTACCTGACCTCAAAATGATAAAATAACCATGTAAACTATGAATATACTATGTATCATATATAAGGAACATGTCTAGGTAGATATATCATTGAATAATAATAAAAGTGATCACTCTAAGTCCTAAGATGCATGATGTAGATCATGGAAACACTAAATAGTAACAATAAAAGCTTAACAAGTGGTCAAGCACATACAAGAGCACTTAAAAAGTAAATAAAGAGATAAATTTCCAAGGAGACCGTAAACAAGGGGCATGTTCAAATGCGACATAATCAAAGGGACATGACTTAGTCAAATATCTACAAAGAAAGAAATGACATCTTTAAATGTCAACATATGAAAAATAATGACATACTCAAATTTAAAAGAGGAAAACAAAGGCATAAGGGTTGTAAAAAATAAATGCTTAAACAAGTAAGACAATACTAAGGCAAGACACTCAAAGAAGTGTATAAATGAAAGCATAAATAACCAATATAAACATATCATACTAGTCCCTAGACATATGTGTTAGTAAAAAATGTTAAGTACATAGCATATCAAGTACACTATAAAAGGTATAATCATGGATAAAAGCATGTGTAAGTAAATATATGAGCTTAAACATGATAATGTAAAGTAACCATAGAATTATATAACCTAGATGTAACATGATCATAGAAGTGGATGCCCCCAATGTACACATGACATGAGTACAGAGAAGGCCCAACATATGAAAGTGCATAGATCATATATCTATGTATGCCTAAATCACACTCAAAATATGTGTGAAACACATATGCATCTAGGAAGTACTGATATACCATCTGCCAACATGGAACTGACAACATATATGCCTAGGAGCTAATAGGATATATAAATGTTGAACATATTTTTGGATTTTTATATTTTTTTTAAAGAATATGTGAGACATTTCAACCTTAAGTCGGATCCTTTACATTGTTTTAATCATGGTTGAATAAGTATAAATGCTACATATCATGTTCCTCCTGACATTTTTCATGTGCAGTAGAAAAACCAATGCCATCATTTGGGATATGGATCCATTTTCCTTCATGAGAAAAATAAATACCTTGCTGATTTTAGTCACTTTTTTTCTTCCATTTGATAACCAAAGAGTGCCCAATGTAAATGCATATGGATATTTTTGTTGCATAACCTAAACCCATGTTTGAGTCACTTTAGAACCACAAAAAACTAGTAGTGTTATGTTTCCCAAGGAGTCTTTCCAACCTCCATTGATTTGCAAGTCTTTTAGATCAAAGCCAATATGTTGTAAATGCCTTACATTGCAAGTGGTTTCTATTTGTGTAGGATCAATATGGTTATGACAAAAATAAGCACCAACCATGAATAATGTGATTGTCAAATATTTTTTACATGGATGCTTTTTGGGTTGTTGACTTTGGAGTGTTTACATAGGATACAAACCCTGTATTGGTCCCATATTGAGTAAATTTTGTAAAGCTCCCATATTAAGATTAGAAACACCACATTTTTGTTCATAATGTTCATTTGGTAATTCATCTTCCTCTTTTGTGTGAGGAATAAAACTTTGGTATGTAGAAAGGGATATGTTAAACTCCTTTGGATGAATAAGTATGAATTAAGAATATATATGCACATCCAAATATAAATGGGTAAATGACTCATATTGTTTATTTAATGCTCTTTATTTCAATGGAAAAATAATACCTATACTAAAAATGAATTTTAGATCCAAATCTAAAGGTCTAAATGGTAGCTCATATGATGTACTTTTGAATAAAATGGTATAATCTTGAAGAGATTCATCATCATGTTGTTTAAAATTATGCAAATGTTCTAAGGTTAGTTTTGACACCTTATAGATATTTAAATCCATGAATAACACATCTTGTAATTGTGAAAAAGTGGTTAAGGAACATTTTTATAGGATATAAAACCAATTATGAGCCTCATAAAAAATATTCATATGGAATACCTTTAGCAATAGTTTATCATACTTTTCTTATCGACCAAGAAAATGTACATAGTTAATCATGTGGTTGAATGGGTCCTTATGAATCAAAAAGACAGGTAGATTTGGTAATTAAAAATATTATGAATAAAGATATTCAATTATACATTATGCAAGAGGTTGATTGTTGAATGAGGTAACATTTACATTAATATTGTGGAAAGCCATTTGCATTTGAAGTCTAAAAACATGTTTATGAAGATCCCCAATAGTGTTCATCATAGAAATAAGAGACTCCATGGAAATGGTGGTGTTTGGAATATGTGTTATCATTGATTCTAATCCACCACCTCTCTTGAATCTAGGAATATAACTATCATCATCCTCATGGATAACAAGTGTAACTTATAAATAACTGAATTTAGGATACTTTGGTAATGGTATTAGATCTCTGAATTGTGGTATCTTTGGTATATAATTTTAAGAAATTGGTTCATTCACTTTTTATATATATATATAAAAATTTATATTGGAGATATGTTTGGTAAAGGTACCTCTTTTGGTATGGTAAAGTTATTTGGTAAATATGCCATCATGTCTTATTTAACCTTGTGTAAATTTTCAATGTCAAATGAGGTAAAAAAAAGAATCATCACCCCTGATAAGGGGGATAATATTTATAAATGTGTGAATTATGGGATTTTAATTAATTTATATTAAGGAATATTCCCCTTATAAGTAATTCATAAATCAGTCAAAGTTTCCTTGTGTATTTGTCAGAACTTTTTATGATCATATGAAAGAGCATCTTGGTCATATGTACCCACTTGTGTGGTAGAATGTGCATGAATGACATTATTATATGAATTTCCTTGTTGGTGACTCATGGATTTTTTTGAAAATACCAAACCTTATTGATTTGTATTATATATAAGAGATATAGGGTAGGTTATACCTTGCTCATGTTTGCCCAAACCTTGTCCTGTGTATCCATATTTTAGAAAATGTCGAAGGCTAAAATCATATGATGGTGGTGTATGGAGTAATAGTAAATGATATTTATCTTAATTAAGATGGATCAACTCATATTTTAAAATGGTGGGAGAATTTACTCGATTAGAGGGATGGTATCTACCACCATTCAAATATTTGAGATTCAATACTTTAACATTTGGAAGAATATAAGAGTAATCAATTTTTATCCCTTTTTTGATATAAAGTTGGAGATTTTCATAACCATAGTAATCAAAGAAATAAAAATCATCCATGACAAGAGAGATAAAGAACACAAATATTAGGACAAAGTAGGTAAAAAACATCCTATATGGTACACTTGAAAAATAACGATGTTCAAAGATTAGGTTCACCAAATGTTTAACCCTAAAATATAGATATGAAAAATCTAGGGTTAAAGGATAAAGATAGCCTAGGGAAAAAATATGGTATACTATATCTAAAAGTAGGCCAATTATTTGTGAAACTCAGATATAATTTATACCAAATTTATTTTGCTGAAATGATAAAGATAGAAATTATAACTATGCTAGAAATTTCAATGATAATCAAAACAAGATACTTATCTAGTTATGATGTTAATGTAGATCTAGATATAGAATAGGTAGAAATTAGATTGGATCTAGATTTTGGAATAGTCATATGATTTTAGAAATTATCCCTCTATAGCCACTAATAATTATGTTGACCTAAGATGGTTATGTCAATGTTACTGTTTGACTTAGATATAGGTGTCTAGTATGGAATACCTACTAAAACTAGATGTGATCACCTAGATAGTTTTGCATTCTATGTTACCTTTAATCTAGTTATTCATATATGGGTCATGGACTATTACTCGTCAAATATTAAAATTCTATTTCTTCATTTTCATAGTGTTTATGGAAAAAATGGTTTAGTGGGTACATAGTGTTGAGATATACTAAATACCCCTTTGTTAATGAGCACTTCATACATAGCCAATAATCTGAAGAGGGCCTCACACTTATATAGTTTTGACCTACATGTTGGATTGTGTGTGAATCATGCAATGTGTGATAAGCAAATACAATAGTGACCTATCTTATAACTTGGAAAATGTGGCTCATGGAATTATCCTTTAGTATTTTAGCTTGTAGATTTGTCATCCATATGAATTGTATGGAAATAAGAGAAAATAGGGAAGTTTTTATCATTTGAGTGCTTGATTGAGTGATTTTTGGTCTATGTTAGGTGAGGAATGAATGAGGGTTGATATTATATTAATACCAATCTATTTTAAGAATATGTCATAATAAAGAACTTAGCTAGACCATAGGAATACATTTCATTTACAAATTGGATGAATTTAGGGCACTAGACACTTACATTGGGATAGGACACTTTTTTCAACATAAGCATCTCACTTGAATGCAAGTGTCTAGGTAGTAGGAAAATAGGTGTAAGTCTAAAACTTGTAGATATGGGAGATAATTAAGTTTATAATATTTTGGAAATGATATAAGGTCTAAGTAATCCTAATAACATTGGTTGGACTAAGATAAAATCAATTAGGCACATAGAGATAGTGTATGTGAGCCTTTTGGCATAAAGAAATGTCTAGAAGGTGAAGGTACATCTATGATATGTATTTACCAAGTGCAAAAGATAGGTGATATATAATTCAAAAATAATGTTTACAAGTATAAAAATTTAAGGACAACTGATAAAATTAACTAAACATGATTCCCCATAAAGGATCTCATGAAGTGAGGAGATCACATTCAAATACTCAGGCCACACATGGATTCTTTACAACATAGACTTGGGCCCCATGTATCACAAGGTATTTAGGGGATACACCTAAAAATACTTGTAAAAATTATCTTAAGACTTATTAGATGCAAAAATAAGTAGTGAAAGGGAAACACCATCCCTAAATATTACTCATGATATACATTTGTGGAGTGAGGGTTGGGAGACCAATATAGTCAGCGTTCCACAAGAGTAGATATGTGGGCTGTTAGTTGCATTACAAACCCTTTATACTAGTATAGGGATTTTGGATTATTTTTTATTGTTTTTATGTTATTGAGACCCTATTGTTTGAAAAACCCACACTTTACACTAAACCAAACCAAACGATAACCTAATCTAAATCAATAATTCAAAATCAACCAAGACATAGACATCCCTTAAATCTAAGCCCACATTGATAAAAGATCTTCAAAAAATACTAAAAATTCAAAATCACTAAACAAAACCCAATCTAATCACTAAATCATTAATTCAATCCAAACAATCCGATTTATAGCCTACTCTTGTTCACATCCACATTAATCAAGACAATCACCACAATTGCATATATAAAAAAAAAAAAACACATAATTTTACTTCAACCCAAATCAAGACCAACTCATTACACATCAAAACCATCCAAAATAAGCTTGCTTAAATATTGAACTCAATCAAGTCTGAAACACCTAAATCCAAAGCAATACCCTCTTAATACAAATCCAACATCTATCTACCAAATCCAAGTTGAGAAACCAACTCTAAGATCAGTAAACCATTTGAGCTAGCTTATAATCCAAAAATAAATCAATCCAAATCAAGGATCATTCATGCCCTGATCAATAAAAGAAAACACCAACCTATCAAATATTATCAATAAAACAATCACATCATTTAAGCTAGTCAGAACTTAACTTCCATCCATAATCTAACTCAACATAAAGGGTTATAACAAGCCTAATCAATCACATCAAAACATAAATATAAAACCTTGTTTAATATTATCATAAAATCCAAATATTAATTAACATTAGGCATTAACCATATCCTAATCAATCCAAGGCAATCTAGCTTATGCCTGAAACCTATCAAATTTGTTTAGGTTTACCCATCAAATCAAATCAATAATCTAATATCCAAATATCACAAAAATTTAAATCGAATCCCCAAAAAAACTTGAATCAATCCAAGGAAACCTCAACCTAAATGAATATCACATCAAATAAAAAAGTGTATATCAAACATATCCAACACATCTAAGACACACATAATGACACCAAAAACCTGATACCTACTTAAGATTGGACAAACCTCACATAATGAATATACTAAAAAATATTTGGCACATTCAATCATGATAGTGATGAATAAAACCTTGTAAATCAAGAAAAATATATTAATAAAATCATAATGACTTGTTGGAAATGGAAAATAAAAGAGCCTAAATAAAACAATACTTTTATGATAATAAGACTAAGCTACTATTAAGGTTTACTGAAGTTAGAGCTAGATTTCCCTCTGATTTTGATCTTGAAAATTTACAACACATCATAAAAAAAGATAAATCCAACCAAGATAAGAATACTTTTTTCCATAATTTTTTTGAATAAAAACCCCAAAGGGAGTCTATAAATACTGACCATATCAAAGCTACCAAATGAAAATATAATTTGGATGACCAAATCAACAAGACCATAAAAAAGCCATGCTTGAATAGTTAAACAAAATCACCCAACAAGAGGCATCTCTCTCATCCCAAATATATCCTGATGCTTCCAAATCCTCCCATCAAAATAAATCATCCAAACAACATTAAATCAACATAGACCAAGAAAAGCCCAAGTTTATTCTACTACCATTCAATCCACTTGTAGGAATCTCATTCGATCAAGAGTGCTAAGCAATGGAATATACTCTTCAAGGGATACAACCAGGTTCATAAGTAAAAAATATAAGTTTAAATAATTATGGCCATACCCACTTAACAAAGAAATGCTGCATATTCATTTCCATCCTTACTTTGAACCTGTAAAATTTGAGAAATACAAAGGGAATGGGGACCAAAGAGAACATGTAAAATAATTTTTCATGTCTTACTAAGAAGTGTCCTACATTGATGCTTACTTGCTTAGGCTATTCCCAATAAGTCTTGGAGGAAAATACCTCAAATGGTTCATGTAATTTCCAAAGGGATCAATAACCTCATTTCAGGCCTATTTGAGAAATGTGTTAGATATTTATCCTTTAATTTAGAGCATGAGATCACAATGATAGACTTGTACAATACCAACAAACACAATGGAGAAAGTTTTTTGTCCTTACAAAAGTGGATAAGCCTTGTTAGTAGATTTCCTTTTATGATCCCTGAAAACAAACTTTTTAGTATATTCATAGCAAACTTAAATCAAGACATGGACTTTTACTTACAGTCCATTACAGAAATAATTTTTATAATAATATCAAAAAGAGAACACAAATTGAAAAATCTCTAGTGACCAAAGGCTTAGTCAAATTTTAATTAAAGGATAATCAAAATCAACCGTCCTCATTAGAAAATCCAAAATTCTTAAAAAAAAAAAATAAAAATATGCTTGGTGATGGAGTTATATATTCCAATCACATAAAAATGATTCAAAGTTCTAATCTTCTCAAAGATCAAAACACATCAATTATCACTATACTAAGAGGAAAGCCGAGGAAAGATTATATTAAAAGATAAAATACATCTCTTGGTGAGCCAATAGACTGTGTCTTTCATAAAATCCTAGCTATGAATATGAGTTTTATCTATAAATTAAGCCCTTCAATGAAATTTAACCTAAGCCCACATTGTGTTGAGAAAATAAATATTGTGACTTTTATAGAATTAAGGGCCACTTAACTAGAAGGTCCATGTAACTTAGGAATCCTATCTAGGACCTAATTGATCAAGGTGAGATAGAGGTTAAATGGGAAACATCTTATTGAAAGAATCAACAACTTAGAATTTATCAAGTCCCATTTCCAAAACATGGACATAACTAATAACAAACATAAAAAGGCCAAGGTGAACATTAAAAATCAACCATATCAATTATATCAGAACCCCTATGAATATGACTCAGTTTTTAGTCATACTAAGTATAACAAACATCGATTCTCCACCATTAATATAAGAGACAATATCCTAAACACCCCACAATTCTCCAACCATTAAAGTTAAAGGCCAATCCCCCAAGTGCACCATCATTACTAGATGTGGTAAGATCACTATCCCAAAAGAGCATATTAAGGTCACTATCCAAAGAGATCCTATGTCTACTTCTAAGGATGAAAATAGTCTCATTAAACATCTTTGGAAAACATCCCTACACAAATATCCATAATAGATATTATCAAAACATCCTCTGTTGATAGGGACATCCTCAACGATATCCTATAGGAGTCAAGAGTTCCAACTGACATCGAACCTAATCAGTTAAAATCACTCATTGGCCATCTATCATCCTTTCATCAGCTTATGTTTAATCAAAGTGATATTTCTCCGGTGGGTCCTAACCATAATAACCCCCTTTATATCAAGGTTTTCATGTCAAAGGAAAAAATCAAAAGAATTCTTGTAGACATTGGCTCGGGGGTCAATCTTTGTGCCCTCACCTTAATCAAGCATCCAAAATATTATGAAACAACATTGACACCTAACATAATAACAATCAAGGCTTATGATGATGCCAAATGACAATCAATAGGGACAATTTATCTTCTTATCATGATGGGTTTAGTTACACACCAAAATTTGATTCACATGGTAGAAATTGAACTCCTTTATAACATTGTTATAACACATCCATGGATACATAAAATTCAAGTTATACCATCCACACTCTATCAATGCATTAAGTATACTCATTCTAACATGGAGGTGATAATTCTTGGTGATCCACAACCTTATCAATATTGTAGGATGTTGGAAGGATGATATCACAATGCCATTTGTTTTCCTAGTATAGAGAGTACTTATACTACCAAGGATAAACCAAAATAACCTAGAGGTACCAAGCCTTCATCATATTATATATATCTTGATGATCTTCCATCCACTTCCAAAATCCACCCATATTTACCCACCATAAAATCATTTTTGAATGATGTGGTGAATACTAGTTTCATGATGTCTTCCATATTGGTAATCTCCCCTTGTCACAATGAAGCTATGGATGATACACCATGAGAACAATCAAGGAGACATCAATAAGTTATTAAAAAAAATTCCAACAAGTTTGGATTCCTATTAGATGCGAGATCGATAATTTAAATGATTCTTGGTTATATGATGATGGTTGTGATTCTGTTTCCAAAATCTAGAATATCCTAAGGGAAATGAAATGTGTGAAATCATGAAATATAAAGTAATTATACTTGGCATAAATGAATAATGGATTGTGGAACCTGTACCAATCAAATTAAATTAGATATTTCATGCCCTGAGATACAAACCACCAGGTGGTAACCCATTTGTTGATGTTATCGATACCTTAGTTTCTAGGGAATCATCCTCTGATGATGAAATTGAGACATGATCCATGTATAGACTATACGATGACCTTATTACTAAAAACTTATTCACTAATACAAAATTTTTAATCATTAACACTAATCTTAGTTACCCCAACTCAATTGATTGGGAACACTAAGATAACCCATCTTTTGACATATTTCAAAATCATGAAGTAATAACTAAATTCATAGGACTTTGGAATCATATACCAGTTGGTGATCATAGAAAGGGATTTGAGATCAATTTAACATGTGCATATTTTTTAGAAAAAATGGAGTTTATTATTAAAAAATATCAAAAGTAACAAAAAAATCAAAATTAGAAGTCCTTCAGTGGAAACTCTTCAAGGAACTAGTGGACAAGACACAAAAAAATTAAAAAAACTAAAAATAAGCACATGTTTATTAGTGAAAACCTTTATAAGGCACCAAAAAATAGGGAATTCTACTTGCTTCCAAGTTATAACATTGGAACATCTAAAACCCAAAAATCATACAACTGGGTGATTCTCTACTCTCAAAGAACAACAAGAATTTATTGATCTACTCAAAAAATTTATAGAATTCATGAACACATTGGAATAATTTCATCTCCCCCCAAATCCAACATATTTTTAGGATGGATCAATGTCATTATTCAAAAAAATAATTGATGTTAATATATGTATTGAAGAGAACCCAAGGATAATCAAACTTGGGGCCACCCTTACTCCTTAAGAACATAAGATCCTAATTAAACTTCTTAGAGTTTTCTGACATCTTTACATGGTCCTATGTAGATATTCCAGGACTAGATCTATATTTAGTAGTGTATCATCTTATTGTTCATCCATATTCTAAACCTATTAATAACAAATTATGTAAAATACATCCAAAGGTATCAATTCTAGTAAAGTAAGAACTACAAAAGTTTCTAGATGCTGGGTTCATTTGCCAAATCAATTATTCAAAATGGACTCAAACATCATACTGATAAGCAAGCGCTAGGGTGGAATTATTTTTAATGACTTTAGAGATATCAAAAAGGCATTCCCTAAGGACAAATTTCTACTTTCCAATAGAGACATTATCATGATTCAACATTTAGATATGAAATGTTATCACTCATGGATGGATTCTTCGGTTACAATCAAATTTGAATTGCACTAGAATATCAACATAAGACAACATTCATCACTCCATGGGGAACATTTTATTATCAAGTTATGCCATTCAACTTAAATAATATAGATGAAACTTATAAATGAGTAAAGATGGTAATCCTCCATGACATGATGCATGGAATTGTTGAAAAATACATTAATAACATACTAGGAAAATAAAAAACAAAGGCAGGACATCCTTCAGTGCTCATAATAATATTTGAATGAATAAGATAATATAATTTTTGATTAAAACCTAAGAAATGCATCTTTAGCATAACATCAAGAATTTTTTTGGGGTTCATTAGACCAAATGAGGCATTGAGGTTGATCCAAAAAAATCAAAATAATTACTAAAATTCATCCACTTTAAAATATCAATCAAATTTGTAACCAACAAGGACAAATACAAACCATTCATTGGTTCATCTCTTAGCTAGTTGATAAGTGTCATATATTCACTAAGATTTTGAAGAAAGGGTCCAAGTTTCATTGGAATCAAAAATTTCAATAATCCTTTGAAAATATTAAATAATATTTCTTGCATCCATCAGTGTTAGTTCTAACAACACCTATAGAAACATTGATCTTTTATATATATACTACTTAGTGTGCATTAAGGGCCCTCCTATCTCAACATGACAAATAATAAAAAGAAAGATCCATCTATTATCTCAGTAAAACTTTGGTTTCCCATGAATTAAATATATTCTTATTAAAAATACATGCATGACAGTCATCTTTGTATCACAAAAACTTCATGATTATATGTTAAAAAACAAAACCAAGCTCATTGCCAAAGTGGATCCATTTAAATATCTACTATCCAAATCAGCTCTAATAGATAGAATGGAAAATTGGATCATACTATTGAGGTTGACATTTAGTACACCAATATAAAACTAATTAAAGGATAAGTTATAAAAGATTAGTTGGCCAAATCTCCTTTGTTAGATATATAGATGTTGACCATTGGATTTTTAGATGAGTCAATCCTATATATCAATGAGTCACAAACATGGAAACTTTACTTTTATATCTCCTTTACTACACATGGCTTGGGGGACGTGATAATTTTCATCACACCTCAAGGGATCTTATCTTGAATAATTTTATAATTAATTTTCCTTATATAAAAACACATTTGAATACAAATATATCATATCATGAATCAAACTTGATCGCCAATAGAACATTCAACATTTTTTAGTTTATGGTGACTCATAATTAATCATAAAACAAGTCAATGATGAATATCAGACAAAGCATTACAAACTTGTTCCTTATAAACTTGTGGTTGACAATTCAAAATAGTTTTTCAAACACAGCACATTTAAACAAATTCCTCATGCCAATAATAAATGAGGAGATGTGATGGAAACAATTAGTTTTCTACTTGAGATGTCATAAGATACATGATGGTACCAATTTCAATTCAAATAAATGCTCATCTTGACTTATGAAATTTCTAAATCTAAAATAATATCTAAGATTATTGGTCCCAATTCACCCTAGTATCAATAAATCTAAAATTAACTTCATGACAACATCCTGCCACCACACCTAAACTAAACTCACCACAAAGCATTTATCCAAAAAGCCTCCTATTTCACTATCCTTGGTAGCACATCTATTGTAGAGGACATAATGGTTCCTTGTTGTGATGTTTGAACTTAGAGGAGGCTACCTTAGCTATCATAGAGGTTCATGATGGAATTATTGAGGTGCATACCAATGGAATGGTCATAACCAAAATATCATACAAATATGTTATTATTGTTTGACTATGGATCATGATGCATATTAGTATGTTATAAAATGTGTATCATGTCAAGAGCGTGGAGATATTATACACACTCCATCATAAGCATTATAATATACCACCACTCTATGGCATTTTTATACATGGGGATTCAATATTATAGGCAAAATCAACTCCTCTTCATCTAATGGCCACAAAAACATCATAAATACTACATAATATTTCCATGAGTGGGTGGAATCCATGCCTCTCACCCATGTCATTGGTAAAAATATCTAAATTCATCCTCAATCACATAATTTAACATTATGGAACCCACTCAACAATCATTACTGATAATAACAAGTCCTTTAAAAATAAAGATATCAAGACTCTCTGCAAGCATTTCCATTCTAACAAAATTGGTCCACACATTATTAACCTCAAGGTAAAACCCAAGTTGAGACAACCAATAAAATTATAATAAAAATTATCATTAATGGAATTGGTCATGATTGGCATCTACAACTCTAACTTGATCTATGGGCTTATTAAAAAGCATCCATACTCAAATTGGTGCCACTCTATACTCATTAGTCTTTGGTGCTGAAGCCATAATCCTTGTTGATATTGAATTACCTTCCCTTTGCATTTCATTACAAAGCCTCATAGAAAAAGGAGAGTACATGAATACACAACTTTAGGAACTATAACTTGATGAGAAGTGGTTTGATGCCCTAAATCACCTAAAGTACTATCAACATTAGCTACATAAACAATATAACAAGAAAATCAAGCCAAGAGAAATTGAAATTAGAGATGTCATCCTTAAGGAAAATTAGAGAAATAAAAGTGTATATTATGAAAAGAAAGGAAAATTTGAGCCTAATTGGCTTGGACCTTATGTGATCATCTCCAAATATGATTCAAGAGCATACAAGATCACTACATATAATGACTAAAAGTAGATGAGATGATGAACATCATGAATATAAATAAGTTCTATGCATGAATTATGTTAATTGACTATTGCATCAATAAATTCTACTTATAAAAAATTTCCAATGGTGAAAACTAGTTTTTAAATGCCTTGGGAAAGTATAATGATGAAAACCTCTTTTCAGTATCACTCATAGGATACATCTTATACAAGTTTCTCATGTGGTAGACCTAGCACACTTGGGAGAAAACATTACATCATCTAGACCATCATGCCTATCATATACCAACATATTCATAATTCTTATCCTCTTTTCCCATTTTGACCTTAGTCAAGTTGTGTATACAACCATGTTTTGGGAAACACTTGGTATGGAAACATATGTTCAACATATTACAACATGATGGTTAAAATAGCTAAAAGAAAGAATAAATCAAGGTCATAAAAAGATTATAAGATAAAAAAGATAAAGGGCATCTAATTATTTGTATAATGTGACCCTTGAGGTACCTATCTTGAGCTTTCCCTCAACCCACCCACTATCCTTTTCAACCACCATTTTTTTGTATCTGATATATATATTATCCCATTAGCACTAGGAATGGATTTCCTTTTTGCCAGTTTCTATGTCTTATCCTAATATTCCAAAAAACATTAAAAATTATAAAAATTCCTAAAAGACAAAAAAAAAATCATAAAATCTAGAAAAAACAAAAATATCCCAATTATTTTATCCTAAGTCCTTAGTAAAATTGATATGCCTATCCAACAAGTAATTTAAGTTATACTTTAATATAATCATTTATCATTTACTAAGGGTAAAATAAATCAAGGATAAGTTTAATCGTGATTCATTCACCCATCCCAAGGATTTTTATTAAGGAAACATATAAAACATTGATAAAATAAAAAGACACATCATATATTTTTTGAGTGTTTGTTTTGTGTTTTCATCATGTGTCACAAGTTTCCTGCAAAATATTTTTTATGGTTTGAATTGTTTACATATATTTTATTCAGTCTTTATATGTTTATGAGATCATCATATATATATATATATATTAGTTCATTGAGTATTTTTTTTTGATAAATGATGGATTTTAACTAGAGCTTGAACCAATCTAGGAAACAATCACCCCCTAGATCCCCATGTAATACCATGTGTATACCATATATTACTAGCTACCTTACGAATATCCAATATCCATTAAAGGCCTTGATAATATAACCAATAGCCAAAATTGACCTCATATGCCTTTTTAGAGATTTGAACTTTGGTGGGGCTTAAAATAACCAAACCACTTAATACAATCACCCACATCTCATTGACACATTGAGTATATTTATTAAGAGCTTATTTATTGTATTTCATTAAATGTTTATGATCTATATTTTCATCAATATTTATCTTCTTCTCACTGATTATTTGTCTAGATATATTTGATTAGGCATTTTGTAAATATATTTGTTGTCAAGTCATTGTTGTTCATATTTTTTCTCATATTTTTATCTTATTGGTGTTTGTGAAATAACACAAAGTAAATGTGTTATCTTGGTTTATAATACGAATGGTGCATTATGCTACATGCTCATTGTACATTTTATTTATAATATTTTTATCATTTGAGTTAGTCTAACATGTATTTTGGAAACATTTCATTATGGTTACATAGATCATGGTGTATAATACCTAATGCCACATTAAAACTATGATTGATCATAAATATGGCTCAAGATAAGTACAACATAAATCAATACTTAAATTATCCATTTATTCATCTATCAAACATTTTATCATCATAAGACATCTAAACATCCATCTAAATCAAATAATCTATCCAATTCAACTATATATCTAATAGTCTATCCACTCATTTAACATCTCCCATAGCTACTGATCCATCCATCTAAGATTTCATTACTAAAATTTCACTGATTTTTACCCCATTTTTATCTATCATCCTCATATTTTAATGCAATCTCATATAGTTCAATCAAAATATAATTCATCATCCTTAAATTTAACATCAATCATTAAATCAATCACCCTTACATTCTACTAATAATTTAAATCTTTGAGTTATGATTATTCATCAATCAATTAGTTCATTCGAATTAATAGGATATAACATTTCCACATCCAAATCAACTAAGAGACATTGTTCCCACATCTAAGATTTAAACTTTGATAATAAGCTTATCCAAAATTTATAACCTCTCACTTTCATATATCATTGACTGGGGCATAACCAAGGTTGTAACTTTATCCATCCCATTCCCTCACATATATTATTTCCTAGGGCACAACCAATCTATACAATCCAATTATCAATCAAATCTCAGCTCATTGATCACAAATATAGAGTCAATCACATCAATCATATCCCCAACATTAAAATATCACAATATTCATCACATATATCCCAACCCCTCTTTATTTAATCTACGTATTCCACCCCTTTCTTCTCCTATCCCATCTAACCCATTAAGATTTTCTCCTTCTTTTGAGTGGTCATCCATCTCATTCCTCCCTCCATGACCCCTTGATGGGCATCAACCATTCTAATTTTCATTAACTTATAAACTATAATGTTCCTTTAATTCTTTGAAATTCCACTTCTTCCAATTGTAATTCCCTTTCAAAGAGTGGAAAAATGTAGACATCTAAAATTTTCCTCTCCTTTGTTGTTACTAATTTTATTTCATTCAACACTAATTACCATCTCACTAATACCATGAATTATAATCATCCTAACATCCCATTTAAATCTTATCATATCATCTCAAACTTATCCATCATCACATTATGCTTTTATTATAATTAATAACTTACTCATCACTTAATTAATTACTAATAAGATCCTCATAATTTTAAAGGAATTTCATATTCCTTCCTAGCTACCCCAAACTACCTCCACTAACACTCCTAGAAATTCTAACTGATAATTTCCATATAATCCCTCATTTATTATACCATCTTCCTCTATAATATACTAATCCACCACTTTGAGTTCCACACCATGCCTTGATATCCTTACCACCTCTCTATAATTCTCCAAGGTTTTTAAAATTCTTAAAATCCTAATTACCAAATCTTCTCATCCATTCTCCACCCTTGATCAAGATTCATCATGGATTAATAAAAATAATATATTTCTCCATGTATTTCTTACAAATATATCTACACCCCCATGCAAACCAACTTAAAAACTATGAAAACTTTAAGAAGAATCATCTAATATAATAGTACCATCACCTTACAAAGAAAATAATCCATCCATATGTAAATTTTGTCAAAATATTGAGTCACCAAGAGTAATCATACATCAAT
Organism: Torreya grandis; assembly: GCA_037957365.1. NCBI lineage: Eukaryota > Viridiplantae > Streptophyta > Pinopsida > Cupressales > Taxaceae > Torreya > Torreya grandis. The sequence continues at coordinate 3,958,629 of JARHVA010000730.1, read as the reverse complement.
TAATCAATCATACATTCATTTTTAAGCTTATAAAAAAGAAAAAATGATAAGGAGGTCTTCAAAGGTAAAATATAAGGTATAAATCTTATTTTTTATTCCTTATTTAGTTGATATTTTGATTTCTTGTTCCTTATACTCTATTAGAGGTAGTTTTTTTGGGTTTAAGGAGAAGATTTATTATATATTCATGGTTTATAATATATCCCCTAGAATTTAAGACAACTATAGTTAAGATTTATAACATCATAGTATATGTTTATTGTAATCAATGAATACTAAAGTTTAGTTAGTTAGATAAAACTAAATAATAATAATTAGTTAATCCTATTGGTTAGTTTTTTGAGTGGTTGTTACAAAAAAACCTATGATATGTATAAGTATACCCATTAGATATGAATAAAATATTTGATTGGTCTTAATATGTTTTAATCATTTGGTATCATATCACAACGGGGATTTTGCTTTGGAATTTTAAGAGACAAAATAAATATTATGTGAGGGAAATTATATTTTTATGTGATTATAATTTAGGGGAGTAATTAGGGAATAAAAAGTCTCTGAAATTGATTGTGAAAAATAATCTAAATATAAATAATGGCATTTACATGTGATGCATTAAGATTGCATTTCAAGCAAAGGAGATAATTAAATTAGTGTTATGCTGGAACCAATTTTAGATCCAATATTTTTTCATGAAAAGTTATCATGAAAAGGGGAATTTGAATATAATAATTCAACCAAGTTCACCTCCAAGATTATTTCAAGATAAGTGTTAGAAAATATTCCTAAAAATTGCTTCAAAAAGAAAGGAATGGAGTCTAAAGAGCATAGAGAGGATGTCAAAATAAAATAATTACTTGTGCGACATGGATGACAATAGTGGTAGAGTAAATACACAACAAAATAAATAAATATTGCTTGATATTTTTGTTAAGTGGTGGGTGCAGCTGAAAAGAATTCAAATCACCTTGGAAAAAGGTGTTTGATGTGGAGAAAGAATTTGAGGCACTTATATAAATTATTTATTGTTATGATAAATATGAATAAGTGTTTAAAATTATAGTTTGTAAGACAAACAAGGTGATCATATAAGTAAGCGTGCCCCCAAAATAATTAGGAATGAGGCATTGTAAAATCAAAAGGCATTGAGGAGAGATTAATAATTAGTGTTAGATATTTTGTGAGTGTGAAGGTGAGTAATGTAGACACCTAAATCTGGCCACCAATAACCCCCAATTAGGCTTTTGGCCAATTTCCACTCGAAATGCATAATTTGGCCTAAAGACACTAACACATGCTAAATGACATGAAAATAACATATTCAATTGCCAATTTTGACTAGGGTATCCCTAAATGGGGAAATACAATTTATGGGCCATCTAACTTTGATCAAATCATTCCAAATCAAAATGCTAATTTTGCACCTGGGTGCTCTGGATTGCTCTTTCCTATCAAATATTTTGCATAAGATGCATGCCTTTACTTTTTTTAATTGGTAACATCCTAAATAGGAATACGGTTCCAATGCATCTAACATTGCCTTCCAATTCTAATCTAGTCAAAATTTAAACCAATAATAAGGCATTCTAATCAATCTGAGTAATTTGTGCATAAAGTGCTTAATCATGCTTAAGAGTTAATTAACCCAAATAAAGGCATAATTAATATTTCCATGGAAACTTGTTGAATAATTTGTTTTGGAAATGAATATTGAATATCTGCATCATCAAGTGACCTCATTTTTTAGGAAGACATCTCTAGGCCATAAATGCCATAAATATCACGATTCATGCCCTCCATGCCTCTTAATTTTCCCTTCTTCCAATGTCATGATGAGGATAATTATAAACTTAATTATAAAAATTAAATTAATCCTCAACCACACATCTCAATCTTAAGATTGGTTCATTGATTCCATTTGCAAAAATCTATAAATAGAGAGGCTATGAACCATTTCTAAGTTATTTTGGTTCATTTTATTCTCAAATATCTTCTTGCAAAGTTATAATTCATGATTGGTTCTATGAAACTAGACCATGGATTCCAAGCCAAGCCAAGCCACAAGCCAAAGGTGCCAAGGAGAGATGGAGGTATCCAAGCTTCCATTTATTATACAAAACTGAGCATGCCACTACTACAAAGGCATTTGGAGCATATAAGAAAGGTGAAGGAATTCTTGTGTTTTATTCCTTACTTTTTAATCATTTTTTTTGTTAACTACACCTATGTCTAGGCTTAGAGATGTTATGCTATTAGTGTGTTTCTTTCATTATATATATATTTTTGAAACTAACACCATACTGACCATCCTTTCTTGAGTCAAATTCATAGATTCATAACATAAAGGAGGAATTTGAGGAGAGAAACAAACACATATATAAACATCTAAATTAGGGGCATAGATATGGTAGTTCAAATGATAAATAGAGAGGCTATGAACATATTTATCATTTAGAAAAAACATTTGCAAAAATCTATAAATAGAGAGCATGAGAAAAAATACTATTATAAAACATATGTCATTTAGTTTTTGTTCAAACTATCATAAAGTGAGATTAAAGTGTTTTCCTCTAAAAGTATCATTTAGAAAAAACATATTTATTGAACCTAAAAGTTAAGTTTTGTATATGGGTGCATTATTGGTGGTAGATGACTCGCTTGCTAAATTTTTTGATTGAGGGGGAGGAATACCTTTTGCATTAGAAGAAAATTGATGGAAAAAATAATGATAGAGCTTTGCACATGTGTGAAGATACTAACATAGAAAAAATAATAATTCTAAAGTTGTTGAGATAGAAGCTTAAGGTGATGATCATAAATTAAGGTGGTGAATAAGTTATATCTCTTGATACACATGATATGGTGTTGTTTAGTGAGCCTCACTTCCCATTGAGGAAACATAGTGAAGCTCAAATCTACCATTATTTTAAAAATTTCCTAGTTAGGCCAATTCCCACTAAAGAAGTGTTCAAATCTAACTCCCATAATTTTATTGGTTAATATTTATATATACCTATTTACACATATTGTTAAATAAGGTTTATTCCCATTGAGGTAGTGTGGTGAGGCCTAGTCCCACTATTTTTGATGGAAAATAGTTTAGTGTCATTATTCACATATAGTCTTTTATTATCAATAGTTAAGTGTGTCCATATTTATATAAGTGTATGGAATTATCCCACACATATTAATCTATTGTGGATAATTGAGTGTGTTCATTTTATAGACACATAATTTGGTCTAAGGTAGTTTTACATGTCAAATTGCATTATTATACATTACTTGTGTGTTTATCAATTATCTATTCACATTATTCTCTTATTAGTGTGTGTTTTCTATGGTCCTTCCCCATTTTATTACCCTTACTCATATTTTATCTTTCCTCCACAATATTATATTTCTTTATTATTTTTTTATAAATTAGAACAAGACCTAGTAGGATGGTCCTAATCCCTTTTGCTTGTGGATCCCTTCGATCCTTCTCTTTTACTCCCAAGTGTTTTGTGTTTTTTTCTAGATTTATTGCCCTTTTGTGTTGGCTTGTGCACAAAAAGGGTCCTTATTTGAATTTGATAAATCTATAAATACACATAGGGGAAGTGATATACCAGTGGATAAAAAACAAGAGTTATAATTAAAAGTATATATTTTATTGAAGAGTAAAAATTGAAGTTTTTGATTTGGATTATTTATATTGCATCCTTTCCATTTGATCATGCTAGTGAAAAGTATATTAGGATTAATGTTCACATCCATTATTTTTAAAAAATTATAATTAGTGTTAGTTTCCAAATTATCTTAGAACAAAGGTTTGATTAAGACAAACCACTCAATGAATACCCCATTTTTTAAGGTTTTACAAAATGTTGTGAGCTGATAAGGATTTTAAAGAGATTAATTTCTCAGTGATACATAATGAGATAAAGATAAATGAGATAATTTTTTAGAGCATAAAAGAAAAGGAACATGGTTATAAAATTTATTTCAAATAATTCCACATTGAATAGCAATGTAGTTGTACACCCCTTGTCATCCCAAGATAGGAGTGGTACAGTGTAGGTCAAATTTTCAAAGTTATCAATTCATTATGAAATTTTTGGATTATGCTCAACTTGGTTCCTAGAAATATTTACATTTGATTTAAGCCTAAAATATACAACATATTTGTAATAATTAAATATTATTATTATAACATTAACTTTTCACATTTCAATTTTTATAGAAGATTCTATTCAACCCTAAATTTTAGATATGTGGGGTATCTGGGGTTAAGGATATAGAATTAGTTATAAAAAAAGGGTGATAAACTAATTTATAACAAGAAAATTAAAATAAAACTCATATAAATAATATTATAAATTTATACAATTGAGATTACTAAAAATAGTAGAGTTATTGAAATATATTGAAATAAATAAGAAATAATGGTATTTAGATAATTTATTATGCATAGGAAGATCTTGATTGGAAGCAAGTGTAAAATATGCAAGTTCTAGATAAGTCATTAGATTTTATAAATTATACTTTGTGGTTGTAGACACTACCATTGGATTTGAACAATACCATTGATGCTACTGTCTAAATGTGATGTAGGTGCCTAGTGTGGAATAATGACTAAATATAGATACAACCAAATTCACTATTTTTAGCTTTCTATCACCTTTATGTAGTATATTTAGATCTAGGATACAATCTGTCACTCTTCACTGATTAATCAAAACCTAGCTATTAACCCTTATTCACTCTTGAAATGAGTTTGATGAAAAATGGTTTAGTGGGGTCAAAGTGTTAAGCTACCCCAAAGACCCCTCTATCAATGAGAACTAAATACATAGATAATACTTCAAAGAGGGCCTTAGACTTATGTAGTTATCCCATATGTGAGGGAAAGTGTTTGCACAAGGGTGAAATATACTATATGAAGATGCATGTAGTGATCTAGCTAGTAATTTGACAAATATTACTCATGGGATACTATTTGAATGTTTTAGGCCTATAATATGACTGCTCCTATGGTTGATATGAAAATAAGGCTAAATAGAGAATAATAGAGTGCTTTTACAATTGATTGATTTAGCTTCAGTAGGTGTTTTATTGGTATTTGATAGATAAATAATGAAAAGGCTTAGACTTGTATTTATACCACACCTTTTAAAAATATCTCCTAATAGGGTTTAATAAGAAAAATAAATTGATCCATAGGTTTTAAATAATTTACAATTTATATGAATTTTGAGTATTGGACCCTGGATAATCATGTAGACACTATCATCAATAGTAGTGTCCCTCTGTGGCTGTTAGTGTCTAGAAGACTAGAAAATAAGTATAGATCTAAAATTGACAGTGAAGGATGTTTATCAAGTTTTAAGTTTTTTGGGTAGTTTAGGAGATCTAAGTCATCAAAAAGATATGGATATGACTAAGATTTAAACATTTAGACATAATGAAATGGTGAATGTGATCTTTTCAGTTATGGGAGGTCTATAACTGAGAGATAAAGCTCTGATTGATATCTATCAAATGTACAAGACTAAGATGCTAAAAATATCTAGTTTTAGTATCCACATTCCCCCTTTGATCTAGTAATGCATAAGAATGAAATTACTAGTTAAAGAAAATAAATATGTACCTAAGTGTGTTTAACACATCTTACCTTTGTAGGCAAGTGCACAAATTTAGGGGACAAAAAGGGTCCTACCCATGGACATGTTTTTCTTAAAAAATTGAAAAACCTCAATTTATATAGATTATTTGAGATGGCTACACTCAAAATTTGAAGTTGGTATAAAAACATAAATTATTTTCAAGTATAGTTTTCAAAACACTAATTTAAAAAAAAATGGTTAAGTAGGTCAAACATCTAAAATTTAAAGAGGAGCTCCTATTTTTTTTAAGAAAAGAAAAAAGATAGTCATCTTTATAGTGAAACCTTTTTTATATAGAAAAGTTTAATATTTTTTGAAACCTTTTTGTAAAAATTTAGATAAGATCATCTAGTTTGTGACCTAAATTTTATTAAATTTTTTTAATGAACAATTTTTTTAATTAATTTTACAAGTAAATAGATCTTGAAAATTGACCAAAAAATGGATAGATGGTCGTAAGATCTCCATAACTACCTCAAAAAAATAAAAATAAAAAATAATATATATATATATATATTTAATGCATATAGAATTAAGCCTAGTTTATTTTTATTATTTAGATCAATGAAAATAAAAATACTTAAACATATATAAGCATGTATATTTGTGGCATGTAATAGAATAAACAATCCATAATTAGAAACCAACATAGATAGAAAACTTAAAATAGTACAAAAATTAAAATAAACCATATATTTGAAAAGAGAGCATCTTCATCATTGTGGTAATAATTTTATGAATTGGCTTGTTGAAATTCATAGTGTATTTATCAATGGAATTTGAATTTTATTATTTTCTATTAAAGATCTAAATTCAACTATATGTTGACAAGTCCAAGGCTTTGTCTCAGGAATGCAAGCTATTTTTGAGCCAAAAGGCTTGGTTTTTGTATTCAAACATAACATAACATGTACATGTATGTGCTATAACATGTATTCTCTTTAATGCATACATGCTGTAACACATACACATTATGTTGACATTGCACACAAAAACAAAAAAGATCTATTTATACGTATTTATGTTTATGTTTGTATCTATTCACATTAACAATTTTATATTTTTTAATATATAGGTACTTCACTTTTGATTGGAGCTCCAATTAGTCTGAGAAACTATCAGGGGCCCAAATCCCTAAGTGATCATCTATCAAAAGTACTAAATTTATCAATAATGGCCACAACCAACTTGAGAATAATAACTAATGGCCACAACTGACCTGAGAATACTACCAATGACCACAACTAGCCTAAGAATACCAATGATCGGCCATAATCAATGTAAGAATACCAATTATTAGCCACAACTGGACCAAGAATACCAATGATTGGCCACAACTAGTCTCTAATACCATAATGAGATTTGAACCTAGGTGGTACTTGTCATAACTAAGTCACTTTACCAACTCACTCACATCTCATGGGTAAAATTTTATATTTTTATTTTAATAAATATATACACTACCAAAAATAGGACATAATTGATATAGTGATGCAATTTTGGTGTGTTTGCACCCGTGAAAATAATTTTGACTATATAAAATATGATTTATGATTCAACTAGGCCAAAATTAATTAAAAAATGAATGAAAGAGTCAATTATTTTAATGGTGGAGGAAATTAGGGCCAATTGGAACCCTTGTAAGTAACTATGGATAAATGATGTGATTTAGGGCTAAATTAGCTTAGATTTCCTAATATATGTAGTGAATGAGTGAATTGGTGTAATTAGTGATGTAATTTGAGTGAAATTGAGCCTCGTGAACTAACTATAAAGGATGTTATTTAGGGTTCTCAACCTCAATATCATAACAAAATAAACCAAATAGTCTATTAGTTTGATTTAAAGCTAATCAGGGTTAATTTGAGCCCCTTCAACCTAATTGTGAATATAAAATGTGATTTGGGCCTTAATCAACTCCAATTTCATTAGAGAAAGAAGTAAAGAATCATTTGGTTTAATGATAGATACATGTTTAACATGTATAAGACATGGTTTGAGGTTCTTTAAAATCTAATGTCATCATGTAATGAATGAAATAGTCAATTGGTTTAATTATGGAGGCAATTAGGATCAATATAAGCCCCTTGAACATAATAATGACTATATAATGTGTAGTCATCAAAATGTCTAAATTGGTAGTTTGAGTGTGGCTTGTGACACCCCATCCATAGGTCCTTTTTAGATGATCTTATGACCATTATAGATACCTTTTTTCTCATTATCAGTCATTTGGAACATTCTGAATGGTCATTCCACCTTAGCCAAAAAAATATTCTCCATGCCAATCTTATTCCCCTAGTTTCTGAGCCTATAAGATAGGAGTGCCCCTTTTCGACTATATCACCCCATAAAAAAGTGTCCCATTTTTAGTGGTCGTATCTATTTTCACTTTGAGCCCCAATGGTCATTTTCATCTAGTCCTTATCCTTAATTAGGTTGGCCTAATATGAATACATTTGACCCATGACCAATTGTTCCCTATAAAAATCTACTCAAAGCTCATTTACAAAGGAGGTGACCAAACTTACAAAGCAAGCAAGAATAAAAACAAAGCACTAAGGCAAACTTACCTATTATTTACATACACTCACCCAACACAGCTACAAACCTACTCAAATCTTCATTCTAGTTCTTAGCTACCTCAAACACTATCAATTTAGAATTTTTATCTGTATCACACTATTGCACAAAGTACAGTAGGTGTGAGAACTACATATAGTTTAATCCCTCTTTAAAGTATTGGTATGTAGGTAGCGTGCCCACATAAGGGGTGTATATACATGTTTAGTACATATTTCACACTAACACCCATATTTTTCAAGTGACTCAAAGGTTGTTTTATCAAGCATGATGAAGGGTTAAGGTTTGAAGAAAAAATTAGCTCCATAGTGAGTTTAGTTGATTTTTCATAAACACCCTCACACAAGCATAGTGTAACTACCCAAAAAGTTTTAGGCATCTGTGATAAGTTTGGACAATAGTGGTAGAAAAAGACAACAATGCTAGACACAAAAGCATCTACTTTTTGGTGCTCCTATCCTTTCACCCAATGAAATCTAGATTTAGGTTTATGATACCTTCCTAGTCATGTATAACTATTTTAAACCTTTGTATAAGCCAGCTCAGTCTATTTTCTAGCTAAGTTATATTTATACTTATTTATTGCTATTTTTAGAAAGGTGAAAAAGATAAATAATTACACTAATTAGGACTATATTTATTGCTATATTATATACTGTTTTGTTAATCCAAACCCTTAACTAGAATATGAATAAAAATATATTATTCTTAAATAATTTAAATCATTTGGTGAACCTAATTTACTTTGTTTATGCACAAAAACCCCAGAAACCCTAGAGAAAATTCCTTGCTAATTTTAACAATATTCTTCTAATTTTTCTTGCATTTATAAATCAAAATTTCACATTAAATTTTTAAATTCACCATAGTAATTTTAAAAATAATTTATTTCAAACCCTATTTGAATATACTAGGTCCTTATGCTTTTGAGGTATCACCTTACATGTTAGTGAGCTTCATATCCTTTTTATTCATATTCTAATTTTCTATTTTTAGGACTTTACATTTTCTTAATTTAGTACTTTTCTTTTATCACATTTTTAATATTACAACTTATTGAAAAAAATTCAATCTCCTTTCACTTAATTTTCCTACTTTAATAATAGTCCAAAATACTGGCTTTGATGAAACTAATAAGATAGAACTTCAATAACTTCTAACTAAAAATCTTGATATGCAAGATGATATGCTTAAAATACTATAAAAAAACAATAAAAATCAAATAATGGTCAATCCTCTCAAACCACTAAACAACCAATTGCAAATGACACTACTAGGGTAACTATGTCTCAACAACTCCCTATAGTAACCCAACCTTCCTATATGGCACCACCAATTATGGCTAGTACATCTTCTCCTCTTGATGTGGCTATCCTTGTGTAAAAGAATAAATTTATTCAATCAAAGGTGCTACATCTTGAGTAAGGTGCCTCTAGACCAACATAGGCTTTGGACTCTTTTCCTCTACTTCATACATCATTGGCATGCCATATTTCTTCTCCACCCTTACCACTAGGTTTTATTTAACCCAAGCTCACTCTATATGATGGCAAGGGTGATCTAGAGACACACTTGAGATATTTTCATGAAACATGTTTGGAATATGTGCCAAATGAATGGTTACCAACCAAGCTATTTTCACAAAGTTTAAAGGATTTTGCTCTACAATGGTTCTATAGTCTACCGAATCAGTTAGTTAAAGCATTTAATTCTTTAGCTAACATGTTCTTAGCTCATTTCAACATTAAAATATGTGATAAGGTTTCTTATTCCCAAATTATATAATAAAAGCAAAGGTCAAATGAGCATCTCATAGATTATGTTCTTAGATATAAGACTATCTTGGCTAAAATAATTATCCCCATGGCCAATCAAGAATTACAACATCTCTTCAAATAGAGTCTTCTACTAGATTTGCATGAGTCAATAATGTTCAAAAAGTTTTCTTCCTTCACTGAGTTATGTCATACACTAAAGAAAAGGGAAGTCAAATTACTTTCAATGGGCAAAATCAAGTACACAAGCATATCAAAAACAACAAACAAGAGTAATATTAAAGTCCCATACATAGTAAAGGTTAATGATAGCAAAAAAAAAACCTACAGTTATTGCAGCTTTAAAGCCCCCTCAATGAGTGGTTTTATCAGTGCCTCCTTGGGGAGCCTTTACCAATATACTAGTATCTCTAGTCAGAGTCTTACAAAAATTATTGAAATGCAATGTCCTATCTCTCCCTCCTACTTGGGAAGTTGATACGATAAAGCCTCTTCCACATGGATATGATTAGAATGCATTCTATGATTTTCATAGGGCACCAAGCCACATAATGAATAGATGCATCATTTTGTGACACAAGATACAAGACTTGATAGATGAAAACCTTATTGATCTTGGTGCTCTAGTTGAGCCTCATCAGGCAAAACAAGTATAAGACAAAGCTTTAAAATTTTTATCAGATCCTTTCCCACAACATTCTAAACATGAGACATGGGGCACATCAGGTGTTCACCATGTATATCATGCACACCCTTCACTAGTTATATACTAGACACCTTTAATTGAGTCACATCCTTTGAGTAGCATGATTGGTGTGTATAATTCCAGAGTTCTAACTAGAACTTTGATCTCCTTCTTAGAGTAAGAGATAGTTGAGGATGATTTAGATTATTATGCACTCTTTATTAGAGCCTATATTGATCACCATCCCATTCATAGTGTTCTCATAGACAATGAATCTAGTGTGAACATGTGAATTATGACATTACTTCAGCATTTGGGATATTCAAAGTAAGATATCACCCTGATGGACACAATTATTAGTGGATTTAGTAGACACATACAAAATTAATTTGGTGAGATTATACTTCCTCTATAAGTCGGTCTAGCACATACAATAACACCATTTACTATTGTTTCTAGTGTAGGAGTCTTCAACATGTTGCTTCATTGACCATGCATTATCTTACCTTCTTAGATGCCATGATGGACATACATGAGTATTCAAGAAGTAAATAAGCAAATAATCACACAAGGTAAGAAGTAATAAGCATATAAAAGAGGCCAAGGAGCCAAGCAAACAAGGGACATGGGCATAAGTCACTCAAACTGGTAAAGCAAGCATACAAAGAATGTTCAAATAAAGAATGACAATAATAATGAAGCATAAGGAATGATGTCTAACCACATCATGCATCATCTTACCTTCTTGGATGCCATGATGGACATCATGCTCCATCCTTCCTTGACAACTAACCAAATTTCTAGTTTTAGTTTAGTATACTACACATGAAATTACATTACTACATCTATCTAGGCATACCTCTATTGATCTAACACTCTCCAACACAAACTATGCTATATCTTGAGACATATTTTCAATCATCATTGCTATATCATGTATTTCATAGCATAACACACTTAAAGGTCCCTTTATTCTAAGGGCAATCATTATAGGGTCTTGATTCCTACCCTCAAAAGAGGGGGAAACAAATAGGGGTTTTGTCACAGAGATCAAAGCCCTCTACTGGTCAAAATCAGTTTTGAGAATACTCAAAATAACAATCAAAATTCAAAACATGCAAAATAGACAAAAAAAATAGGAATGAACATAGAACAACCATCAGAAATAGTAAAGGAAAAAATCATCCCAAGGACTACAACTCCCTACAATAAAGTGTCCACTTTTTGGCACTCCTATCCAAACAACTAAAAACACAAAATTTTCAAAAAAAATAGAAAAGTAAGGTCAATTATAGTCTTTTCAGCTACAATACAATTTAGATTGGGTATTCTCAGTATAGTTTTACTCATATTATCTAGATATAGGGGGCATCATTCATGACATGATGGTTTTTGCTTCTTGTTTCAGATTGAGGAGTTGGTACAACTTCTAGATCAAAATCCATGTTATTGACACCAATGATTAGGGGCAATGTGCATGGAACATTTGCCTTATTCTATTTATAGTTAATTATATTACCCAAGTATTCTCAGTAGTTGCATGACTTATTCTATTTGTAGGTGATTGGCATCATTTTGGAGTGGCTTTCATATAAGCCTAGTTCTTAGTTTTGGAGTGGTTTCATACAAGCCTAATTGCCACCTTTCGGAGTGGCCAAGGTTGGCCTAGTTTTTAGTACACATTCCACTATCCATACCACATTATTAGATTATAGAGCATTCATGGGCTTCATGAGCGATCTCATATGACACACATTCATACTGGTATAACTTCATAGTTCACACTTAGTGGAAATGATGGAGCCAAAGGACTAGCTAGACTTTGTATTCTTGAGCCACCTACTCAAAGGGATTGGAAACATAATCCAAACATTGATTAACACATGCATGAACACAGAGCTTCACTACATAGTGGGAAATGATGGAGCCAAAGGGACAATCTTTGTATTCTTGAGGAATTGAACACTCAACTCCACTCATGATATTACTCTTGGTTGAGTACATAACCAACATCATTCAACATCATTCAATATCACTTAACATTATAATAGGTTTTATATTAGTTTGTGTACCCAATGAGGTATATTTGTTCCTTTCTCTTCCTCTCTCTTTTACCCAACCTTTGTACGTTCTTATTTTAGATATAGTGTGTCTAGTGAGAAATGATATGCTCCTTATTTTCTCTTGTATATTTATGCTTCATGCTATGCTCTCTCTATACACATTCATCACCCATATTAATAGGCTTCACCCTTGAAGGTAAGTTTAGTTATGCTTTCTATTTTTCCTATATCCTAGTATTTTTCTTTACTACATCACTAGAATAAAAGGGGGGTAAATGTAGTCATATAAAATGCCTAAATTGGTAGTTTGAGTGTGGTTTGTAACACCCCATCAATATCTCATTTTTACATGCTCTTAAAACCATTCTAGACACCTTTTTGCTCATTTTCAATCATCCAAAACCTTCTAAATGGTCATCCACCTTAACCAAACAATATTCCCCATGCTAATCCTATTCCCCTAGGTCCCAAGCATGTAGGATAGGAGTGCCCCATTTGGACTATAAAACCCCATAGAGAAGTGTCCCATTTTTGGTGATCTTATCCATTTTCACTTTGAGCCCCAATGGTCATTTTCATTTGGTAATTATCCTTTATTAGGTCAGTCTAGTGTGAATACATTTGACCCATGACTAATTATTCCCTATAAAATCCTACTCAAAACTCATTTATAAATGAGGTGACCAAACTTAAAAATCAAGCAAGAATATAAAAAAAACATTAAGGCAAACTTCCCTATTCTTTGCATATAGTCACCCAACATAGTTAAAAACCTACTCAAATCCTCATAACAGTCCCTAGCCACCTCAAACACTATCAATTTGGCATTTGCATCTGCATCACACTATTTCACAAAGCACACTAGGTGGGAGAACTACATATAGATTGATCCCTCTTTGGAGTATTGGTATGTAGGCAACATGCCCACACAAGGGGTGTGGATTGTAGATTCAAGACACCTTTCACACTAACCCTCCTCTTTCTCAAGTGACTCAAATGTAATTTTATCAATCATGATGGAGTGTTAGTTTTTGAAGATAAAATCATCTCCATAGTGATTTATGTCGATGACCAGTGTTTGATTTTTCACAAGAACACTCACACATGCTCAACACAACTACCCATAAATTTTTAGGTCTTTATGATCAGTTTGGAAAATAATGGCAAGAATGAACAACAACACTAGACACTAAATTATCCATTTTTGGATTCTCCTATCCTTTCACCCAATGAAAGCTAGATTGAGGTTTACGACTCCTTCCTAGTCTTATATAGCCATTTTCAAACTCTGTATTAGCCATCCCAGTATATTTTATAGCTAAGTTATATTTATTCTTATTTATTACTATTTTTAAAAAGGTGAAAAAGATAAACAATTGCAAAAATTAGGACTATATTTATTGCTATATTCTATATTGATTTATTAATCTAGACCCTTAACTAAAATAGGAATAAAAATCCATTATTCCCAAATAAGTTAAATCATAATGTGATTTAAGGTTATATTGGATTTGATTTCATCATAGATTGAACCAATTAGTCAAATGGTGTAATCAATGACATGATTCTATAAAAATTAAGCCATATTTAAACATAGTTTGAATTGTATATGATGTGATTTTGAGTGAAATTGACCCTATGTTCATCATATAATGAACTAAATAGTTGATTCATTTAATCAATCAAGAAATTGAGGATAATTTAAGCGCTTTCAACCTAATTTCAAGAGTATGACATGATTTGGGGTTAAATTAGCTTTGATTATGTAATGAATTGATCCAATTAGTCAGTTGGTGTAATTACAAACACGGTTTGAGCCAAATAGAGCCATATGGACCTAAATTATGGGTTAAAGTTTAGGGTTTAGGGTTATAATTAGTCGATGTAATTTGGATGAAATTGAACCATGTGAACCTAATTTTGACTATATAGGATGTAATTTAGGGGTTAATCAACCCCAATATCATAAAATAAATAAATTAAATAGTCTACTAATTAAATCATGAAGGAAATGGGGGCAATTTGAGCCCAGGTTTAACCTAATTACAATAGGAGGACATGATTTAGGGATAAACTAATCATGAATTTATCCAATAAGTTAATTGGTGTAATTAAAGATGTGATTTGGTCCAAATTGAGCCCCATGAACCTAAATTATGGATCAATTGATTGTATATGATGAAACATATGGCTCAATCGACTATTTATTTATATCACAAATGTAAATACAAAGGTAATTTGGGCTAATATGAACCCATTGAACCTAAATACAAGTATAGTATGTGATTTGGGATAAGAAATTAGCTAATATTTTCTCACGTATCAAGCTAATTAATTAATTGTTATAATCAATGATGTAAGTTGGATGAAATTCAACCTCATGAACCTTATTTTGACTATATAAGATTTAATTTGGCAGTAAATTGATCCCATCATAACAACATAAAAAAAATAGTCTGCCTATTCAATCATGAAGGAAATTAGGGCTATTTTGAGCCCCTTCAACCTAACTACAAAATCATGACATGATTTGAAGCTAAATTAGCTATAATTATGTCATGAATTGATCCAATTAGTCAATTGGTGTAATTAGAGATGTGATTTGGGCCATATTGAGCCTTGTGAACCTAAATTATGGCATATGGTTTAGGGTTTAGCTTTACAACTAGTTGATGTAAATTAGATGAAATTGAACCATATAAACCTAATTTTGACTATATAAGATGTAATTTTTGGGTAAGTTGACCCTGATATCTTAAGAAAATAGAGAAAATAGTCCACCAATTCAATCTCAAAGGAAATTGGGGATAATTTAATCCCCTTCAACCCAAATAGACAAGAAAATGACATGAATTGGGGCTAAATTAGTCATAAATTGATCCAATAGTTAATTGGTGTAAGTAGATATGTGATTTAGGGCTAAATTATTCATGAATTGATATTGTTCAACTTGTGCAATTAGATATGTGATTTGGGCCAATTGAGCCTCATGAACAATAATAATGGCTTAATAAATTGTATAGGATGCAACATATGGTTGAATCAACCTTAGAATTGTATCACAGATGTAGATATGGTGGTAATTATATAATATTACATGACATAATCATATTGCATAGTCTGGATTACATCACATAATAATATAACATAGGATTGTATTACGTAATATAATCATATATCATAACAATATTATATATGACTATATATAATAGATATAATGTGTATGCATTATAACATGTATGTGTTATTAGCATAATAGATAAATTTTTTTGTCTAACATTTATTTTTAGGTTGTTTTGAGATTTTTGACTCTAATTACATTCTCTGCATCATTTTACACTTTGCACGATGAAGATAAAAGGAATTACATTGTTATTTGGGACCCCACCATTAAAATGAATCAAATTATTCTTTGTCTAATCATGAGTGGCAGTTCTCATTCAAGGAAGAAGAAGTAGTTAAAGCATAAAACATTATATAAATTACAAAATTTAAGAGAAACAAGGTATGATCCAAATATTTCACTAAAGTTAAGGTGCATATACTATCCCTCATAAACCAAATGTCATAGATAACGATGAAATTGATAATGATGAACTGAATAATAATGATGAATATTTACCTAATAGTCCAAATTATGTTTCAAGTCCATATTCAAAGTATAAATTTTTTGATTTTGTTGATGATGAATATATGCATGATGATTTAACCCCCTAATAATGAAGAAAATTTCATGGAAACACATTTTTTATTAGATAAGGTTAAAAAATGAAATTAGGGTCTCATACACTTACAAACACTAAAAGATATTCAACTAAAATCAAGAAAATAAAACACTAGGTAGAAGCCCAAGGTCTAGGAACTACAAGACAATTTTCAGCCAAAATTACAATAAACCCATACAAAAAAGAAACCAAGTATAAACAAAAAGAAGTAAATAGATAAACATCAAAACTTAATAGTATGACTCCTCAGTGTCAATACAGACATCTATTTTCCTACTTTCTTTCTTGGTCTTGTCTTTATTTTTAGTGAGTCCTCTGTTTCTCTTATAAGGCCCTTGGAATTAATATTCAACTATTTTTTTGTTTTGACTTTTTAGTGTCTTTTCCTTTACTTTTTCCATATTTTTATTTGCTTATTCCTTAGTATCTTCCATTTTATGCTTCTACTTCATTTTTTTACTGAGGGTGGTTGATGTAGTTTCCCCACCTCCTCTATAACCTTCTCCTTTCCTTCATTGATTTGTACATGAAGGTTAAATTCATCAAGAATAAGAAGTAGTTTCATATTATTGATTTCTTCAGCCATTTTAGTAAAAATCTATTGTTGCATGGCCAACTTAGTTTTCATATTTTATAACTTACATTTCACATCCTCAATATTATTTCTCCTAGGGGTTTGGGTGACTAGATATTCAATTTACTTAGCCTAATAAATATTTTATTCAAAACTACTTACAAGGGTAGTTTTGCTAGGTTTTTCCTTCTTCACAAAATTAAATGAGTTTTTCTCCTCTCTATTCTTATAAACTCCTTAACCCTCTTCATATATCTCTTCCTCATCACTTTGCACATTAATGGCTTCTATACCTCTTTCCCCCATAAGGTCTCCCTTATCTTCTCTATCATTAGAATGAGACCTTGGTGTATGAGGTCTGAAGAAGGGTTCACCTTGTAAGATGTGACAAAAAATTCTAGAGATTTAATAATAAAAAATGTTAGAATAATTATATAACCCTTGAAATGGTTCATCAACAAAAAATGATGTGAGAAGATGGTAGTGTGCTTACTTTCCAGGGTGATCTATCTCATGATTTGAAGACATATCTCAGGTCACTTCCTTAGTAAATAAGCTCTTGGAAACCCTTTCTATTTTGAGATAATTAGTTTATCTATCTTGAAAAAGATTTTCATTAGCTCATCCTTCCTTTTCTTATCTTTAAACACCTTCACTCCATCATAGCTCATGCTAATAATTTCCAAAATTATCTCTTTAGTAATAATGATTGTAAGGCTTCTCATCCTAACTGTTCTATCCTCATAACCTATAGGAATGTCTTTAGAAATGGAAAAATTAGAGCCTACAATCCTTTTCATAAAATTCATGAGTCCTCCTTTAAAGATTTTTTTCCAAACCTCTATATTTTACTTTACCTCTACATATGAAATTGGCTCAACCTTGTCATGGTTTTCACCCATGCTTAGCTTGTTCTTGATCCTCAGAATCTTGCTATGTCTTAATGTTTTTTATAAATTTGAGTGACCTAATTTTGGAATATCTAGGCCATTAATTTTGGGACTGATGTATTTCCACACTTTAAAATGATTCCATTTATCTATAAATTATTATTTTCCTTGCTTATATATTTAGATTTTATGACATAAGTCATTAGATACTTGTTCATGATTTCCCGTATCATGAGAAGGGATTCCTCTCATTCCTAATGTAGTTACTTTATTTGGAAGTTCATCCACCTTCATCCAATGTTAGAAGGAAGATATGTGTACTCTGATGTTAGCCATGCTATCCACTCCTTCATTACCTTCTCTATAGTTGTGGGTAATTGAAACACCCTTGAATTTTTGGAGGAGTCTTTTCACATCACCTATTTCATTAATAATGGACCAAGAGGGGTTGGTTTTACCCTTTAGACAATTTATGTTATTAAGAGAATCTCTTTTGACTTAGAGGTAATCAATTCCCAAATTGAATGCTAAATTAATACCCTAAAGAGCCATTGAAGCTTCAATGATGTGGTTTTTTTGGACTCCAAAGGGACCCACATAGGTGGCCATAATATTACCTTTAGCATCCCTTATTACTCCTCTCACCTGATTTGGCATGGGTTGACTTTTACATCTTTGTCAAAATTTAGCTTAAGCCAGGGACTAGGTGGTCTGATCCATTTTACCAAAGACCTATCCACCCTCTGAGACTAAACTCTCTCTAGAATTGGGAGTTTATAGGAGGTGAAGAGGGGGACTAGAGGTAAATGGGGTGGGTAATTGAAGTTAGAATATAAAACAACCCAATTCTCTTTAATAAAACCAAAATATTTTTAGCTAGAAAAGGAAGACAAGGGACCTTATTATAAAAAATACACAAGTTTATATACTTATATATGCACCATAACATATGCTATAGGGTTAAGCTCTAAATAAATGATAGGGGAAAGCCTAGGGGGTTTCCAATAAAAAATGAGATTATAGATAGAGTTGGGCCTAAACCTTGATAGGTTAAACTTAAGAAAAATGAAACCTAAAATATCAAAAGTAAAAGGGCACTCAAGGAACAAGTGAGACACTGATTCTTAATTAAACTTATAAAGAACATACCTATTAGGGATAAGAAGGAACCTCTTGACTAGGTTATGCACTATAAGAATTTTATTCTAGGCTACCAACTAGAAGATGTTAACTTTAGGATTTAATCCATAGATTCTACTATCCTCAATGAACTCCACTTGATCTAGTTTAGCCAAATAACTAGATTTGACTGAGAAAACTCCACTTGGGTTTCCTAACTAGATAAGTTCATCTTCTTTGGGAATAGGTTGATATGAGTTTGCTAGAGTTTAAGGTTGAGATCTCAAAAGAGTTGTGATACCTATTCATTAACTCCTTCCTTATGTATAAGTTTCCACTTTCTCAATCCATTAGACTCTTCCCAATAATATCTCACTTTAGAACCCACCTGCTCTTTAAAGACATGATTGAGATAATCTCATGAGACTATGGAAGCAAGAAGGTGCTAAAATAGATATGGGCCATCCCAAAATTTTACTTTGTTACCATTTACCACATTCTACTTGCTTCTTTTTTTAAGAGAGTTTTTTTTGTTTGGAAGGTATTTACAAAATGCCAAGACATTATTAGGACCTTATTCAGACAACAAAATCTTTCCTTTCCTGGATTTGAGGTACTTTGATTTTATGATCCTAGTCTTTTGATTGTCATATTTTACAACTTTCCATCCTTATTTAACTTAGAGTGTTTGGTTCATCTGCATCACTCTCCTCAGACCTACGCCTCCTCCTCTTACTTTAGAGAGGCAAGATTTATCCTAAGAGATAACTGGAAATTTGAATTTTTATTTTGCATACTGTTTAAAAACTCAAGTTGCACCCTATTGGAGGAGGTTGTTAGTTCTCCTTCAAAATTGGACTAACATTAGATTGGTCTGTAGGTTTTGGGATACCTATAACTAGACCAAACCTATAGATTATGAGGCTATCTCATTTGATATATTAACTTTAATCCTTTTCCTAAAATATATTTTGATTTGGGTGTGAAAAGAGTTAGAAGGATAAATGAGAGGGAAAGCCTATACTAGTGATGTTGATGCACCTATTTTTTAATGATCCTATCTTAACCTTATCCTTTAACACACTTATGAATAAAAAAGGAATAACTTGTCATAAATAATTTCTTAATAAAATCCTAAACATGAGTATTTCATATGAAGGTTAGATATAAGATTTACAACTTGAAGGTAAGGGAATGGAGGTCTAGAAAGATATTGCACACTAATTCACTCTTTAACACAATTATATCTCTTAACACTTCATATGACCTATAGAGGATGAAAAAATAGCATTAGGTGAAGGATATGACCTAAAAAATAATATGAATATCATACTTATATATAAATCAACAATCAAGAAACACACTAACAACCATGAAGAATGCTACAACAATCTTTTCTCATTAACTCAAGGTGCAAGTTATAATTTTAGCATAGTTTTTGTATACCAGCCTGAGGGATCTCCAAAATAATCCATAAGGCCTAAATATATATAATGTGAGGTGATAGAAATAAACATTAGCATAGAGGAGAAGATAATAATGTCAATCTACCATTAACTCAAGTATCACTTTAGTTACAAACAACTATAAACAGTCCTCGAGAAGTCTCTCCATGATTGATGCTCTTACATGACCTTATGGATTGAGATGAATTAGTTGAATATGTAGTTGAATGATTAAAATTCATCTTGAAGCATGATATCCTTGTATCTTGTTAAACAAATCCTATAATTTTCCACTTAAGATTTAGTTATGCATGTAATTGCCACTTAAGATAAGTTATGCATGGAATTGCCACTTAAAGACCAATTATGTGGTGTGATCACTATCTTAAGGATTATTTATGCATGTAATTTCTATGCATTAAATCATCCATAAGTTTCCCTATGCCATTATTAACTTCACTTGATTGACCAAGTAGGTCTACTAAGACAATTAGGCCTACTAACTTAATTGCTAGTGTTTGATGGCCATATGAACATGCATGAAACTTTGAAAACCTATAAAGAAGCAAGTGTTAGCCTTGAATTAATTACTCACATCATGAAATAGGTCTTCTTGAGAAAGACACACTTGATAACTTATCAAATTAGGTGACTAGGTCACCTTGTCCTTCACTCATACAGACTAGTTGATTAGAAGAGACCCACAAAGGCACTTATAGGCATGGTTATAATCATCTAATAATTTGAGGATATTGAAAAAGTGTCAATATTGATTTCCAATGATTGGCACTTTTTGAACTTTCCTTGTACCTCTCTTTTTGCATTTTTTATTTAAAAAACCCTATTTTTTGATAGATCCATACACCATCAATACATGGACATGAACCTCTCTAAGTGTGATAGATTATCTAGGTGGTAGTCAAGTGATTTTAATATATTTAGATGCCTTTTCCTTTAATTCTTCTCAATCAGGTCTATAGTAGGGTTTGGGGAGGGTTCAAGAGTACTCAGGACTCTTAATGATGATTCATATAGTTTAGGAATTGAATGTGTAAACCAATACCATAAAACAGTAGTATAATAGACCCTATACCTCTTCCAAAGTGTCCAACCTCCCATGCAAAATCTTAATATCATGGTGAGAATGTGAAGTCACCTATCAAAGAATAAAATAGGCTTATTGAACATGTTTGGTGTTTTAAGGCCTAAATAACTAGTTATAATGTTTCTCCTATAACTCATATCAGTCGTACATCCTTAAAACAACATAATGATGATTTTTATGAAGATTTAAAGTACCCTCATGACATCAATTTGCCTTTTATTTCCCCCTCTTGATGACACTATCCCATGAAGTCAATATATAATCACATATGTATGTAGGGTTCTTTAGGATTTTGACCTCATTATGAGTTTAAGAGCTCTTATCCATTGTATACAACATGAATAACCTCTATAAGGTCCTTTGGATCATTGTTATTAGATTGAATGAGCCATTCACCCTCTATTTCTATGTATACAACTTCTTATTTAGACCTTCAAACCTATCTACCTATAGAAATAGTCATATTAGGACCTCTATAGATGGTTATAGTAAGGTTTTTTAGGGAGTTCAGAACCCCATATTCCTTTTGTATCTCATTATATGTGTAAATATCCTTTATTTCCTTGATTATAGGCTCAACCTAGCCTTATTTAGCCTAGAATGTATAGTAAGATACCTTCACTCACCAACCAATAGACAATCATGATGCTTAGGAGAGTTAGGAAGACCACCAACATCATTTCATGGCTCAAACACCTCATTAGAATGCATCTTGAGGCATATTTCTTCCATCGGGTGTCTCTAAGGGTTTTGTAAGGGTTTTAGGGGTCTAAAAATCTTAGAAATGGTTCATAGTGTATTGACCCATGATGTAAAAAATATTGTAATAGATTTAAAATACACTAAACCCTTCAACAACCCTAACTAGCTTGAGCTCCCATTCAAAAGATCCATCAAGATAGGTATGTGGTGAAGTGGTGCTTTGACTAACTATCTAGACTGTGCAAGTAAAATTAAATTTAAAAAGCTAAAATGACAATTCTACTACATTATATTCACTCCAGAACCTCCTTTAAGATTTGAAATTACCCTCCACATTTTTCTAATGATCATCATGTGAGAATAAAACCTATATTAGTTCAAAATGGTGATAGGGTCTCTCATTAGGTTTTAAGCCTGTCTGCCTATGTTAACCCTTGAGGGTATTTGGAATGATAAATAAATATGATCAATTTTAAATAGTTTTTTGGGACTTATCATCATGTTTCCCTTCTTCAAAAACCTTCACATGAAGTTAAAACTCTTTTTCAGACCTATAACCCTTCAAAAAGGTCTTATGGCCCCATTCATGACTGCTAGTGATTCAGGTAGATCTGAGACAAAATAGTGGATGTTTACACTATTTATATAGTGTTTAAATGAGAATGTGAAGATTAATATAGTGAAAAATACAATTTATACCAATTTTGGGAGCTTAACTCCACTTATAGAGGCTTTAAACCCTCAAATTCCTCAAAACTAGCTTCATACACTGATTGTGACTATAATTTTCTTGGTTTTTCAACTATATCAGCTATGTTATGACTTTTTCATGCTTGTAACAAGGTTTATGAGTGATTTAATGGTGTTGATACCATGTAGTCATAATATTAAAATGAACTCCATTCCCTTAACATACCAATAGTCCTCTTCTTCTTTCATTGAAAATGAGGGCTCTTTGAGGATAGTAGATTGTAGTTCATTTTTTGACTATGTTCTAATGTTTTAGGCATGAGTTTATGTTTAAGGAAATTATAAAGTCCTCATAATATGTTTTAAAACTTTTATATATCTCAAACACCTCTTAATTTCCATGCCAACACTATTGACCTACCTCTTATCCATTATGCAAAATACAATACTCAAAACCTATAGGATATCTTTAGGAAATGGTGATTGTTATACTTTAGGTTCATAACGCTTAAAATATTTTCAATGGTTTGAAATTAATTGTGAGCCTTTATAAGTTCAAAACATAAAAACCATTTTTTTGAAACACCACAATTTCACCTTCCATCCTTAGTCAAAAACTGAGTTTTGCCTTTCTTAGCTATATAATGTCACTAAGCTGGCTATAGATGCCTATTTGATTATTTCATTGAGTCCAAGACCCTACCAAAACATATTTGAGTTTATATAATTATTTAAATGGATTAATCCTTAAATTTATCATACAACCTCTATCTTTTATTTGGAACAAACTTGTTGAACTACCTAAAAAGGCCTGTAGGTGGAACTGGGGCATTGACTGTGTGTCCTTTGCCATGAATGACTGTAGATAGTGTTTGCTTGGTTCACTATGTGGACCTTTTGTATTTTTACTTTGATTATAACCCTAGAACTATATTTTTTAAATCTTTATTCAAACCCAAAACACAAAACTTTCTTGGAAAAGGTATCTTGATTGTGTTTTAGTGTGACTGTAGCATATGGTGATGATCACTATGTTTTGTATACATTGAGACAGATTTAGACCTTGATATGGTCAAAGATATAGATAATGAACCTATTATTCATTCATGAAATTATATCCATTAGATCCATAACCTCATTTGAAACTTATCTCACCTTCAAATTCTTTATTCATTGCTTTACCCACTTCTTGGACTTATGACTGAGTAAGCTTATAAATATGATTGTAAGCCTCTCTCTCTTAGAATCTTGACTCCAGATCAACCTAATGATCTTGTTGAGGAGATATTAGATCAAACATAGTGACAATCATGGGGTTTTAATGATAAATTCACTTTAATATATTCATTGAGGTCTCAAGGCTCCTTTTGTATTGCACTTGGTTCATCTCTTTTAACATGATTGTAGGTGATCATGAGGCACCTCTGTATGGACTATTGGAAAGAAACCTTAATAAAGTCAAAAATATTATTGATGAACCTATTTCATCCATTAAAAATAACTAAGAGAGATAGTTCTACCTCTTTCCATTGAGATATTCATACTTTCTTGTCTCCTCAAACACCACTTTCATGAAGTACATCTTGACTGAATCTACCTTGGTTGTAGGTAGAGATTGACCTCTAAATTAGGGTTTTAAAGATTTACAACATAGATTCATAACCATAATACTTTATAACCTCTTGAATATTTTTTGACAATGGATAAATGATGTGAAATTGAATAATCAGGTAGTGATATGTGTAAGGATGATGGCATTGATGAAATTGATGATGGAGTGGAATGATAAGTTTATAGCTATGGTGAAATGGTAGTGATAAGGACTATGAAAGTGAAATGAAACATAAGAGTGAGAATGGAACGTAAATCCAATGTCAAGACATTCATGAAGGATCTTAGGGAAGCATAGGCATATGCCTTAACCATATATATCATTTTTTACGTCTTTGAACAAGAATACACTACTAAAATAGAAACCTAGGGATAATCAAAATACCTTAACAAATGCTAAGTTTCCTTAATATCTGCTAAAATAGGACTATGAAATATTTGAGGATGATTTATGGTGATTGAGCCATGACACCTTGAGTAACCTTTAAGACACTTGAATGAAGGACCTTTATCATTAATAAAACACTATAAACCAAGTTTTAAGGATTATTGATATCTTAAGTCCCTCATGAATCGTACAACCTTCCTCTATTTACTTGTAGATTGTACATTAATAGTTGATGTATTATTTAAGTCCATATAATCACACATGTGTATCAAACTATTGGAAAATTCATGGAAGTTATCTTCAAGACCTTAAGAAATAGGAACAAACAATAGTTTTGTCAAAATAGTTAGGAACCTCTCAAAACCATACCACTCTTCTTGCCTTATGCAGATGCAAATAGTGAATCAAAACCCTTAATTTATTAACCTTTGTTCATAAATATAGGAATACAAAAATAGAAACAAATACCCATAATTGGAAGGTCATGAGGTATAATTTATCTAGTCAATATCTCAAATCCACTTTATCTCTCTATTGTACAGACTAAGCATAAACCTGTGATGATCTTGCTATCTGCCAATGAACCAACTATGGAAAACACATTATTTTTGGTCTCCTCAAGCCTTAAAATGATCCAATATCTTCACCACGTATCTAAAATAAGTTCTTATTGCATCCCATATCTTACTCTTGAGTAGATCTATAGTACGGATCTATACCATCTAAAAATAATGTCCAAACCTACAAATTTTCTTTCCTTTCCTCTTCTTTCATCTTCAAATCATCATTTTAGGGAAAGATGAAGAAATATATGAGTCAAAAACATCTTGAAATCATGGAATACACTAATGAGAGAAAAAATAACTCTTTTTCACACATGGGATCTCTTTTTATGTCCAAAGAACTTTATGAGCTCATAAAAGAGACACTTTTCAAAGAAAGAACCATGTGACTGAGTAATTTAGTGACCATTATGGGTGATTAATGATAATTTAAATCCTTATGAGGTTAAAATCTACTATTTAAAGACTAAAACCTTCACTTTTAGACCACATACACATATTTTCACAAGAAGATTTCTAATAAATATCATGAAAATGTACTTTGTAACCTTCTTAAAAGTTCATGAGGATTTTATGTATGTTCATCACCCATGTTTTAAGTCTTATAACCCATCATGATTGAATATACTAGATACATCAGAGAAAATCATAGTGAATCATCAATTGCCATCTTCAAGCATCTCCATCAAGGCACTTTAGATCATAAGACCACTTGAAACCTTTGTTAAAGACATCACGAGATACTCAAACATGATGATGATACTTGAAAATGACATAACACTAATACATAATTCATTTAATTGATAGTTAATGAATATTATGATATTCAAGCACATCACCTAAGGACCTAAGACATCTGAGAGATATGGTGATCACAAACAGACTCAATGTTACCTCTATCAATGTTTGAATGACTTTAAGAATAAAAAAGGAGACATCATGACTCAAGATAACACCATGTAGAGGCTTAAGTGGATGCCATGAAAAGTTTTTAGTTGTATGGTTGGAATTTGGCCTTGGTAGGCCAAATTACCAATATTTTTGGTGACTCATAGGGGTTGACCAACCTATTGGTCAATAAAATTTAGAATCTCTTTGCTACATAAGACTTGGGATACACTCTAAAACTATCAAAAATTGTAGACTTAACACAAGGAAAACAAACAAGACATAAAATAGGAAACAACAATAAATAATTAAAACAAAATAACAACTAACAAAATACAACACTTAGAGGAATGCAAGTACTAGTATGTACAAGAAGATTGGTTATCCTAATAACAATACTTGAGGAACATCTCATCGACAGGAATAGGGAGTTGGTCACCACTCAAATTGGATAATTGAAAATTTGTTAAGAACCTCTATTAACTAATACATAAAATACACACAAATACTGAATATATTAATAAAATATTCATTTTTGGTGGGAAAGAATAACTCCACAATTGTTTGCCACTTTGAGGGGGATACCTCATTAGAGTAATTCTCAATCATAGTTCTTCTTCTTTGATGCATTACAATGGGTTATGCCCTCTTATTTATACTATTATAATCTACCCAACTCATTATTATGCATGTGGTATTAAAACTACTATTCATTACTATTGACTACCATTCACTATTCTATTATTTATGTTACTAATCTACCCTTCCCTAGGTATATTACATTTCATCCCCCTTAAAAATGTTTTTCCCCTGAAACATGATAAAAAATAAGAGGATGACCAAATGAAGGGCTGACCATACATATTAAAATAGGTTGAAGATTAGATAGAAGCCTATCTATGCATCCTTTTTATTTCTTTTTCTTCCTTCTATGTTGGGAGATGAACATATACATCAATAGGGTGAACATGAGCACTATAACCAAAGATTTAAGTGTAATTTGAATAATGATGATCATCGATTCAAAGTGAGAGAAAGGGTTCTCAAAATAATATATCTGATGAACTAATTAAGGATATATGCCATCTTCCTTAGCATTAATGTTGACATACATTTTTGTTGAAGTGGATAACCCCACCAAAGAATTTACTAAATTATTAGAATCATTGAAGGAAAGAAGAAAATAAGTTTTTGCCATATGTATGGAAGACTGAATAAACATAAGATCAAATAAATCACCCTCATCTAAGTGAATGAGATTTTCATGCCATGCTCTATAGACATCCTCCAATTCCAGCCATGTAGTTATTTCTACTTCACATTATTCAACTATAGGAAATGAATCCACATACCATTCACTATAGTTATGCTCCCAATCTAACCATACATTAATTTCCCCACTATATTATGTGGTTATATAGAAGTGAAGTTCAATTATATCTAAAATAGCATGTATATTATTTAACGAATACATTTATTTAGATAAAATTGAAGGTTCTATGACATTTTTTTTTACTTTTTTTTAATAATATAGATAATCACTAAAACTGCGATAACTTCTATAATACTTAATGAAATTTAAAACTTGAAAATGTTCTAAAAATTTGAGACAGAGGTACATAAAACCCAATTTTTTGGCCATGATTAATTATAGTTTACAAGTAATTTGAAGAAGAACAGTCATGCTTTTGAGGGAAAAAAATGAAAATCAAGATGTAATGAAGCTCTAAAATATGCTTGTTGAAGACCTTCAAGATGCAACAAAGATCCAAAATATGCTTGTAACAAAGATGACATAAATGGCCCTGGAAAGTGCTATAATACTAGATGTTAAGAACCTGTATTAAAAAGTACACAAAATACACACAACTACTGAATATATTAATAAAATATTCCTTTTTAGTGGGAAGGAATAACTCCATAATCACTTGTCATTTTGAGGGGGATACCTCCTTAGAGAAATACTCAATTACAATTCTTCTTCTTTGATGCATTACAATGGGTTATGCTCTCTTATTTATACTATTTTAATCTACCCAACTCTTTATTATTATGCTTGTGGTATTAAACTACTATTCATTACTATTCACTATTCTACTATTTATGCTACTAATCTACCCATCCCTAGGTATATTACAAAAGCATTACTTTCCTTACAATCAATAATGACATATGGACCACTCCAAAGATTATTAAATTTGGAATGTTTACCTAGTTTAACATGGTCTTCATCCCACTTGAGCATAATATAACCTTGATGAAAGGTCTTAGATGAAGCTCTCTTGTCAAAAGACCTTTTGATTTGTTCTTGGTTGGACCACATAGTATGCACAACATTGTCTCTTTTTTCTTCCAACTCTCTTAACTCATTCATTCTTACCTCCATCACATCATTCTCCACAAGATCTAATTGATATGCAAGTTCTAAGCATGGAAGTTCTAATGAAATGGGAAGCCTTGATTCTATACAATAATCTATTAGGTAAGGAGAGTGACCAACAGCCTTCTTGGGTTAATTATATCTACCCATAAGGTAGTCTTCAACTTGGTATACCATCTTCTCTGATTGTTCTCCATTATTTTCTTGATGATCCTAATTAAATTCTTATTGGTGGACTCTACATGTCTACTACCCTGAAGATAATAGTTTGGTGAATATTTGAGATAAATACCATGATAAAGAGTCCACTCACATACTTTTACACTATTTAAATCCAAAGCATTGTCTGATATGATGGTTGAAGGGACCTCAAAATGAGTCACTAAGCTATTATAGAACTCTAAAATTGAGTTCTCATTTGAATTCTTGAGTGTAACTACCTCCACCTACCTGGTAAATTAATAATTGTCTATCAAAAACCACTTATGTATATAAATTTATGGAGGATGAATCATGCTAATGAAGTCTAAGCCCCATTGCATGAAAGGCTGCTCAACTTGAATAGGTTTCAAAGGCATGGCAACTAGTCTCTATTTGTTGATGAACATTACACACTTGGAAAATATTCTAACATAAGCATGTGAGTCTTTGAAAAAATTATGCCAAAAATAACTAGCTTTTATGATCTTTAATACTATAGTATTGGATACAAAATGGCTTCCTGCAGGCCCATCATAAAATTGCTCTAATAATTTATTCTACTTGGCTAGTTTTTACACATCATAGAAGCATACCTCCAATTTCCTTCTTAAAGAGTAATCCATAAATAAATATGTAAGGTATATATTTCAGCTTGAAATTTATCCTCTTTTTCCTATCTAAGCCTATAGGCCACTCTCCCATTTGGAGAAATCTCGCTATGTCCTGTGTCCAAATGGAAGAAGAGATAATTACAGCTGCATGTTGATCATCTAAGACTATCAAAACCACTTATTTTTCCTCTTTAACATCTTATTAAATATGATAAAAAATATCCCTACCTCTGACTATATTTATAATCTTTACTTATATATCATATTTGATGCATTTGGTCACCCAACCATCACTCTTTTCACTTAGATCCCTATTAAGAATAAAATCCTTTACACTAGGATGAACTACCATCAGAAAGATCTTATTTTTAGAGATCACATGTCTAAATTTATTCAAGAATTTTATGATATCAAGGACATGATTTTAAATAAATGTATACTTATACTCATACCCTTCCAATTCTTGACTGAAAAAAGTAATAAGATGCCCTAATCGTTCACTATTTTATTGTATGAGTATGGTAGAAATTATGTCACATGTGGAGAAGGGATATATGAATAAATATTTAGTAAAATCATGGTTGAGTGGGGTAATATATTGAATTATGTCCTATTTAATGGCCTCAAAAATTCTCTTGACTTATTTTATCCATGATAACTCTTGATGTTTCTTGAGCATGTGAGTTAGTGGCCTCACCAATTCTACAAATCTAGGTATGAACCTCCTAACAAAATTGATCTTTCCCAAGAAGCTTTAAAATATTTTCTTGTGTTTGGGAAAAAATAAAAAAAATATTTCCTTTATTCTTTTAGGATCAATATAAAGTCTAGCCTTAGATACAAAATGTCCTAGAAGACTTCCCTCATACACTACAAAGATACACTTTTTGGGGTTTAAAGAGACCCCAAATTATCTACACCTATCAAAAACCAATCTCAAGTGTGTCAAATTATTCTTAGGATATTTAGAAAACATA
Organism: Torreya grandis; assembly: GCA_037957365.1. Taxonomy (NCBI): domain Eukaryota; kingdom Viridiplantae; phylum Streptophyta; class Pinopsida; order Cupressales; family Taxaceae; genus Torreya; species Torreya grandis. Next base: position 3,928,009 of record JARHVA010000730.1, on the reverse strand, counting down.
TTAGTATCATTAAGATACAAAATTACCATTTCACTTATGATCCCTTGAAAAGCCATATCCATTGCCCTTTGGAAAGTAACCCTAGCATTGGAGAGTCCAAAAGGAATTTTTTTATATGCATAGGTAACCCACTTAGTTATGAATGAAATTTTGTATTGATCTTTCTCTTTCACCAATATTTGATTATACCCTAAGTATCCATCAAGTATAGAAAACCTTTGTGAACCTAAAACTCTTTGAAAAATATGATCTATAAAGGGAAGAGGGTAGCGATCTCTCAATGACACTGTGTTGAGATATTTAAAATATACACACAACCTTATCTCCCCATTATTTTTCCTCAGAGGTACAAGATTTTCCACCCATGTAGAATTTTTGATGGAAAATATTTTATTGGATTCAATAATATTTGTTAGTTCCTTCCTCATAAGGATCTCAACCTTGGGGTTGATTTGTCTTTTTTATTTGTCTCATAAGTTTGACATCTTCTTCCAAATCTATGGTATGTTGTGCCAACCTAGGATTGGATTGAACTCCTTCAAATCATGATATTCCCATGAAAAAACATCCACAAAATACTTTCACAATTCTATGAAGGCTTCTTTCTCATCTATAATATTCACTTTTCCTAACTTAAGTAGTTTACCTTTAGCTATGACAATTTGTTCATAATGTTATTTTCTTGTAGAGATGCTTACCTTATCTTTTCTCAACTGATCATCTTCATTAAATATGCTCTCCAAAGTTACCAAGCCATTAGATAACTTATTTGAATTTTATTGGACAATCTGGTCTTCATATTAGCATTGCAACTTATCCTAGTTCTTTGGGTAGAATTCTACCTCATGTTGAAGGAAACTGACAATCTATTTATCACTATCAAATACTTGCCAAATTAATTTTTTTGATGAACTTAATATGCTTCTTGTGTCACTAGGGAATGAGAGGAAAGTAATAAACTCAATTTTAAGACCTTGAAGACTTGGGGCTTGTGTTTTTTACACAACTACTACTCAAAATAGCAAAACAATAGACATATGACCACCACTTGTAAGTTTGCAAGCAGACCCTACTATAGGGAAAATAGATTATACAAGAGTGACACTTTAGTTATTGATAATAATTTTTAAATTGATCTAAAATTTTCCAATTATTTCTAAAGCACAAACAAACCATGAATATTCACAGAATGGTTTAAACTAAAGTGACTCATGGGGTAGATCCAAAGGTAAGCAGGGTAGGTCAGAAATGAAAGTTTGCTTCAGATGGTTAGAGGTGTTAATTATTATAACCTCTATGACAATAACATGTAAAACTAGAATTCACCAATCTTAATGCAATACTCAAAGCCAAATGAATGCAATTGATACTTCAAAGGAAAGGAGATGCATATATCTGAAAGCATATGTTACATGAAAGTTACTTATTCACATCAAATTGCATAAGCACATTCAACTGTAAATAAGATGAAATAGAGCACATAAACCAAAAAATTTGTTAGCTTAGTGTTGAACTTAAACTAATAGATGCATACATTGATATTATTTCTATATTAGTCAGCAAAAAATAAACCATTAATTCTCTAAAATCATGAGAAGCAAATAGTAAAGAACACACAATAGAGCATTCAAATAATCTCATGAATTCTTATCTCTTTTTCATTAATTCTCTAACAACTATTCTTGAAAAATATAATGAGGGGGAATACCCCTATATATATGCCTTAAAATGCCTACACAAGTTCAAGTGGGTTCATTAAAAAATCCCCAAATATAGCATGGTGAATTTTAGCTTTTGAATAACAATAACTAAAATGCCACATATTATAAGGGAATATTCCAAATTTGAAATTACAAATCAAATAAAAATATTATCCAAGGCCCTAGAAGAGGTTGCTAAGGTGTTAGATGTTGCTATGGAAGGGGATATTGGATAACTACTTGATGACTAGCTTACTATTGCAACCTTTTTTTCTCTGCCTTCTCCCTTATCCAAACTTTAGAGCATGCTAAGTAGTCCTAGTCCATTTGATCAAATTTTAGGATCATAGGCTGAAATAAGTTACACATTTCTTGAATAAGCTTTCCATGCTTTGCAACTATAGCTCTCAACACTTCTTCAATAGTCTCAGCTCTCTCTAACCTTTGGTTAGCAAAAACCACAATGTTCATCACTTTAGTGATAGTTTGGCATTGGCTATGTCTTGTTGGAATTTTGCAACAAATACTTTCATTTGAGCCCTAAACTCTTGGTCATTCATAAAATTGACATCAATTTTGGTCACCCTAGTGACCATAACATATTTTAGCAATAGGGTAATCCTGAACTCTATTTTTTCTAAGGCTATAGTTACATCCTTAACTTGTTATAGCCACCTTTTCTATATTCTCCTTCTATTCATCATTATAGTGTATATCTGGATGATGTCTTCAAGTGAAAATATCTTAAAGTCTAGGAATTTTTTGTTCTTTGTAATTCTAGCCAAGTTTGCTAACTTGGCATCATAGAGTGCAAGTCTTTTGTCATATTTGATGATCATATTAAATTTTAGAGTCCCATTCTCTTACTTTATTTTCATGACCTTGTATAAACTGAAGATATTAATGATTGCATTTATTATTTAGATTGTAGTATTCTATGACACTATAGGCAATGCTTTCTCCCTCAATCTCTTCACCTCCTAATGCATACCTTTAATTAAGGCCATTGTGGATTATGCATTAGATTGGACCATGGACACAGGGTCCTCTTTATACTTATTTAATTCACTTGGGCCAACTTTACTCTTCTTTGTTAAGAGGGACTCTTCACTTTCATAAGCTAAAACTAAGCTAGATTGACGCTGTTCAACCTACCTCCTCACCACTCTTTTCATGTTACCTATAACATCATCAAATTTCATGCCAATCTAAGGTGCATAGAGGAATACTTGAGGTTTGTCTTGTCTTGATGCTAGTATAATATATGTGACCCATGCATTGTATTTATTGGAGGTGGCACTAGAGATGGTGTAGTTGGGGTAGAGGATAGAGATGCATTAGGAATGTGTGGCAAGTTTGCTGGGCCTATCTATCCAAGTGTGTCAAATGGAGTTCTTATAGGGCTGATATTTAGAATAAATGAAGGCAATTTTGGGGGTACTCTCAACTTTATAGCCATAACAACATTAAATGGGGATGTGGGCAAAGGTGGATTTGGAAAGGTGATTTTTTTTGAAATATGCCTTAATGGCCTTGCCAATGTAGGGGAACCAATATCAAGTGTTTCATTAGTTATTACTACCTGGGAAGAAGTGGAACTAATAGTTTGACTAGCACTAGTGGCTAATGAAGATGCAATATTTGTAGTGACATGAGAAATTAAATGGGGGTTGGTAAATTTCAAAGAACCACTAACTTGGCCTAGGCTAGTATCAACTAAAGATTGACTAGTGTTAGTTATAGTTGTTGATGATACTGAAGCCAATAGGGGAACAATAATAGATGGGATAGTTATGGAAGTAACAATAAGAATAATCCTAGGTAGGATGCTAGTTTGCATTATGCTCATTGATGGGGGAGTAATGGTAGGAGGAGTAAATATAGAAGTAGAAGCAGTTTGAGATGTACTTGTAATTGGAAAAAAATTCAATGGTCAAGTATTTACATTGGGAGCTTGTGATCCAAGGGTAGCCTATGGTGTGCTAGTGGCAACAACAATAGTAGATGGGTCAACTCTTAGAGAAGAAGTAATTGCTTGTTATTATACAACTTGGGTACATGTAATATTTGATTTCATTAGAGGCTCTAAAATCACTTGAGAAGTTGATGTAGGGGTTATTTCTCCCCTCATAGTGGTCTTAGGCTCCCTTTTCCTCTTGTAGACTTTCTCAATGTTTCTACCATCTAATGTTTGTACTTCTTCCATGAAGAGCTCAATGAATTATTATGATTCCTTAAGGTCAATAAAAATAAGGTCAAATTTATCTAGGATTTTAAAAATAGCTCCCATAATAGATGTAGAGATTATTATGGGCCCTTTAGAGGGGTAAGGATGACTGCTAGATCCTCCTTGTTTAAATCCTAGAGGTAAGTCTTGAATGTTTGAAGTGGTAAGTTGTGGAGGTCTATTTGGCTTGTTATTAATAAGAGGAAAATTATATTCATCTTCTTCATCATCCTCTACCTCAAAGTCAACATCAAACATGTTTCCATGTGATGGTGGAGACTTAACAATATCTTGTTTTTTCTTCTCCTTATCTAGTCTCATCTTCAATTCAATGTTCTTCACCTGTGATACATTCTGAGTACCACCTCATCATTTACATCATCTTTATATATTGACTCATGGACTTATCCTTTATTCTCATGTTCCATTACTATGTCTTTTTAAAATCTAAATATATGATTGGAAATGACCTTATTGGGATCCCATGGTCTGAAGTCATCTTTAGGCAATAGGTACGAATCCCTATGCCTAGTAGCTACAACAATATCATTCCACTTGGTAATCTTATTCCTCCCTAGTTTATAAGGAACCTTATGGGGGGCCATTTTATTCTTGTCCTTGAAGATTCCATCAAATCCATGAAAAATTTGATAAGTTATTTATTCTTCAGCTAATTTTATTGGCACAAACCTTGGCAGTCTAAGAGGGGCCACCATCACTCCTTCCATTCTAATAATCAACCCATGTATTTCAAGGTTTTCCTAATTTTAAGAGAAACCCTTTGTATCTAAAAGTAATTAATAACTTGGTAGACCATTGGGTAAAACCATTCTGCAATCACTCTCATATTGCGTCTGAATCTATGAATATATATTGTAGAAAAGAGTTAGGCACAACTTCTGGATGTTTAAGAGATCATGAATCTTGACCTAGTTGAGCAATTGCATAGATTATATCTAATAAGTATCTCATCATAAATAAGGGGTCACCATTATTTCAAGTTTCATGTATTACATACACTAAGTTATTGCTGATAATTTCCCCAAGTGGGGGAATCTATTGGTCTTATAGGATTATTTGCAATAATAGAATAATATTTATGTCTATATAAATAATGTGTAGACTACCAAATATTCTATTAAAGAGGGCTAAGACAATTTTGAATCCTTTTTTGAATTATTGGATGGATAATTTTCCTTGATAATCCATGAAAATAGTTCTCATTGTATCAATTACCCACAAAATGAAGACCTTCTTAAGGGAGTACACTTTATATATTTGTCGATGACTACCTAGTTATATTATATGATGAGGGAAGGTCATAGTATTTTTTGAAGCTAGGTCTTGCTATGAATGCAATAGGTATCCCTTATGATATTGATTTAATCATCCCATATTTTCAATTTGACCTCCTAAAAATATTGTAAACTAGGTTAGCACATGCTGTGACCTCTGGCTTAGTTACAACCTTGTGGAGACCGCCTACATTAATGGTAAGGATATCAAAAGCTAGTTAGATTTCATAAGGCATGATTTCATTCTTATCAATAACCTTAGATGATTCTACATTAAAATATATGCTATTTTAATGCAAGTCACTAGATGTTATGACCTCAAGAACAAATTTAGTATCCTTAAAGTTAACTAAAAAACATTCTAAAATAGAAGGTCATCATTCCTAGAGGAACTAATCTTACCTAGAGTAGAAGGACCTAATTGTTCTATTTGTTATAATAATTTAGGTAGCGATCAATGTCTCTTTGTATCCTCTACAATTTTCAAGCTCCAGTAATGGTGGTTAGGAGTGTAATTTACTAATGGCTTTAGCTTTGTCTAATTATGAGAGCATAAACAATAGAGAAATCAACATGTATAGCTTTGAAATGTAAATAAAAATATCCTTAATTGTGTAGCCTTTTAAATGACCACTTTGATTAATGCATTGCTGATGGTGATCCTAGTTCATGCCATATTAATCACAAGCTTATCAACCTTACATATATTTGAAACAACTTTGAACTATTTATTTTAGAAATTAATTGCACCATGATTCTATTTATGTTTAATTTGTCTTTGATTTGTCATAAATTTTAGATTTAAATCTAAATATTTCCACCTTTTGATATGTAGCTACCACTTCAGATCTAGCTAATTACTTGTGTGGACTGAATATGACTAAGATGCCTAGTTGGCTCAAAATTCAAACATGTGTCACCTTTTAATTACCTTATAGACTCTCAAAATGTAGCTTTATATGATGACTCATCTGTATCTCACCACATGGCATCTTTTAATTCATAGTGAGATCTCAGGTGGTGGTGTTCAATTTTGATTGGCCACAAGAATGCCATGCATTTCTCTCATGGGTAATCATATCTTTCCTTACCAAGTGTCTCTCTTGAAAGGCTTTTGGAAAACTATTGACAACTTGGTGCTAATTGGATGGATTAGTTGGAGACACGCATCCCTCTTAGATGTTATCTCATGGATCTTAGATAGAAACATCAGAGGAATGGCATGTGGCATCATTTCATAGGCCCAAATGGGACACACATCATTATTAAAGGATATTATTTGTTCTTCTACCAAGTTTCATTCTTAGAAGGTACCTTAGATAGTTATATATCATCAAACCTTGATTGGATGAATTGGGTACAACTACATGTCTACCTCATGATCTATCACAAGATTTAGATGGATTTAACATGGCATGGAAATGTGGCAACCTTAGATAAACCTAAGGGGGACATGCATCACCTTGGAAGGCCACTCGAGTTTAGCTTGTTGGTATTGAAACACATGATAACATCTCACAGGCTTCTGCACTATGGTGGGATGCATGGGAGATGTTGGGAAACTTGGATTTAATGGGATCACTCATGGGAGATAAGATCCTAACATGTAGCCCCAATATTTGAATTCTAATGGTTAGCTTTTTTAGATCCCTCTAGATGATGCCATATAGATCACATAACTGGTAGATTTGCTCTAGGTTTCTCACATAGGATGCGATGAGTCAATAAGGTATTATGAGGCCTGATGAGGTGAACATCTATCCTTTTAGGGAATAATCTAAATGTTGACATCTTATAAGGTTTAATAAATTTTAACTTTAATTTGATGTCTTACGAGGTTAAGCAAGAAGCTAAGTTAGCTTCTTAAAGATGTCATTACCCATCTTAGGCAAATTTAAACAAGTTTAAAGAAAATTTTTCCAAGCAAATGCCTTAATCACAAAATAATGTTAATTTAGTAAAACCTAGTTAAATTTATTGTGTTTATGTCTATTAGAGATCTAGGTTGCACTTCTTTATAAAATGCCTATCTGCATATCATTAAACCATCTATGGTCAATAATTCCTTACTAAATAAAACTTGAAGAATAATTACAATAATTTTAATATTTATAAGTATCAATCCTTATTTTAAAATGAATGATTGGAAAAATTATATAAACACAAGTCTTGGTAAATTCAATCAATTCTCCATGCATCTTGGGCACTTTTGAAAATTGAAGAAAGGAGGTTCCCCTTTCTGAGAATAGGGGAATGTTGATCATCAAAAAATGGTGACCTCCATAGGGAAACATTAAAAAATGTTAGAATCAAGATATTCTATTCAAAGATAAATTAAAAAATTTAGTTATCTCATTGTGATATTTAGTTAGTACCAAAACTATTTTCTGAAACTAACGAAACCCCACAGGCTTGAAATAATGTTTAAACCTTATAGACAATTAAACTATGTGTGTGCTTTGAGGTTCCTTAACCATTACCACTAGGTTTATAAATTATAACTTTAAAATTTCAAGACATCAAAAATGAAATGACTTAAGCATTATTTAGATTTTATATAATTATACTTTTCTTAGTTGAGGATGGATTGGGAATTACTCTGCTTCCATCTAGGTATCCATAGCCCTGACATAGGTACCTTTGGATCCCCTTTGTGCCTTGATCTACTATGATCTAGGTGTCCATAGCCCTAATATATATTTCCTAAAATCACCATTCATGGAATCTAAAAGTAGTTTACGATTTTACTTCATGGTCTATCATTTTTTTATATACCTACATTCATAAACTAGAATGGCTGGGAACCAAAATTAGTGAGGTGTAAGGTTTTGTCAAGACATAGTCTGTATGTGATTCAATCTTAGATATCAATTTATGCATTAGAAATTTACTTGGTGAATTTAGGTGATAGTATGGTGGTCCACATAGATTCAAAATATCGTTTGAGAAAATGTTCATTCATCTGAATTATATCATAGTCTTAAAATGACTTAGGATTTTTATGAGAAAACTAACTTCTAATTAACCCCACCCAAATTTTTTAAATTGAAACACTGCTAGAGGTTTCCAAACTTTGGATGACCAATGTTTAAAACCAACGATCCCTTCTTCCCATTTTTAGGACTAGACTAACACAAAATGAGCCAATGAATTCTTGTTCAAAGGACTAATTACAAAGCTACAACACACAACAAAAAATGAATGGAAATCAAAATGTGAGAAAGAATAAAATAATAAAGTAAAGTAGGAAAGGGAACTACTCTAGTCCTACCTACTCTAACTCTAAACAAGCTTACTATACTTCTAGAGTTTGTGACAGAGCAACAAAGTAGAGTTTGTGACAGAGTAACAAAGAAATAATATTTCATGTACTGATCATTGAATGGTAAGGTTAAGTCATTCCATTTTAGGTCTTTGAGCCTAAATGTATTTTTTTCTAGTATTTCAACCACTTGATATGGTCTAATCTAGAGAGGAGTGAACTTATCATGTTTTCCTTTCTTCTTGAGTGCCTTGTCCCACAATAAGACCAAGCTTGATATGTGGAATGCTTTAAATTTGGATCATTTATTGAAACACCTATTTACAACATCCTAATGCTTGTTGAAATTCTTCAATTCTTCATCTTTTGCATCTTCCATTTAGATGATGTTCAATATTCAAAACTCTACTATATTGTCATCTTCTATATATTCAATGATAAACTCATAGGTGGGTAACTTCAATGTGATAGGAAAAATAGGTTGCTTCCCATTGAACAATAGGAATGAGGATGCCTTGAATGCCTATTTGTATCTCATTATGTCTACCCATAAATCATACTTTAGTAGGGTCTACCATTCTTTAGGTTTCTTCTCTATAGATTTCTTGATGACACTCATCAAGTTTTTTTTAGTAGATTCTACAACTCCATTACCCTGAGGGTAATAGTTTGAAGTAAAATTGATGAATATTTGATTATCATATGCTATTTTGATGAATTTGGCTGACATAAAGAATGGGCCATTGTCACATACCAAAGATAGGGGCATCCCAAATTGAGTGATGATATTTTCTTCTAGAAATTTAATGATGTCAATCGCTCTACTATTATTGGTGGTCACTACTTCATTCTACCTTATGAAATAATCCATGATAGTGAGTAAAAATTTATTCCCTACTAAGGAGTTAGGATTCATCACTCCTATAAATTTGAGGCCCCATTATGAAAATGACTTCATTTCAATCACTAGTTACAAAAACATGGTTGCCTTTATCTCTCATCGATCAAACACTTGACATTGATAACCTATTCACACATCATGGGAATATTTGAATATGGTTAGCTAATAATATCTTATTATCAATATATTGTTCACTATGGTATGCCCTGAAGGGTGACCACTTTCTAGTTTGTCATGAAAATTGTTCATGATTTATGTGACTTTAGCTCTAGAAACACATCTTAGATAGACCCCCTCATAATTTTTCCTATAGAGGAATCCCCTCTTAACCATAAAATAAGATGATCTTATCTTTAGGGCCCTTTTCTAATCCCTTTTAAGGTATGGGGGACACACTCTATGCAATAAATAGTGAACAATGTCCTTGTACCAATCACCACTGGACACTTGACCCATTCCAACCTGCAAAATGTTAATACATGGATCAATTTTTGTAATAATCTAGATTAGACCCTTGCTTCTAACTAAATTATCATATTTTATTTATATATCATATTATTGGAGTTTGGTCATCCACTTCCCTCTTCATTCTTCAAGTTAATTTTATCCCTTCATCAACTTGATAGCCAAATTAAACACTATGGCATATGTCTTATTATTTAGGATGTATTGTTTGAAATTATTGATGGCCTTTACCAAAATCTAGAATAAGATAGTTAATTTACATGTTCTTCAAGTTGGTGATCATGAATGCTATAAGGTGCCTTTTGTTATCCTCTTTCTATGTCAAGACAATGACAATAGTGTGATCAGAAGCAAAAGAGTATAGATAAAAGTCTTGGCTAAAATCAAGACTTATCAGAATAGGAGATTGAACAATAACATCCTTAATGTATTAAAATAACTTCGTTTCTTCAATAGTCCATTCTATCTTTACATCTTTCTTCAGAATCACATTGAGTGGTCTTATGATCTCTACAAAACCATAGATAAATTTTATACCTTATAATTACATTTATCTTATTAGGGTTAATATTCATACCTTCCTAGGTGATTACATGTCTAAAAATTTTACCTTCAGTTACATAAAATATAATTTTCTTGGGGTTTACAAAAATACCATACATCCTGGACTTCTCCAACACTTGTTCCAAATGCACCATGTGATTGCCTCTATTTTTATAAAAAAACTATTAGATCATCCATGTAAATAATGATACACTTACCTATTAATCCTTGGAATTCATGGTCCATTGATCATTGGAAAGTTGATCCTATGTTGATCAATCTGAATGGCATTTATTTGTATGCAAAGATTCCCTACTTGGTGGTGAAGGCAATTTTCATTCTATTGTTCTCATTCACTAGGACTTAGTTATAGCCTCAAAAACCATGAAGGAATGACATCATTCTAGACCGACTCACCAATTGAATGACCTAATCTAAGGATGGAAAGGGATAATTATCATTCTCTAAGGATCTATTCAAGTTTATAAAATCAACATAGAGTCTGATTTATCTATTCTTCTTTTAGACTGGCACAAGATTTGCAACCCATATCAAGTGCAATATGGGAAATATTATCCTTTCATCTTGAAATTTATTCACTTATTGATAAATCAATGGTTCAAACACTAGATTCAATGGCCTCTATCTTTGCTTGAAGGTTCTGTAGACCTCTTTCAATATCATCATATGACTTGGAAATGACATCTTTGAACTTGGTTAGAATGGTAGTGGATTCATTTAGCTCTTCATAAATTCAAACTAAACCAAAGTTAACACTTTGCTTACTCCTATGATTTCCTAGTTTGACTTGATTGTAATATTTTTTTCTCACTTTGGGTTGTTTAGATCCAATTCTTTATTTATCCAAGTCAAACATCCTTTTCAAGGAGATCATGCCCTTGGGGATTCAGTTCTCCTTGAGTTGGATTACTCCATCTTTATTATCCTTTGAATTTTTTTATAGAAATTTCATCCTATTCATCAATAATGTGAGATTTGAATATGCCAAAATTACACATGAAGTCAATTATCTGCTTATCATCATCAAAACATTGGAAGTGATTGATATTGTCTGGCATAGAGGGGCATGAAATCATTTCCAAAATAAACTCTTGCAAGTTCAAAGGCTCTAGAGGTACCAAGTTTATTGATATTGAAGCTAGAGTATCTACTAATTGGTTCTACTCCTTAGACATGCAAAAAATATTAAATGAGTCAAAACACTCAATCAAATCCCAAGCTCTAAATTTATACTTTCTTAAATAAGAAAACTTACACTGATTTCTGCTCTTGACCTGATTAACAACTAATTCTGAATCACCATAGACTAACAATTCTTCTACCTTATGTTTGATTTAAAATTAAAGTCCTATAATAAGAGATTCATATTCTACTAAATTATTAGTATAATTGAACTATAATCTATAAAAAGATAGATACTATTTTCATTTAAGATTTGTTAGAACAATTCCAATGCTAGAACCTTTCTTAGCTCGTACACCATCAAAGTGAAATGTTTATAAACCTTTAATTTATTCTTTCACCTTGTCATATACAACAACTTTAGTGGTTTCCAAAGTGTAAACACCTAAGTCATAGGATTTTATTTTACCATTTCATTCTTAGCATTATATTTAGTGATCATGTATTTTATTTTAGGATCTTGGTCAATCCTGATTTGATTGAGAATCCTGCACCAAGGTATCCACATATGGTAACAATTAGAGGACATATATCCATTCAAAGATTTAGTCCAATCATGACTCAATAACAATCCATAAGCATCATGTAAGTCAATGAATTGAATGCCAATGAACTTCTAAATTTAGAGATCATGAGCAAGCTACATGTGAATATTTAACAATTATCCCACCACTTTCACTCTTGATTTGTCCAATTTTACCACTACCTTCTATGATTTGACTAGGTTTAATCTCAATTTTTCATAGATTCCTAAAGGCATAATGTTAGTTGAAGCACCATAATCTAGCAAGAGATTATGAAGATTCTTACAAAAAATCCTTATAGTCAACAAAAATGGTGGAACTTCATGCTTACTCTTATACATTACCACATTTGCATCAACCAATTTAGCTTTTATGGAGCTAGGATTTTCATTAAATTATTTCAATAAAAAATCACATTATTTAGTGATTTGAGTGAGTTTATGCAATGTTATGTTTGCCTTGATGTTTTTCATATCTTCCACTATGTTATATCCACCTTTTGATGTTGTGTAAGGAGATTCTATTGTTGGCTAACTTTCCTTACCTTTAGGGGGTGGAGGATTATTATTTGTCCTACCATCAAGAGGTGTATCTATTTAATTAGGTGGGGTGGAAGTTGTTAGAGGTGGGTTTTAACCATTACTTCTCAAAGCACAGTTATTCCTTTTCTATTGTTAGAAAGCATGCACTTCCTCAACACTATCTTTAGGCTCATTTTAATGTTGACTAGGAAAATCATAGGTTTCAACCATGAGGACTATTTCTGGAGCTATAGAAGCATCATTGGTATTGTTAAAGCCTTTATAATTAATTTGATTAGTGGGATTCATCTAAAACTCCTCCATTTGGCTCTAAATTTCTTCAAATGCATGAAAAAATTCAACACAATCTAGTTCTCCATATCTAGCGGTAATTTGCACTTGGCACCAATTGGGCAAGGCTAACTTGCAAATGTTGATCTCAAACAACTTGCTTAATGGGGGATCGATATTATTGTTATACCTATTAAACAATATATTCTATCTTTGGAAGTTATAATTTCTATTGGAACCCTCACTAATATTTCCCATTTATTTCGTGAGATCTAATAAATCATTAACAAGTTTTTGAATAGTTCTATGTATCAAATATAATTCTCCCTTTGGAGGCTCTAAGTTATTATTTTTGGTTAAATTTTGAATTCTTTTATTATTTACTAGCACCACTGCTTGAGTGATATTATTATGTGGATGTGATCTAGCACTCACTTGGTTTAATAATCCTAGGTATTGGTTGGGTGTAGCATGGATTAATGACAACTAGTTAATTATTAACACTTGGTTTAATGTAGGGATATTCTGATTCATATTGGGTAGGAAATTTAGAGCATGTAGCGTTGGGTCATTGTTTGGTATATAAAAGGCAAGATTACCCTATGGGTGCATTTTCTCATCAATATGGATGGATTTAGCATATGCCAAAGGCAACATAAAAGATAACTATCATCAATTATATTTCTACATCCAAATTATTTACCGACCTATAGGGTAGGAATGTCAGGCTATACTTTTTTTAGATCTTTGTGTTGAATGTTATAATTGGTTCCTTTATGTCCCTTTTGAGGGTGGTAAATTATTGATACACATCTCCCAGGCTTAATAGCCTACTAAACTAGGCAATAAAAGTATTATTGAACTAATCCCATCCTATGATGGAATCTTCTAGCAAGTTGAGGAATCAATCATAAGTTATGTTTCAAAATGTAAATAGAAAAAGGTGTCAACCCACATCCTCGTGAATTACATTAAGTAGCCTCAAATATGATTTAAATGAATTTACATGCTCTTCAATGGTTACTCTATCAATTGGGTGAGGAGAGGAAAATATTTTTCTAGGTTCCTTTGTAGATCGTTCATAGCTCTAAGGACATTGATGGATGAGCCAACTAACCATACCATGATTAGAAAGATAGGTGGAAAATTTTGTTTAGATGGGGAACTTGGCTAGGTCCTAGATTATCTATGTTTACCTTTATCTACTCTTTCCTTTTTATGAATTTATAAGGATGTTAAAGGGACCCTAGTTTTAGATCAAGATCTGGTTCTAATCCTAGGCAACCCTAAGATGTAGAATGGGTATTAATAACCAAAGAGTAGAACAAATTCAAAGTTAGCTTCACAGGTGTCAGATATTACAAAGATCAGTCAAATTTTTATAGAAAAGACTTTATAAACTAGATCAAATAGATTTACTTTGATCTTTAAGGATTTAAGCTTTGAAAAATTAGAGTTTTCAATACCTACACATATACTATTAGTTTCATACATTACCCTACAAAGATCAGTGATAGACCAACATTTCAAAGAATTTTTATGCCCAATTTAAAAATTTGAGAGAATTTGAGCATTTCAATATGTCTTTCAGCATAAAACTATGTAAAGGTTTACTCAATCCCAAGAGAATAATAGTAATTACTATCTTAAATATCTAGATTCAGCATGAGCGAGGTCTTAGTGATTGACCTTTGCAAAAATTCTCACAAATATCTAGATTATTTATCAAATTTCTATCAACCTTGTCAAAGATGATCAAAACAACCTTCAATATGCCTAAAGAATGGGGTATTTCACCTATCTTTAAGGTTTTGCATAAATTTAGGCAACAAAATTAAATATTTCCAAATTTATATGAATGAACACTGGCTTTGATGGAATCCTTTAAATAATGAAAAGATTCATACAAAAATGTAGATCTTTATTGTTCTTTAAAAATAGTTATGTACTTTAAAATAATTATGCATATTTTTAATGAAGTACACTATAATTTCACCAAGATGCATGAAAGTAATTCTATAGGATCCCTCTTTCAAGTGCTAGCTTTTTCCTTCCTGTTGATGCACTTAATGTGCTTCCTATGTCACTAGGGAATTAGAAGAAAGTAATAAAATCAATTTTTAGTCCTAGAATACTTAGGGATTGAGTTGTTTACACAACTACTACTAAAAATAACAAAATAATAGAGATATGGACACCAATTATAAATCTACAAGTAAACCTTGCTATAGGGACAACAAATTATACAACAGTGACACTTTATTTCTTGCTAATCTTTGTGAAATTACTCCCAAATTTTCCAATTATTTCCCAAGCACAGACAAACCATGAATATTTACAAAATGTGCTAAACTAAAGTGACTCATGGGGTAGATCTAAAGGTAAGCAGGCTAGGGTAGAAAAGAAAGTTTGATTCAGATGGTTAGAGGTGTCAATTCTTATAAACTCTATGACAATAACATGTAAAAATAACATTCACCAACCCTAGTGTAATACTCAAAGCCAAATGAATGTAGTTGAGACTTTAAAGGAAAGGAGATGCATATATTTGAAAGCATATGTTGCATGAAAGCTACTTATTCACATAAAATTGCATAAGCACATTCAACTACAAACAAGATGAAATAGAGCACATAAATAAATAGATTTATTAGCCTAGTGTCAAACTTAAACCAACAAATGCATATATAGATATTATTTATAGATTAGTTAGCAAGAAAGAAACCATTAATTCTCTAAAACATTACAAGAAAAAACTATAGAACACATAATAGAGCATTCAAAAAATCTCATGAATTCTTAGCTCTTTTGCATTAATTATCTAACAACTATTCCTAAAAAATACAATAAGGGGGAATACCCCTATATATGGGCCTCAAGATGCGTACACAAGTTCAAGTGGGCCCATTAAAAGATGACCAAATATAGCCAAGTGGATTTTAGATTTTGAATAACAATAACTAAAATGCCACATATTACAAATGAATATTTCAAATTTGAGTTTATAAAGCAAAGTAAAATATTCCTGAAGGCATTGGAGAAGGGGTGATAGTTATTGCCATGGAAGGGGCTGTTAGATAACTACTTACTATTGAAACCTTTGTTTGCCTACCTCTTCCTTTATCCAAAATTTAGAGCATGCTAAGTAATCCTAGTCAATTTGATCAAAATTTAGGATCATAGGCCAAAATAGGTTAGGCATTTCTTGAATAAGCCTACCATGCTCTACAATTACAAGTCTCAAAACTTCTTCAATAGCCTCATCTCTCTCTAGCCTTTGGTTAGAAAAAGCCACAATGTTCATAACTTTAGTGTAGTCTTGGAATTGGTTATGTTTTATTATAATTTTTAAATAAATACTTTTAGTTGAGCTCTAAAATCCTAGTCATCCATAAAACTACCATGAGGTTTGGTCACCCTAATGACCATAACATCTTTTATCAATAGGGTAATCCTGAACTCTATTTTTTCTAAGGATGTAGCTACATCCTTAACTTGTTCTAACCGCCTTTTCAATATTCTCCTATTTATCATTTAGTCTATGTTGGGATGATGTCTTCAAGTGTAAATGTCTTAAAGTCAAGGAATTTCTTGTTCTTTTCATCTCTAGACAATTTTTCCAACTTGGCATCATAGAGTGCAAGTCTTTGGTCATATTTAATAACCACATTAAACTATAGAGTACCATCCTCTTGCCTTATCTTTATAACCTTTTATAAATTGAAGACATTGATGATTACATTTATTATTTAGACTATAGTATTCTCTAGCACTGTAGGTAATGCTTACTTCCTTAATCTCTTCACCTCCTACTACATACCTTTCATTAAGGTCACTATGGATTATGCATCAACATGGAAAATGGACACATGGTCATATACATACTCATCTAATTAACCTGGGACAAATTTCCTCTTCTTTGTTAAAGTGAAGAGGGACTCTTCACTTTCATGATCCATAATTCAGCTAGATTGGGTTTGTTCAACCTGCCTCCTCACCACTCTTTTCATGGTACCTATAGCAACATAAAATTTAATGCTAATTTGTGGTACGAAGAGGACTACCTAAGGTCTCTCTTACCTTGATGCTAGTATAATATCTATGACCCAATTTGGGATAAAAATAGGCATTATATTTGATGGAGGTGGTACTAGAGGTGGTGTAGCTGGGGTAAAGACTAGAGTCACAACAAGAATGTGTGACAAGTTTGCTGGGTCTATCTGCCAAAATGTGTCAAATAGAGTTCTTGCATGGCCCATATTTAGAATAAATTAAGGTAATTTTGGGGAAACACTCACCTTTGAATTCATAGTAAAATTAAATTTGGATGTAGGCAAAGGTGGCTTTATAAAGGTGAAAAGTTTTGAAATGGGCCTTAATGGCCTTGCTAATGTGGGGGAACCAATAACATGTGCTATACTAGTTGTTGCTACCTTGGAAGAAGTAAAATTAATAGTTTGAATAGTACTAGTGCTTGATAAAGATTCAATATTTGTAGTGGCATGAGAAATGAAATGGGGGATGGTAAATTCTAAGGAACCATTATCATGGCCTAGGATAGTATCAATAGAAGATTGAGCAATGGTATTTGTAGTTGCTGATGATACTGAAGCCAATGAGGGAGCAATAATGGACGAGATACTTGTGGAAGTAACAATAGGAGTAATCCAAAGTGGGATGCTAGTTTGAAATATGCTTATTGATGGGGGATAAATGGTAGGAGGAGTGAATATAAAAGCAAAATTAGTTTGATATGTACTTACAATTCGAAAAGAATGTAGTGGTGAGTTAATTACATTGGGAGCTTATGATCCAAAGGTAGCTTGTGGTGTGCTAGTGGTAACAATAGTAGTAGATGGGTCAAATATTTAAGATGGAGTAGTTGCTTATTTTTGTACAACCTAGGTACCTACAAGAGTTGCTTGCATTGGAGGCTTTGTAGTCACTTGAGAATCTAGTGAAGGGGTTATTATTCCTCTCATAGTGGTCTTAGGATCCTTTTTCCTCATGTAAAATTTTTTAATGTTTCTACTGGGTAGTGCCTGCACTTTTTCCATGGATAGCTCAATGCAATCTTCTAATTCCTCAAGGTTAATAGCAGTAGGGTCTGGTTGATCTAGGATTTCCATAATGGCTCCCATAATAGATACAAAGATTATTATGGGCCTATGGGAGGGGCCAGGATGATTACTAGATCCTCCTTACTCAAAGCTTGAAGGTAAGTCTTGAATGCTTAAAGTGGCAAGTTGTAGAGGTATATTTGGCTTGTTCCTAACAAGAAAAATATTATCTTCATTTATTCATCTTTCGCTTCTTCATAGTCAACATCAAACATGTTCCCATGTGATGGTGTTAGTTGGGACTTAGCAATATCTTGATTTTTCTTTTCCCTATCCAGTCTCATCTCTAGTTCAATGTTCTTCACCCATGCTATGTTCTAGAGCACTACCTCATCATTCAAAGCATATCTATAAATCCACTCATTGACTTATTCTTTATGCTCATATTCCATTTCTACATCTTTTTTGAATCTAAATAGATGCTTGGTATTGACCTTATTGGGATCCCATGGTCTGAAACCATCTTTAAGTAATAGGTATGAATCCCTATGCCTAGAAACTATAAAAATATCATTCCACTTGGTAATATTTTGCCTCCCCAATTTGTAAGGAACCTTATGGGGGGCCATTTTATCCTTATCCTTAAATATTACATCAACTTCTATAGAAGTCAATAGGCCATTTCTTCTTCAAACCTTGGTATTCTAAGAGGGACCACCATCATTCCTTCCATTTTGATAACTATGTAGTCTAAGTAAAACTAGTAGCTACCCATGTCTTTTAAGGTTTTCTTAATTTAGGGGAAACCCTCTACATCTCAAATTCATTGATTGATTGGTAGACCACTGGGTAGAACCATTTTGTAATCACTCTCATATTGTATCTAAATCTATGAACATGCATTACAAAAAAGAGTTGAGGCACAAATTTTGAATGCTCAAGAGACCATGAATCTCGACCCAATTGAAAAGTTTAATAGGTTTCATCTAATAAGTAGTTTATCATAAAGAATGGGGTACCATTATTTCAAGTGTCATGTATTGCATACACCAAGTTATTACTGATAATTTCACTAAGTGGGGGAATCTGTTGGTCTTCTAGGATTATTTGCAATGATGGAATAGTCCTTATGTCCACATAAGTAATGTATGAACTACGAAATATTCTATTTAGGAGGGCTAAGACAATTTTGGCCCCTTGTCTAAATTATGGGATGGACAAGTTTCCTTGATCATCCATGAAAATGGTTCCCATTGGGTTAGTCACCCATGAAGCTAAGACCTTATCTAGGGAGTATACTTCATATCATTTGTCAATGATGACTTGGTTATATTATATCTATGGTGAGGGAAGGTCATAGTATTTTTTGAAGCTCAGTCATACTATGAAATCAATAGGGATCCCTTGGAACATTGATTTAATCAGCCCATCTTTACACTTTGAACTCTCAAAAATACTATAAACTAGGTCAATGCATGACATGACCTCTGGCTTAGCTACAACTTTATAGAGACTAACTACATTAATGGTAAGGATATTTGAATCTAATTGTATTTCATAAGGCATGGTATCATTCTCATCAATAACCCTATCTTCTTCTACATTAAAATATATGCTACTGTAATGCAAGTCACTAGATGTTATGGCCTTAAGAATAAATTGAATATCCTTAAAGATGACTAAAGAACCATTATGAAATAGAAAGTCATCATTCTTGGAGGAACTTCCATTACCTAGAGTAGAAGGACCTAATTGTGCCATCTTTTGTAATGCTTTAGGTAGCAATCAATGTCTCTTTGTATTCTTTATAATTTTCAAGCTCTAATAGTGGTGGTCAGGAGGACAATTTGTTAATGGCTTGAGATTTGTCAAATTTTGAGAGCATAGATAATAGAGAAAGCAAACATGTACATCTTGAAAATGTAGATAATAATATTCTTGATTGTATAACATTTTGAATGATCACTCTGATTAATGTAATGTTGATGGTGATCCTAGTTTGTGCTGTATTAATGGTAAGCTTTTCAACCTTGCATATATTTAAAATAAATTTGAACTATTTATTTTAACAATTAATTGCACCATAATTCAATTTAGCTTTAATTTTCCATCAATTTTAGATTTAAAACTAAATATTTCCACTTTTAGACATGTGGCTATGACCTTAGATCTAGCTAAGTACTAATGTGGCTTGAATATGACTAAGCTACCTAGTTATCTCAAACTATGGACATGTGGCACATTTTGATTACCTTGCAGACTCTCAAAATGCAAATTTTCATGATGAGTCATCTGTATCTCACCACATGGCATATTTAAATTCATAGAGAGCTCTTAGGTGTTCCTATTTAATTCTTATTAGATGCAAGAATGTCATGCATTTCTCTCATTTGTAATCATAACATTCCTTTCTAGGTGTCTCTTTCAAAAGGATTTTGGACAACTATCGATAACTTGGCACTAATTAGATGGATTAGGTGGAGAGACACATCCCTCTCAGAGATGATATCATAGAAATTAGATAGTAACATCATGAGAATGACATGTGGCATCATCACATGGGACCAAAGGGGACCCACATCATTCTTAATGGATATTATTTATTCTTTTACCAAGTATCATTCTTGAAAGGCATCTCAAATAATTATATATCATAAAATCTTGATCAGATGACTTGGATGCAACTACATGTCTGCCTCACAATATCTCATGATATTTGGATGGATATAATGTGGTGTAGATATATTGTGACCTCAAATGAACCCAAGGGGAAATGAATTTCCATGAAAGGCTACTCAAGTTTGGCTTGTTGGCATTGAGACACATAGTGGCATCTCATGGGATTAAGCACTGTGGTAGGATGCATGGCAATTTGGATTGGATGGGGTCACTCATGGGGGATAAGATCCTGACATGTAGCTCCAAGATTTGAATTCCCATGGCTATTTTATCATGAGCCCTCTAGATGATGCCATGTAGCTCATAAACTTGGTATATTTTTTCCAAGTGTCTCATGCAGGATGCAATGAATCCTTAAGGCATTGTGAGGATTAGTGAGGTGGACATCTATCCTTTTAGGCTTTAGTTTAAACTTTCACATCTCAAGAGACATGATAAATCATAACTTTAATTTGATGTCTTATAAGGTCAAGCAAGAAAATAAGTTAGCTTCTTAAAGATGTCATTACCCATATTAGGTAAATTTAGACAAGTTTAAATCAAAACTTTGGAAGAAAATGCATTAAACACAACATAATGTTAATTTAAGAAAACCCAATGAAGCTTTTTGTGTTTATGTCTATTATATAGCCAGGTCATACTTCCTTAGCAAAAGCCTATATGCATATCATTGAACCATCCATGGTCAATAATTCAATATCGAATAAAAATTGAAGAAGACTTGTAATAATTTGAATACTTATAGGTATCAATATTTATTTCAAAATGAATGATTAACCAAAAATTATAGAAACCTAAGTATTGGTAAATTAAATAAATTCTCCATCTAGTCAAATGATTTAATATGCTTAGCATCTTGGGCACTTTTGAAAATTGAAGAAAGGAGGGTCCCAATTCTAAGAATAGGGGAATGTTGATCATCAAAAAATTCATTATTAGGAACTAAGGGATTTCATACTACCTTAATTTGGGACTGCTCCTTAGTGTCTTTCAAGTCATCAACTATATCATACTATTCCCTAATAATAACTACCCTATCTGCATGGTGATTGGATCCTCTAGGAATGGAATAAATGTCAAATGATTGGAAGTCCTCCATAATATCCTAAACCCTATGTTTCTAAGATTTCAAGAATGGATTATTGGCTGTACCCAAACCTCTCACTTGATGCATTACTAATTAATTGTGCCCTTTAACCTACAAAAGCTTAATACCCCTCTTCCTTGACCACTATAGATCATGAATGAGAGATTCATATTATACAGTATTATAGGTAAAATTGAATTGAAATATTATAATAGAATAATACATATGATTGAGAGGAGAAACAAGCATAACACCTACCCCATTTCCATTATTTGATTTGGACCCATCAAAGAAATGTTTCCAAACTCCTTAATGATCCTACATTATGCTAGTGAGACTAGGCATTATGGATCCTTATTCATGCATGTAGTAAATACCAAAACCTAATTATTAAATGATTTTATAAGGATAATGACCATGATTATAAACTACCCACTCATCAAGGAGTAAATTTATTATACCTTCAGGTGATTTGGAAGGTTCTTAATCATTGAAGTATTCATCTTCATTTGAGATAGTGAAATTCATATTTGATAAGTTTAGAATATAAGGTTCTAAATGGAATATAGATATAGGTTCAGACATTATGGTAACCTTTATCCCATACCTAGTTCTAAAAACCATGTAGGACCAATTAGAAGAAAAATATCCCTCAATTTTGGTAGTGAAATCCCTAGACAAGCATAAATCAAAGTAGGGGGAAAATCAACTACTACCACATCTTGAGAGATAGTAAAATTAGGATAATTAGTTAAAATATCCTTAATATCCCTAAGAACACCCACATTATTAGTAAGAGATCCTCAAAATACAAAACTCCCTTCTCATGAGGTTCATATTGAAGTCCCAACTTATCAGCTATGGATTTAGGCATGACAAAGGTACTAGCCCCACTATCAATCATGAAATTATGAATAAGGAAATCACCTATGATAATTGAAAGATAGAAGGGAGGTGGATTAATAACCTTTGGTGCTTCAAGATTAAGAGGATGACTATAATTTATAAGAACAATACTTGATTTTTCTTCTTGATTATCTGAAACATGAATCTTAGAGAGATCTTCTTGTAAGAGATCCTTTTGTCTTAGGATAAGCAATGTGTCCCACATAGAAATAGAGATAGGGGACTTCTTTATTTGATCAAAAATTCTAATAGGATAAGTGGCTATCTTAGGCTGAAATTTATGAGTAAAAGTGATACCTAAATGTTATGTAAACTATGGTATGAAAGGACCTTTATGATTCTACCCCTGACCATCTTGTGCTTACTAAGTTGATGATGAATTTTAAGGTGAATTTTGAGTGATGGTACTTTGAAGTGGTTGGGAAGGTAGATGAGATACCTTTTTAGGACACAAACCATCACCAACTACCCTTATTTTGGACCTTTTATGAGCTACAACTAAGTTGTCCACATTAGACATATTTAAACTTGTTTAACTACCGTATGATCAAAAAGATTTTTACCTTCTTGGAAATTAACAAAAGTAGTTTTAGAAGGTGTTTTGCTTCCACCTACTCCTTGATAACTTGGTAACTTAGATTGAGTGAACTAAAGAATGTTTCCATGTGATAGAGAAGCTTCCTTGTTTTGTGAGGATAGTTGATTATCATGTTTTGGAAGAGCTGGACCTTGTTACATGAAATATTGTTGACTCCCCTCATTAGTTAGAGCCATTTCCATATTGTTTGATTAATCTGATTGATTATACCATTGAATTTATTGAGAATAATTGCTTTGAGTTGGAACCAAAGCTATGGAACTACAAAAAACATTGGGATTGTAAGCATTATATGATATTGATTATGTATTCTACCCTTGACCTTGATGATTGGGTTAATAAGGAAGCCTATTATAATGATAATATTGGTTAGGGGCTTGTTAAGGTCTTTAAGGTATAACTTAATGCCTTTCCAAAGCCACTAAAATTTTATTTTGAGCCTTAAGTGCACTCTCTATCTTACCCAATGTATCCACTTGATTGCCCTCTATTTGATCAAAATTGGTTGGAACTGGTAATGGACCAATGATAGGAATAAGAAGGTGAATCTATAGAAATAAAGGCATGGGTGGTCTAGGAGAGAGTTTTCCTACTTGGATTAGGAAATTATTAGCCTTTATGTCTACTTCATATGCCTAGGGTAAGGTGCTTCCTCCCATTGATTGTATCATAAATACCACATTGAAATTTAGATATTTTAAGTAATAGAAGAATGTATAGTTAGGGGTGGGTTTGATAACTACATGGATCCTATCGCATGTATTCTAAAACCTATATTTTAAATCTACCATGAACTTTTGGGACTTTATCTTGATTATAGTAAGTTACTCCACCAAGGAAAAATGCTCACTCTTGTCTTAAAAATTATTAAAAAAGAGCTCTCCAAACTCATCCTAGGTGTTAATGGATGTAGGTGTCAAACCCCCATACCATTAGAGTGTTTTACCCTTAAAATAAGTTGCCAAAAAACTCAGACACATTCTCTTGGGTTACATTATGTACATGACATAGATTGACTATATATACTATATGCTCAATAGGAGTAATTGGATTTTATCCTATGAAATAAGGAAGGATTTTTAAGTCAGTAGTAGGAATGCTATCAAATAAATTGAGGTCCAAGGGGATGCCACCATTAAAAGGCACAAAAGCTTGTCTCTTGGGAATAGCCATTTGAATTATGGGATTTACAAAAGTGTTTATTTGGATAATATTTGTTTGAAAAAAAGGAAATTTTTGGGAAATAGTAAGAGAAATAAGAGGTATAAGTTTTGTATTAGACCGAGAATACTTATTTTTATTAATTATATGAAAATACAACTCAATGAATTCTATTTCTTTTCCTTTTAAGGAAGATCTTCTAACCACTCTTGGCATGAAATGTTTGGAAATTTGCCATTAACACCTTTGAAGCTTGTGAATGTACTCAAATCTATAGTTGTATTCTACAAATCATTTAAATAATCCATGCCACTAAGTGTGACAAAATTTTTATCAACCCAAGTTGTACCTAATTGGAGGAGGTTCTCAATTTTCCTTCAAACTTGGACTAACATTGGATTGGTTTGTAGGTTGTGGGATACCTACAACTAGACCAAACCTATAGATTATGAG
Organism: Torreya grandis; assembly: GCA_037957365.1. NCBI lineage: Eukaryota > Viridiplantae > Streptophyta > Pinopsida > Cupressales > Taxaceae > Torreya > Torreya grandis. The sequence goes on along the minus strand of JARHVA010000730.1, from coordinate 3,903,133 downwards.
GATATCTCCTATGATATATTAACCTGAATCATTTTCCTAAAGTCTATTTTGCTTTAGGGATGAAAAGAGTTATAAGGATAACTAAAAGGGAAAGCCTATGCTAGTGATGGTGATGCACCTATTCTTGAATGATCCTCTCTTAACATTATCCTTTAGCACACTTGTGAATCAAATGGAATAGATTGTCAAAAATAATTTATTAATAAAATCCTAAATATGAGTATTTAATATGAAGTTTAGATATAAGATCTACAACTTGAAGGTAAGGGAATGGAGGTCTATAAAGACACTACACACTAATTCACTCTTCAACCCAATTCTATATCTTAACACTTCATATGACCTATAGGGGATGACAACATAAAATTAGGTGAAGGAGAGGAAATTAAAAATAAGATTAATATCATACTTATCTACAAATAAAAACTAAATAAACACACTAACAACCATGAATAAGTTTGTAATAATCTTTTCTCATTAACTCAAGGTGCAAGTTACAATTTCAACATAGTTTTTATATACCAGCTAGAGGGATCTCAAAAATAATCAAAAATATTGAATACATATAAAGTGAGGTGAGAAAAATAAACATGGTGTAGATAATAAGACAATAACATCAATCTATCATTAACTCAAGTATCACTTCAGTTACAAATAGTTCTCAAGAAGTGTTTCCATGATTGATGTTCTTGCATGTCCTTATTCATTAAGATGAGGTAGTTGAAGATGTAGTTAATTGATTCAACTTCATCTTGAAGCATGATATGAATCTATATTATTAAACAAATCCTATAATTTTCCACTTAAGATTAAATTATGCATGTGATTGCTCTTAAGGATCAATTATGCATGTAATTACCACTTAAGATAAGTTATGCATAAAATTACAAATTAAAGACTAGTTATGTGGTGTGATCACTATATCAAGGGTCAATTATGCATATGATTATTATGAATTAACTCATCCATCAATTTCCATATTCCATTATCAACTTTAGTTGATTGACCAAGTAAGTCTACTAGGCCAATTAAGCATAATAGCCTAACTTATAGTGTTTGATGGCCATAAGAACCTACATGAAACTTTGAAAACCTATGAATAAATGAGTGTTAGGCTTGAATAAATGACTCACATAATAAAACATGTCTCCTTTAGAAAGACACAATTTAAAACTTGTCAAATTAGTTAACTAGGTCACCTTATACTTCACTCCTGCAGACTAGTTGATTATAAGAGACCCACAAAGAGTTTCATTCATGTTTTTGATCATATGATGATTTGAGGAGATGGAAAAAGTGTCAAGATTCACTCTATAATTATTTTAACTTTATTAAACTACCTTGTGCCTCTCTTTATACATTTTTCCTTTAAAAAACCCTATTTTATGAGGGATCCATACAAGAAAGTGTTATGTACATGAGCCTCTCTAAGTGTGCTAGATGATATACTTGGTAGTCAAGTGATTTCAATCTATTTGGATGACTTTTAATTGAATTATTATTAATTAGGTCTATAGTATGGTTTAGGGAGGGTTTAAGAGTGCTCAAGACTCTTAATGATGATTAATAAAGTTTGGGCATTGAATGTTTGAACCAATGCCACAAAAAACTAGTATACTAGGCCCTATACCTCTCCCAAAGTGCCCAACCTCCCATCCAAAAGATTTTTACCATGGTGAGTATATGAAATCACCTCTTAGAAAATAAAATAGGCTTTCTAAGTAGGTTTGGTGTTTTAAGGCCTAAATGACTAGTTATAATGTTTTTCCTACAGCTCATATTAGTCATAAATCCTTCAAACAACCTAATGATGATGTTTATGAAGATTTTAAGTTCCCTCATGACATCAACTTGCCTTTTAATTCCCCCTCTTGATGATACTATCCCATGAAGTCAATAAACAAACATATATGTATGCAAGTTTCTTTAAGATTATAACCTCATTATGAGTTGAAGAGATCTTATCCACTATATACAACATTAATAACCTGTATAAGGTCCTTTGGAGCAATGGTATTAGCTTGAATGAGCCATTCACCCTCTATCTCTATATATAAAACTTCTTGTTGGGACCTCCAGACCTATAAACCTATATAAATAGTCATTAAGACCTCTGTAGATGGTTCTAATAAGGTTTTTTACAGATTTTAGGACTCCATCTTCCTTTTTTATCTCATTGTATGTGCAAATACCTTTCATTTCCTTGCTTACAATATCAAATTAGCTTTATTTGGCTTAGTTTGTATAGTAAGACTCCTACATATGCCAACCAATAGACTATCATGATGCTTAGGAGAGTTAAAAATACCACAAACATCATTTCATGGCTCAAACACCTCATTAGAATGCATCTTGAGGCATGTTTATTCCATCAATGTCTCTAAGGGTTTTAGGGGTCTAACACTCTTAGCAATGGTTCAAATCATATAAACTCCTAATGGAAAACCTAAATCATAGAATATAAGTAAACTAGCCTCTTCAAAAACCTTGACTAGATTGATCTCCCATGCAAAATATCCATAAAGATAGGTACATGGTGAAGTGGTGCTTTGACTAACTGAATATGATCACTTTAAGTCTATCTACTTGTGTTAGCCCTTGAGGGTATTTAGAATGATAATAGAATATTATAACTTTAATAGAGTGTGTGATGACTTAGCATCATGTTTACCAACCTCAAAAACCTTCACATTAAGTTCAAACTCTGTGTCATACCTATAACCCTCCAAAAAGATTTCTTGGTTCCATTAGTGACTACCAATGACTAAAGAAGCTCTGAGACACAATAGTGGATGTTTAAAATATTTGAATAGTTTTTAGGATAGCATGATAAGATTAATATAGTGAAAAATACATATCATAATAATTTTGGGAGCTTAACTCCACCTATAGAGGCTTTAAACCCTCAAATTCCTCAAAATGAGCTTTGTACACTGACTTTGACTGCAATTTTCCTTGTTTTTCAGCTATACCATCTATGTTCTAACATTTTCATGCTTGTAAAAAGGTGTATGAGTGTTTTAGTGGTGTTAATACCCTATAGGCATCATCTTAAAATGAATTTTATTCCCTTAACATACCAATAGTCCTCTTCTTCTTTAATTGCAAATGAGGGCTCTTTGAGGACAATAGACTGTAGTTCATTTTTTGACTGTGTTGTTATGTTTTAGGAGAAATTTTATGATTAAATAAATTTATAAAATCCTTATTATATGTTTAAAAAATTAGATAGATCTCAAACACCTCTTAATGTCCATGCCAACATTATTGACCTACCTCTTATCCATTATACATAGTACAATACTCAGAACCTATAGGTTAACTTTAGGAAATGGTGATTGTTATTATTTAGGTTCATATAACTTTAAATAATTTCAATGGTTTGAAATTTCATATGATCCTTTATTTGGTCTAAACACCAAAATTATTTTTGTTAAACACCACAAGTTCACCTTCCATCCTTAGTCAAAAAATTGAGTTTTCCCGTTCTTAGCTATACAATGTTACTAAGCTAGCTGTATATCCCTATTGGTTGTATGATTGAGTCCAATAATATATGAACACATCCCTAAGTTTGTATCAATATTTAACTATCTTAATACTTGAATGTCTCATACAACTTCTATCTTTCATTTGGAACAAACTTGTTGAACTCCCCAAAAAGGCTTGTAGGTGGAAGTGAGGCATTAACAGTGTGTCCTTTACCATGACTAACTGTTGATAGTTTTTTATTGTTTAACTATGTGTAAATTTTCTATTTTTACTTTTATCACAAACCCAAAACCATATTTATTATCTTTATTCAAACCCAAAACATAAAACTTTCTTGGAAAAGGTAGTTTGACTATGTTTTAGTGTGACTGTAGTGTATGGTGATGATCACTATGTTTTATATGGAATGAGACATATTTAGAAATTGAGAAGGTCAAGGATATAGATTATGAACCTATTATTCATTCATAAAATTATCTACATAATATCCATAACCTCATTTGAAACTTCTCTCACCTTGAAAGTATTCATTCATTGCTTTGCATACTTCTTTGGCTTATGAATGAGTATGCTTGTATATATGACTATAACCTTATCTATCTTAGGATATTGAATCTTTTATACACCCTAAACTGGTAAATAAACCACACATATCATGTATTTTCATATTCTCTTTGATAGGAGACTCTGATTGGAGAATATGAGCCTTGTTCACATTAGCCATGTCTTGGTTTTACTTATCTTGGTCTTGTTTCATGATTGAGTGACCTTTTTGCTCATTTATAGTCATATTTATCATTATATAAGGTAATTATAGCTTAGTAAAACTATATTTCATAGGCCAATTCTGATCCCCTAGGTCTCAAGCTTGTAGGATAGGAGCACTAGGATTGAACTATAGTGCTGGACCCTAGGGTGTCTTATTTTCAGTGGTCCTATCCTTCTACACTTTGAGTCTCAATGATCATTTATATTTGTGTTATCACTTATATTTTCACACTTTGAGGATATGTAAATCTCTCCTCATCCAAGTGGCATAATGGAATCTCCTCTAGGCTTGTGGGTAGCCTAAGGAATGAGGTGAGTCTCTAGATAGGGCTAACTCCCTTGATGTACCACGTAGGATTGTAAATATGACTAACTTTGGGGGGTGAAAAGGGATAAAGATAAATAAAAACAAACTAATATAAGGGAGGTGATACACCAAATTTATTTATGACTTCCAACCATATGCATGCTACACTTGAGACCAAGAAACTAACCAAAACATACACTTTTCTAATCTAAATCTTCTTGCATCAATGTTACATTATGAGGTGATGAAAGAATGTCTTAGGATAGGAGGAATAAAAAAGAGGACTTTAATGGAACTCATGAAAATAAAAAATCACTTAAACATGGACATCTCCTGGAACATTTCACATGCCCTATAAGAAGAAGATGCATATAGGTGAGAGAATGTGACAACTTACTAAGGAATCCATAGTCTTCACTAAGAAAACTCAAAATTAAAGTAAAACACACTATTAATAGTAATTGAAGAGGTAAAAATTATTCATTTTATTGATAAAAATGTATATAAATGAGTAGGGCTTCTCCATACTCAGGTGGAGCATTCAATACAATGCTAAAATGGCTAGTTCTTATAGAACTTGAGAGAGAGAGAGAAGAAGAGAAGTTCAAGGGTCACAAGGACAATTTTAAAGCTGATCCAAGGATTTAATTATGAATTTGGATAGGTTATGGGATGAACCATTCAAGGTTAGGAGCTAAAAGTGAAAATCCAAGTCACAAACTTCATGAAAAGTGGTAAGAAAACTCCTCCAATGGCTCAGAAAAACTACATTCATGATTGGAGCTATTTGAACATCATATAACTGATTATGACTAGGATAAATTATTTTAATTTAAGTTGAGGACATTAGACATGCCTATCCATGCAATGTTTTCATGCTTGGTCCTCTGAAATCATCTCAAATTAAGTTATCATCATCTGCTATCTAAAAAAATACCCTTTCATGCACCCTATAAATTTGGCCTCAAAATTGGCATCAGTTATCCATGAAAATACATGTTATGGAGTGAATGACATGATTTAATAACCTACATGGCCTTATAATCATGAAGGACACCTTAAATTCATCTCACTCAAAGTTTTAGATCTTCTTCACTAGCTTGTCTAATATGCCAAATTTGATTGCCTAAATTGAATCACCTAGTTGGAGAACTTAAAATTTGTTTCAAGACATGAAATTAATATTTGGAGTTATCTTAAGTCCTAATATTCCATCCAAACTTTTTTTCATCTCTTATCTCTTCTTATAACCTGTATAATATGAAAAATAATGAGAAAAACCTTATTTCTAACCCCATCTGTACAAGTCCATATAACTTATCTTGGTGTGAAGTATCTTGAGGGAGTCTTATATAATATACAATCATCATTATTGAAAAAATATTTCATTTTACTAGCTATCTAACTCCATTTACCAAAACTAGTCCTTTGTAAGGGTTTAATATGGTTTTAGGCCTGTTTTAGGTCTTAAGGTTGGTTCATAAAGTTTGGTCATCCAACCTTAAAAATTTCACAAAAATGGTGTTTAAGGACCTTGATAACATTTCCAAATGCCTTGTAATCCCATGAAAAATCTCAAGTGAGATATGAGTGATCAAACTTGCCAATTCGAGCTTGTTTTCACCATTATGCACAAGTCTAAGTGGTTTTGAGGTCCAAAATGACTTTTTTTGGTTTAATCTACACAAAAATATCTTGGAAACCTCTATATCAACTCCAATAACATGTTCCAATTCATATGAACGTTTGTATCATGCTAGGATTGTGAGTGACTCCTCCATTTAGTCTTGGCCAAAGCCTCATTCCATAGGCCTACTTATAACTTCTATGTTTTATGTCATCCTATTTGATTTAATTTCATATAAATAGTCTATACACCTTCATTTTCACCTCCAAAACAAGATACAACAATTAAAAACCATGATTAGGTATAGAAGTGTAAGTGACTCTTTAATTGGGCACTAAACTTCAATTGCCTGATAGGTCTGCCTATAATTTGAGCCCAAGAATGACCTTTTTGATAGATTCTCTACATACCATGAGTATCTACACATATATAATATCCTTTTAGACATGATCCAATCCATTAAAATTTTTACTTATATTTATACATTGCATTGGTATCTCATTTGGTTTCTAGGCCTTAAACCTTGCTTTTAGGCTTGACTGTATCCTTAAAACTCTAGGCTATGTTGTTTTATTTATTTCATATATGAAGTGTTCATCATATTAAAATTTATGTTTTCAAACTTAATAAACCTCCCTTAAATCTTAAAATAAATCTTGATGCATCTTCTTACCCATCTTCTCTTGGACTGCTAGTTTCATGTGCAAAGGGAATGTCCTCTGTCTGAGATAAAATAAAGGGAACTCCCCTATTCCCTCAAATAAATATGTATATTTTATGGGATTCATAATTTAATAAGAGTTATATTCACCAAATTTCAGCATTTTATATTATTTATATACCCCCAACATCAACAAAACCCCAAGTCAAGCTTGTAAAAGAGATTGTGTACATGCTTTTAGTTATGACTATGTTTTGCATGTTCTGAGCCCTCTCTTCTATTCCATATTCATTGTAAAATTACCATGTTAATTTTAATGGCCATGATATAGTGAATAAAAAAAATCATTATAACCATTTAACCCTTTAATAACTATTTATACTTTTGAATCTACAAGGATGAGTCAACTTGCCTAACTGTTGACTGAGACATCTCCCTTTTACCCTACCTATAGGTGGATATGTCTAAATTAGACCTTGAAAGTAGTGATAAAAAAACCTCATTAATAAATTTATTATATTATTTGAATTATTATGGATTCATGTTTATTTTTTTTGGCCTAGATCCTCATTTGAGACTCAAAAACCTGTTCATTATTTGAAATCATCACCTCAATGGCTGTAGGTGTTCTTAGGGTTTCAAAATATTAGTATATGCTTCTTCACATTGTTTATAACTTATGAGGTTTATAATGGTTCTAATGGAGGTGATATATCCTTTATATTAACTTCATTTATAATCTTTATATGTACTTGAGTTCCCAAACAACGTTTCTAGTGCCCCTATTAAGTAAAACACCATGCCTTTTGACCATGTTGTAGGTGTTCACTACCTACTTAGGTTTGATCATGATGATATATATCTCCTTGGACCACTCAAGATATTTGGTGATGATATATATTCATTTGTTCCATGATCATGTCATATGAAAGGAACATCCTCTCTAACCCTACCCTTGGCTGGCTATAGATGCACATTTAGGTATTTTATACAGACTGGTAGGTGTGTAAAAGGGTTGAAAATCACCTATAACCTCCACTTGATCCTTATTATCACTTAAGATCATTTCAACCATTTTGAATGTTAAACAAAAGGGTTAATCCATTGCATATACTATGAATGAAAAGCTCCCTCTATACTCAGTCTTGTAGACATTATTGCAAGATTTTAGTGCTTTTAGAGGCCACTTTAGGCTCCTCAATAACCATTTTTCACTCACTCTTTTCCCCTCAAACTTTGCATATATCCTGAATATACTAGAGGAAACATGATTCACCTCTTTTTATGGTTTTGAACACTTTATAGGAATGTTTTATGAGGTCCACAAAAAGCCCTTAGGCCTTTATTTTGCCCATTTAGGAAAAATAGGCCTGAACTTAGCCATTTCATGCTTGAGGTTGATTCTCAACTTGTTCTTACTACCTAGTACATATGAGTTCTACCATGGAATTTTAATGTTAACACCTTAAGGAAGATGTCAAAACATATTTCAACCTTTCAAAATAGACTATAAACTCTCTGTTTAAACCACCTATAGGTGGTGATCCTCAGGTGTGTTGGCAACAAAGTATAATTTAGGTAACGAGCATTGATTTAGCCTATTAGGAGTTGTATATCTATCTAAAAACCTCAAGTGAATCATTCATGATTGAAATTATTTAAATAATCACCAAGCCATTTACCTCAAGATGATGTCATCAAAGGCTTGTGGATGTTATCTGATTGTATATGTGGACAATGAGCATGAAATGGAACAACAAGGTTATATGAATGGCCTCAAAATAATTCAAACTTATTTTAAAACCTTTAAAATTCATAATTGTTATCAAGGAGGTCTTGAGACAATCTCCATAACACTATTCCAATGTGAAAACTTCTTGCATACACATGGAAAAGAGCAGACATAAGTCTCTATAATGACTAGTTGGCATGATGAATGGGATTGCAACCATGAGAATCAAGGATACTTTGATGAAAGTTTAAAAATGGGGGGAGAGGATACTTTTAAAACATGTAGATTAATCTAACACAACCTTAATAATCCATGGACAAAGCACAAAACTCTTGAAAATGGTGAAAACTACCCATAACTTAGAAAATTATATCTTCCTATAAATTGAGTTGATTAGCATATCAAAGCATCATGAAACATGAAAAAAAATAATAGGATCATTTTATAAGGAATTAAAAATTATTTGGAAGCAATATTAGTAGTTATATTTTATAGAATCTCCCAAACAAGACCAAAACCTAAAGGGTGCATAGATTGATAGACAAATTTGAACAACCAACTTCAAATAGATGATTCTAAAACATAATTAATAATTATAAAAATTATTGATATGAAAATTAAGTTATATGATTGTATAATACACCCCCAATATAATTTGTCTTGAAACTACTTGTGTTGACCGTACCAAGCAAAAACCTGCAAGTCATTTTAATGTGTCTAGAAAGCCAAGAAAAGAGTAGAATGGGTTTGGCCTCAAAATTTCACTCATAGATCAATTAAATCATGGAGATGAGTGTGTATAATATTAATAGTCACATTTACACCTTTTACAAGTTGCACACTTCCCAAAGAGTTTATACAAGTGCCATTTTCTTCCTTTTCTTTAAGAAAATTAACTTTTTTTTGAATAACCTACCATATTTTCAATAGTGTAAGTTATCTAAGAATTATAATGACACATAGGACATTAAATCACATTTTAACACTTGAATATTTCCCAAGAAATCTATACAAAGCATTAAATGCACTATTTTTGACCTCAAAATGACCCAAAATTATATGAGGACTAAAATAACTAATGACTAAGGATAGTACAACATTAATTGGAACAAATTAACCTATAATTAACCTCATGAAAATATATTATACCCCCTATATACCTAAAAATTAAATTTTTACCTATAAGTGCCCCAATTTGTCTAAAAAGTCAAATTAGGTCAACACTTTGCTCAAGAGGTCCTAAACCCTTCTTAACCCCTCCCTTAAGTTTTATTTAGATTTTTGATGTTGGATAATGTGAATAAAGCTCCCAAATTCAAAATAAAGAGTCTCATAGATAAATGACTTTAAAAGGCATTTTATATCTAGCACTTACTACTTTGGCATAGTAAATAATTAAAAATCAATCAATAATATAGCTCAGCATTCTACATCACACATAGATTTACATGCTTGATTAAGGAAGGGCCTAGGTGAAAGTTATTATTATATCTACCATGTGCATTGATTATGCATGTTCCTTAAGAGAGAACTACATTTTATCTGAAACCCTAGCTTGAGGGTTAATGTAAGCAATGATCAGGATAGCAAGGGTTCTCGATTATGTGATCATACTTCCCCTAACCCATTTTTTAACCCCTTTTAATTTTGATGTGTTTGTTGTTTCATGCGTGTAGATAAAATTAGGGTTTTAAGATTGAATCATATCTATAAATAGCTCTATATATATTCAACACTCAAAGTTTTACAAGTAGACTCATATAGGGATAGCAAACAAAACCCAAAAAATTTAGATCTTTGTGGCTAGTTTTGACAACATCGATAGGAGTGGAAAATAGTGCTAGACCCTGAAATGTCCTATTTTTGGTGCTCTTATCCTTTCATTGAATGAAATATAGATCCATATTCATGACACTGTTCCAATTTTGTATAATAGTTTTAAGCCTTTGAATCATTCATTTTAGCTTATTTTTCTAGATATGTTACTTCTTTTCATTATGCAATTGATTTGATCAAATTGATATAAATCTATATTTTACTGTATTTAATTACATTTTCCCTCTTACTCTAGATCCTTTATTTTTTAGGAACTAGACCCTAGTTTTCCAAAACTAATAAAACATTTTGGTGAACCTGACTTACTTCAAACAAATCTAAAACCGTAGATACCCTTAGGGTTTTTCTTTCATATTTTTGTGCAAAAATTCAATTTCAAATTTGTAATTTTTATATAATTTTTTGTGCATTTATTTTATTCAAATTTATTTTATAATTTAAATTATTTCAATAATTTTCAAAAATTCTAAAACCCCAAACCAAAACCCTAGATTTGAAAACTAGGTCTTCAAACCCCAAGCTTTCCTCCCTGACAATTTTTAGATAATTTTTTTGAAAATTTTGCAAATTATTTGTAGTGTCAAAAATATTTTCAAAATCTCTATATTAGTAGTTATTCTTGCAAAAATTCAATTTTAAATTTTTGATTTTTGTATAAATTTTTGTTCATTTATTTTATTCAAATTTATTTTAGAATTTAAAATATTGTAATAATTTCAAAATTCTAAAACCCCAACCCAAAACCCTAGATTTCTAAACTAGGTCCTCAAACCCCAAGCTTTCCTTACAATTTTTAGATAAATTTTTTAAAATTTTTGCAAATTTTTTAGAGTGTCAAAAATATTTTCAACATCTCTATGTTAGTAGTTATTCTTGAATTTATTTACTTAATAGTACTTTTACATATTCTCTTTGGTGAAAGAAATAAAATGGCTACTAAGGCACTTCTTCCCTCTCATCCCATCAATTTCTAATTTTTTCTCATAGTTATGATAGTGAATGGACAAATTTACAAAATTGCACATTAGTAAAAAATGTGAAAAATGATTTCATTTATAATGAAGATAATTACTATTTTTGTAATGAGGAATATGATAATGCACATGAAAGTGATAGTGAAGAAAAAGTAGATGCACCTTCTTCTCTCAAACCTATCTCTTTTCTTTCCTCTTCTAAAGAAAATAATTTTGATAAATGGGAAAGGTACTTTTCACCTCATTCTCCTATGCACAATGAATCAAATATATAAATTAGTCATGCACTTCCATGTGAAAATCTCATTGGTGATAATTTTCTTGTAGTTGAACCTAGTCTCTCTCTCTCTCTCTTGCTACTTCTATGTTCCAATTACAACAATATAAAAATAATAGAATCAAAATTCTAATTCATATTTAAAATGATCCATCTCATTCTCTTAACTCTACTTTGTCAAAAGAATGTCTAAATGATAACTCTCTTTCTCTTACTTCTCATATTGAAAATGAAAATAATGCATACACTCCATTCCAAGATAACATAGATGTACATAATGTTCCAATTTCACATGACAATTTATTGCATATTATAAAAGAATTAAATTATTATCTCACCCCTCTCCCTAGTGATGATGGAAGTGATAATGGGTATGATAGTGAAGATACAAATGATTATGAAAATGAGAATGAATATGAACAAAGTCTTGATTATGATAATGTATGAAATAATGATGATTATTATGCACATAGTGAAGAAGAAAATTCATCTCATGATTCTAACTCTTCTCTCACTCCTCTCAAACATAATGCATTACAAAATGTTTCTTCTACGTATATACATGATTTTATTTCAAATGATGCACATGATAATGATAACATCACATCTTCTACTCAATCAGAATGTGTTTCATTAAATAATAAAGATACCAATGAATCTCCCAAACCACCCCCTAGTATAGTAACACCTATTTATCACTCTTCACCCAAAGATAATGGGATCACACATCCCTCTATTAAGGTCCAAGTTACCATTCCTCCAAAGGTTCAAGTCAGCACACCCCCTCTCTATGATCTAATTGATAAATGTAGCATTCCCATGGTTAAAATAAATAATAAAATTTAATGACTGAACCACTTAAAGATAATAATATACCACCCCAAGAGATTATTTATTTTATGCATGTAGTCGGTGAATTACAACACCAAGTACATCTCCTTACTTTGGAAAACAAGGCTTCTGACATACTTGGTAACCCTTTCCCAAAAACATTTTTCAAAGCTTCATTACCTAAGAATTTATTGATACCATCATTGCCTCAATTTGATGGAATTTGAGATCCATTCATACACCTTCAATCCTTTCAGAAGGCTTTGCCATATCATGTGAGTCCTTTAATTCTACTTAAGATGTTTTAGTAGACACTAGTGGGTAATGCATAGAATTGGTTCTTTCATCTACTTCTTGTTGGTTCCTTACATACATATGATGATTTAGAAGAGGCATTTATTATATATTACATAGAAAACATGGGCCCTCATGTTACATATGAGAAACTTGCCACATTGCATCAGAATACTTTAGAACCAATTAGTGATTATATATTATGATTCAAGACTCACATGTTAAGATTGATCTATAAACTAATGGATTTAGAGATTCAACATATCTTTATTAATGGGATTCACTAACCCCTCCTAGAGCACATATTATATCAAATAGATTCCTCTTTTAGACACTTATGTTATATAGTTATAGCCTTAGAGAAAAAATGGGATTGATTAAGTCAAATTTAGTTGATTAGATTACTCTAGATTTCAAAAAATTTCCTCCATCTACAACTCCTAGAAAACAAAATGCACCATGTCATAAATAAGATAGGAGGCTACAAATAGAAAAGCAACCAATTAAGAATAGAGAGCCAATTTCTAGAGCACCACCTATAGTATGCACTATAGAGAATAGTAGTAAGGCACCAATGTAATTTTATTTAGAGAGGGATAGCCCATATGTCATATTATTAGTACTACTAGATAGGAGATTAATCACATTGCCTTATACTCATTTATGACATCCACATCTCTTACATAGACAACCACATTGACCCTTTTATAATTATCATCACATCTGTGCACATAGAGATAATGATTATTATGGATTTAGAGATTTCATTAATAAATGTGTTGATAATGGCATCATAACATTCACATAGGGGCTATCGAGATCTCCTCCATCATGGAACCATAGACCTCATTCGTCCATGACTGAGTCATCTTAGGACATTCCTTCATAGGAATCATTGTTTACTCATCATGAGAGTAAGGCAATTTCTAGGACAAAGCCTCATATGAGATCTCCTATCCCACCTACTTAGAAGGTTTGGAACTAGTACAGTGAGAAAAACTTACACATAGTAGTGTAGCTCAAAGAGTACATAGTGTAGTTCCATATACATATCCAACATAGTCATAGGAATTGTAGTAGAGTACCACTCTAGATAGATGTTTATTACAGTCATGTTTTTAGGGTCCTATCTCACATAACAACCTGCTATGGTTAAGATTAGATGAAACCACATCATAGAGTACTACTCCAGATATATATTCACTATGGTCAAGTTTTTAGGGACCTATTTTACATAACAACCTGTTACGATTGAGATTAGACAAGCTCCCATCATAGGTTATAGTTACATCTCAATCTATTGTTCAATCATATGCATCATATTAGAGGACATAGGGTGTTATTTCATGTATCAATCCACTACAATTATGGATATATGAGCCTTCTTCACAACCCACAGTTTTAGTTGCACATCCATTGAGGTTGCATCTGATAGAGTATCCATGTATAACTATAGTTAGTGAACAATAGATAACATCAAATACAAGGCATGTTCCTACATAACATGAATAATATGGGCACTTGTTTAGTTGGCCATTAGGGTTAAAATAGTGATACAACACACATTCATACCGATATCAGTTCATAACTTCACTTAGTGGACAATGATGGAGTAAAAGGACTAGCTAACCTTTGTATTCTTGAGCCACCTACTTAGAGGGATTGGAAACATAGTCTAAACATTGATTAACACATGTATTATTACATAGCTTCACTTAGTGGGTAACAATGGAGCCAAAGGGCTAGCCTTTGTATTCTTGATCCATTCTTAAGGAACTGAGCACAAAGTGATATGCACATAGTGATATCTTAAATCCCCTTCTATTAATAACTAAAATTCCTAGTTCTAAATAACTATCCCTATCCAAACTAAAATTATCAAAATCTTGATTTTACCAAATATCCTATTTTACCAATCTTAAACCAACTTACTTTACCAAATTAGTTTAAAAATTATAAAACAACAAAGGTTTTTTACTCTTATATGATTCAAAATAAAAACTAACATCACACTTGAAAATATCAAACAAAAATTAAATCACATTTTACCAAACATATGCAACTTCAAAATCAACACCAAATCAACTATTTTTAATCAACCATTTATAAAAAATATACCAATATATTCAAGATTCCATAACACATTACGCATGAGTCACCATCAAAATAAGTATCCATATATATCTAACAAAGTTTTCAAAATATATACACTGTATCAAATACAATAAGTCATGAATGGACACCAGGCCCTCACTCTCAGTCTCACTCTCCCCACCATTGCTAATCCCATAATATACGCTAGTACTCAATGACCCCACACATCCTTGAGCTATTACATGCCTCTTGCAATGAATTTCTCACTCTAGTAGTTGACCATGCTCTGCATGCAAGTCTACTTATCACCTATAAAGATCTATATACTCATCTATGATCCTCATACTAATAGATCCAAAATTAGGTATCCTATGCCTATCCATATCCACTCTCAACTCATCTCCTCTCCTTCTACCCTAACATATGTAGCTATCATTATAGCATCCCTACCAAATAGATGGTCATGTACACTAGCCATGACCTTTGCTCACTCTATCAAACCCTCCTCCACTACATTTTTAGGTACATGTTATATGAGGTTATAGAGTGTCAACTTGATTAATATCTCCTAGTACTCATCATATCCACCTCCCACTCTAGGTTGTGCTTCGTGCTACCTCCTATTCTACCTACACACAAAGTATGACACTATATTAGCTATATACTTTGTGATAAAACTAAAGCACAAATTTATACATAATTTAAATCAATCAATGCTTACCTCCCATCATCTAGATCAGCTCAATATCCTCATAATCTTAACCATTCCCTACCTCAATAGGATAAAATGGATCCCATTGATGCCTAACCCACCATGTGGTATACACATTTATACATCTAACATCATCCAAATCAAGAATATCTATAGCCACATCCCATGGATCTAAAGGTAATGGTGCCAGTTCAACCTTAGTAGGCCTCACATGAGTTCCTACCCTTGTTAGTGCCTGTACACTCCTCACCCACACCCATACTACTAGGGGCACATCCTATGGCACCTAAAGATATGTAGTCATGTGCTCATATTGAAAGTGCTCATATACTATAGCCCAGTGGTCATGTATCTAATAACTAACTCTCATATATTTTAACTGTATTCCATCCTCTGTCCACCTAGGAAATCCTCTATAAGGCCTTTATATGATGTCACCATCCAATAATATATTTAGTACCCACCTATAATGGTCCACCCCAAGGGACCAGATAACCAAGTTACTCATCCACCACTCTCCAAATGGTTGTGAAAGTGGTCACTTTTCCATTGGTAATATAATTGGCCACATAACTACTATGTCCTCATAAGCCCAATAATGCAATAAGGTCACTGCACTCACCCTGTCACTAAATATCTCCTATATAAAGATATAGAGATCCTAGTTTATGTGGGAAAGCATAGTCCTACCCCACAAGAATACAATTCCATATACCTCCGTACTGTGCACAATCATATGCATCCTATATGAAATAAATAATCTACTCCCATCCACAACAACAAATGATGTCAACAAAATAGCCAACCAATTCTATAAGCATGGAACACTATACTGTACAATAATTGATAGTAGTACATCACTATCATTCCCTTTATGATGTATACCTAAGGACACACCAACAAAATATAAGGATGCATGATCAATAGCATTAACACCCATGTCATCTTGTAATGTCACATGTCATCCACTAATTGGTAAATGTAAAATGTGATACAGATCCTATAGAGTCACAATAATATCCCTTGTATGAAGATATAAAGTACATGTATCTACATTCCACCTCTCACATAAGGTAGTAATCAAATATCAATCCCACTACACTATGCCTAGGTCATACACATGACCCAACCTTGCCCTATCCATGATAGCTCTCTCATTAGCAGATAATGGTAACAACCTCAAGGTATCCATTATATAGCCCTTATAAAACTCTCTCATCCACACCTCACCCTATAAAACACTAGAAATAACACATCCATCAATCAAAAATACTAAGTCAGAATCCAAGTAAAAAAATAGCAACTAACAAAGCAACATCTCAAAAACTCCTACCTATAGGATAATAATACTAGGCACATGATAACAATGCTAGATAGGAGCGTTGCAACTTAGATAGGAACACTAGATGTAGGACAAGAGTGATAAAACTAATTTTTTTTAGTGGAACCGATGTCGGTAGGCTAATTTAAAGAGCTCAAAAACATTAAAACAAGTCAAAAAAATGATAAGAACCAAGTATTTGGGTTAATTACCAGGGTCATATCACTGCCAACCTAAACCTAGGCCATCAACTACTCAAACTAGGTCATGATTGGTGCTCATCTCCTTGGAATCTCTCTCAATCCAAAGATCAAGATCTCAAATTAGTCAATGCATAAATGAATCAAGAATCAATACAATTTCCTATATTAACCAACTTTTTCAATCAAAACAAAATACCATTTGTCCATAACTTGAACCCCATAACTCCATTTTTCAAACCATTTTATTCCATAGAATAATGATAATGATACCTTTGATGTCACTCCAAATTTTCTCTCTTGATACCTCATCTAACTATTATATTACACATAGATATATATTTCTCTTATACCCAAACACACACCTTGATCCTTACTAAATAAAGCATGTTCCACTTTCAAAAACTAAATCTAATCAATCAAAAAACTTTTCAAATATATTCACAACATACTAGATTTGTTTCTATTACTATACCATTAGTCATCACTTTTGGCTCAACCTCCTCTATCACATATTTCATCCCTCTCCCCAAAATAGGGGCATCATTCCTACTATTCCTATTTCTAAACTTACCCAATATACCCATCTACTCTCATAGGTGGATACACCATGGTTCTTACATATCCAACATTCAAATTATCATATTTAGCTCAGATTGGTTGAGATATATAGTGATTTAGATTATATGGGTTACTCATCATTACGTAAGACATTCAAAGGGATACACCTTTAGTTTATAGATACATAGGCTATTTAGATACAATGGTTTAAATCATATAGACCCACAATGATTTCAACTTATAAGTTCACAGACTATTTAGATATAATGGTTTATATTATATGGATTCATAGTTATTTTTGGTATAGATACAAACTTAGATACTAGATTTGGGGCCATGTACATAGTACATGTCTCACAGATACAACTTCATATAGTAGGACACAATTACAAAATCAGATAGTAGACTATAGAAATAATGTAGAGCACAATGTTTTGGGTCTCCAATTTTGCACATGTGGCATGACAATATAGGTCATATCACATGTGGTTATATAGATTACCAGATTATAGAAATGCATCACTCACATACCAAATTTGGGGGTATGGCATAGATGTTCATGTTCTTTATCACTCAGGATTATACAAATGGAATGGCAAGACATGCCATTCTCTTCTTGCACATTGACCAGAGTTTTAGATTAGACCCAACTGTACCCAGGTTATAATGCATGACCATCTATAATAGTCAGTCCTTTGCATTACCCAAACCCAAACTACATGAGTTCATGTAGGATAGATGATAGACATTGGTTTTGGGCCTTTGAGCATTTCTTAGTTCTAGTTTAGATATTCATAGTGGGGGCATGCCAAATTTTTCTCTTTACAACATACATATTTTATACACACATTCCAAATTACATGAGTTTATGTGGGATAGAGGGTAGAAATTAGTTTTTGGGCCTCCAAATATTTCTTATTTTTATCTATATTTGGTAAGGAGGCAATCATTGCCCTCCTTCTCCAAGATTACATGGATTCCATATTAAAATTTAATATAGGGGCATCCATTTTAGAGATTTATTCTTTCTCCAAGCACTATTTGAATCTCCATCCACTTATCTGGCTAAGAAGTGAGTTGAACCCTTGCAACACATTCCTCTCCACATAGGTAGGTTGAGGTACACATCTTCATTTTCATTCTTTTACTCTAGTACTTCATTTCATTATATCACTAGAATAAAAGGGGGGAAAATGTATACACCCTAAATTGGTCAAGCAACCACACATATCATGTCTTTTCATAGTCTTTTTCATAGGAAACTCTGACTGGAGAATATGAGCCTTGTTCACATTAGCCATGTCTTGTTTTACTTATCTTGGTCTTGTTTCATGCTTGAGTGACCTTTTTTCTCATTATTAGTCATCTATAGCCTTTAAGATGGTCATTCCAACTTAGCTAGACTCTATTTCCAAGGCCAATCATAATTCCTCAAGTCCTAAGCTTATATGAAAAAAGTGCTAGGATTGGACTATAGCATTGGACCTTAGGGTATCCCATTTTTAGTGCTCATGCCATTTTATATTTTGAGTCTCAACGGTCATTTCTCTTTGTTCAAGAGGTCCTAAACCCTTCTTAGCCACTCCCTTAAGTTTTATTTAGATTTTTAATGTTAGTTAATGTGAATAAATCTCTCAAATTCAAAATAAAGAGTCTTAAATATAAAGGACTTCACAATGAATTTTATATCTAGAAATTACTACTTTGTCACAATAAATAATTAAAAATCAATCAATAGTATAGCTCAACATTTTGAATCACACATATATTTGCATACTTTATCAAGGAAGGGCCTATGTTAAAGTCATTCTTACATCTACTGTGCACATTGATTATGCACATTCCCTAAGGGAGAACTATATTTGATTTAAAACCCTAACTTGAGGGTTAATGTAGGTAGTGATCAAGACATTAAGAGTTTTAGATCATGTGATCATACTTCCTCTAACCCAAAATTTTTCCCCTTTTTATTTTGATGTGTTTGTTGTTTCATGTGTGTAGATAAACCTAAGGTTTGAATATTGAATCATATCTATAAGGATCACTATCAACATTCAACACTCAAGGTTTTATAGGTAGACTCATACAAGGATAATGAATAGAACCTAGAAAACTTAGATTTGTGTGACTAATTTGGACAATAGTGGAAGGAATGGATAACAAAACCAAACCTTGAAGTTTCCTATTTTCAATGCTCATGTACTTTCATTTAATGAAATATAGATCTAGATTTATGACACTATCTAAGTTCTATGCAATAGTTTTTTAGCCTCTAAATCATTTGTTTCAATTTATTTTTCTAGACAAGTTACTTCTTTTCCCTATGTAATTGATTTGATAAAATTGATATAAATCTATATTTTAATGTATTTAATTACATTTCCCCCCTTACTTTAGACCCTTTATTATTTATGAACTAAACCCTAATTTCCCCAAAATAATAAAACAACTCTAGATCAACCTAATGATAATGTTGATGAGATCTTGAATCAACCTTAGTGCCAATCATGAGTTTTCATTGATCTATTCACTTCAAGATCTTCATTAAGGTCTCAAGGGTCCTTTTGTATTTTACTTGGTTTATCTCCTTTAACATGACTATAGGTGATCATGAGACATCTCTATATGGACTATTGGAAAGAGACCTTAAGAAGGTCAAACAGATTTTTGATGAACCTATTCCATTAATTAAAAATAATAAAGAGAGATAGTTGAAACTCCTTCCATTGAGATATTCATACTTTATAGTCTCCTTAAACACCACTTTCATGAAGCACATCTTGACTAAATCTACCTTGGCTGTAGGTGGATATTAACCTCTTAAGCAGGGTTTTAAGGCTTTACAACATAACTTCATGACCATAATGCTTTCTAACACTCTTGAATTTTTTTTAATAGTGTATACATGAGGTGAAAGTGAATAAGCAAGTAGTGATATGTGTATGGATGATGGGATTCATGAAGTTAATGATGTAGTTGAATGGTAAGCTTATATCTATGGTGAAATGGTAGTGATAAGGACTATGGAATTGAAATGAAACATATGAGTGAAAATGGAACATAACTCCAACATCCAGATAGTCATGAAAGATCTTAGGGAAGCATATGAATATGCCTTAACTAAATATACCATTTTGTTGGTCTTTGAACAAACATACACTGCTAAAATGGAAACTTAGGAATCATCAAAATACCTTAACAAATGCTAAGTTTCATTAATATTTGCTAAACTGGGACTATGAAGATATTTGAGGATGATTTATGGTGATTGATCTATGACACCTTGAGTAAAATTTGAGACACTTAAATGAAGGACCTTTGTCTTTAAGGAAACATTAAAAACCAAGTTTTAAGGATTCTTGATATCTTTGAATCCCTTTGAAATTGTAAAACCTTCCTCTATTTGCTTATAAACTATAGATTAGTAGTTGATGTCTTCTTGAAGTCCATATACTCACACATATGGATAAAACTATTGGAAAATATATGGAAGGTCTATTCAAGACCTTAAAAAATAGGAACAAACACTAGTTTTGTCAAAATAGTTAGGAACATCTCAAAACTGTACCACTCTTCTTGCCTTGTGCAGATGCAAACAATGAATTAGAACCCTTAAGCTCTTAACCTTTATTAATAAAGATAAGAAGACAAAAACATAAACCAATACCCATAATTGGAAGGTCATGAGTATAGTTTATCTAGTCAAGAGCTCAAATCCCCTTGATCTCTATACTATATAGACTAAGCATAAACCTATGATGATCTTGCTATTTGCCAATGAACCAACTATGGAAAACACATCAGTTATGGTATCCTCAATACTTAAAATGATCTAATATCTTCACCATGTATCTAAAACAAGTTCTTATTTCATCCCATAGATTCCTCTTAATTAGATATATACAATATAGATCTATACCATCTAAAAATAATGTCCAAACCTACAAATTCTCTTTCCTTTCTTCTTCTTTCAGCTTCAAATCATAATTTTAGGTCAAGATAAAGAAATATACATGTCAAATACATATTGAAAGAATGGAATACACTAAGGAGAGAAAAGATAGCTCTTTTTCACATGTGGGAGCTCTTTTTGTGGCCAAAGAACCTTATGAGCTCTTAAAGAGACAATTTTCAAAGAAAGAACCATGTGACTAAGAAATATAGTGACCATGATGGGTTATTAGTGATAATTTAAAACCTTATGAGGTTAAAATTTGCAATTTAAAGACAAAAAACTTGACTTTTAGACCACATACACATATTTTCATAAGAATATTGCTAATGAATATCATGGAAAAGTGCCTTGTAACATTAAATTTTCTTCATGAGGATTTTATATATGTTTATCACCCCATTTTTAAGGCTTATATCCCATCATGCTTTAATATACTAGATACATTAGATAAAATCAAAGTGAATAATCAACTAACATCTTCAACCATCTCCATCAAGGCACTTTAGATCACAAGACCACTTGAATCCTTTGTTAAAGACATCATAAGATACTCAAAAATAATGATGATACCTAAAAAAGACATGACACTAAGAAATAATCCCTTTAATTTATAGTTGATGAACATTATGATAGTCAAGCACGTAACCTAAGGACCTAAGACATCTGAGAGATATGGTGATCACAAACAAATTCAATGACACCTCTAGCAATGTTTAAATGACTTCAAGAATTAAAAACGAGACATCATGAATCAATATAACACCATGTAGAGGCTTAAGTGGATGTTATACAAAGTTTTCAATTGTAGGGGTTGGCATTTTGCTTTGGCAGGCTAAATTGCCAACAATAATTATATATAATTTTTTTGACTTGTTCCACATAATTATAAATTTTTCTTGGGATAGAAATGATAGACATGAAGTATATTGATATAATTTAACATGATATTTTGATAAGTTGAATCTTGCCTACCTAAAAAGGTAATTTTCCTTCCATCATGATAATTTTTTTTGTATTCTATCAATAAGTAAGTTTCAATATTTAATTTTCATTTTTCTAATGAAAGGAGGTAGCCATAGGTATGAAGATGGGAGATTATTTATTAGGTACCCAAAATATTGGATACCTTTTTTCAAGGATTTATGGGGTGTTGATAAAAGATAGGGTACTCTGTTAGAAGTTTACACATTGGCTATAGATGTCCTCATAGCTTTTGAGGATTTTTCTTAAATTTTTTGATTCCATCACCAATGCTTCCCCCATCATTAGGGTATCATCAAAACATTATTGGTGTGTAATAGGGGTGGTATTAGGATCCAATTTTATTCCTTTTATAATACCTTTATTTCTAAAATTTTCTATGATTCTACTCAAGGTTTATGTCATCGTTATGAAGAGATATGAAGACAAGGGGCCTCCTTGACATAGACCTTTACCTTTTAGAAAGAAGACTTTTGGAATACCATTTATAATTATAGAGAACATAGGTGTTAAAATGTAGGTCAAAATAAAACCTTTAACCACCTGACTCAAGTCAAAATTATTAATAACCTTATCAAAGAATTCTTAGGAGACCTTATCATAAGCTTTATTCATGTCAATCATGAGGAGCATTCATTGTCTACTTGAATTAGTCACTAAGTGGATGGAATCATGGGAGGTTATGATTAAGTTAATGATTGTATTCCAAAAATAAAAGTGCCATGTTATTCAGATATAATCTTATCCAAGAACATTTATAGTTTTAAGGCCAATGATTTGGTGTAAATATTATAGAATGTGGAACAAATATTGATTGGTATGAAATTATTCAATTGATTTGCTCTCATTTTTTAGGGATCAAAACCAAAAATATATTTTTGAATTATTTCATAATGGTGCATGATTGGAATAATTTATATATTATTACATGCAATTCTTATTGGATTATGTCTCATAATTATTGAAAAATAAGTGGGGGAAATCCATATGGTCATGCAGATTTATCCCATCCATAGGGAATATACTAATTTAGACGTTTTCAAGGGAAGGAGGTTTGATAATGTTGGTGTTGTTGACATAGTTAATGACACTCAGGATGAGGTTCAAGAATGTTGGTGTTGTAGACTTAATTAATGACACTCGAGAGGAGGTTAAAAACTTGGTCCTCCAAAAATAGATCCTAGGAGGTAGAGTAGGATAAGAGGTTCCTAAAGTATTTGATAATCTATATATTTATTTCCTTTTATTTTATATAAATCAAACCATACTCCAATATTTTATTTGAGTTATGGTTCCTAGAAGCTGACTAGTAGAAAAATTAGTATTCTTATCCCTTTCCTTTAGCCAAATACATCGCAATTTTTGATGCTAGAAAGTTTACTCTTTAGCTTCTAGATTATGGAAAGTTTTTATTAGTTTCTTTTCTCTTGATTTAAGGTATAAATTCAAGCCTAAAAATTTAGTTTCTTCCTCTATCTTCCTTAATTATTCATCTATTTAATTTTTCTAAATGAATATGTTCCCAAACACCTCTTTATCCCAAACCTTCAGTATATGTTTAAAAAAATTTATTTTCATGGCCAAAATATACATGCCTAATCCTATGACTAGTTCTTGCCACCATTAATTAATTGAGTCTAAAAGGTTGGGATGTAAAGTCCACATTTTTTTGAATCAAAAGGGGATGTTTTTTATTTTCATAATCTTATATGCTATGAATAATATTGGGTTATGATTAGATCCAATCCTAAGAATGGAAGTGAGAGTGTTGATGTATTGAATGTCTTAGTTTATTGAGACCAAAAACTTATCCAATTCAACTTGGATCAAGTTTTCTCCTAATATTATCTTTGACTAGGTGTACAAGTTTCCTTTTATATCCACATACATTAACCCAAATTCTGTTATGAATTCATTTAGGTTAGTCATACTTTTAGTGAAGATTTGGAGTCCATTTTTATTTTCCATAGGAGAAAGGGGAGAATTAAAATCTCTTGCCACTATCCATTTACAATCCTCACTATTTTTTAGAACTCATCAAGTTCACTCCATAAATTTTTCCTTTAATATATTGAATTGGGAGCATCAATATTGGAAAAGATCCACTCTATATTATTATTGGCCTCCTTAAAGTGAAAAAATACGTGGTTTTTAGTTCTAGTTAAATATGTTCCCCCAACAAATTGAGGGTTCTAATTAATAACCACCCCCCTCGTGAATCCTCTTGAACTACTACCTATACTTGATTTATTTTAGACATTACCATTGATTTTCAAAATTTCATCTTTCAAATTTTTTATTTATTAAAGAAATAAAATTTTAAATTTATGTTTTAAGATTAGATTCTTAACCAAACTTTTTTTCCCAAGGTTATTCAGTACCCTAACATTCCATGATATAATCTCCATTTTTTGATGTTGGAAAAGAGCTTAAGGGTATTTTAAGTACCCTTTACCACTTATTTTTCTATTTATTTTGCCTTATTTTTGAATTGGGCATCCTAACAAGAGGTTTTTGGTTCTTCTCCCACGTATGATTTCTTATTGCCTTTTCTATTAGTGATTTGGGTCCTTTGTCCTTCTTCATTCCCTTTATTATCTACCTACTTATATGCAAAAAAACATTGACCTTGATCTAAAGAGGTTAGTTTTCCCCTCCTTTCAGCTTGTTGAAAGGAAGGCTACTTGGGAGACTTCATTGAGATAGGGGACCTCTCCTTTTATAGAGCAACATCAACCAATATTTTTATGAGACCATATAGAGAAAAGGGTTTAGCGGGGGCTCCCTCTAACATCCTAAATTTTTTGGGGGAGTGAAAACTACCTTGAATTCCTTGAATATTGTTTAATCCTAATCCTTATGCAAAACATATCCTTTTAATGGTGAATCAAAGTTAAGGGTTGATGTTAGATCTTTCTTAACTGATTATTTAATTGGGTCTATCCCTAGGGGGACTAAGATTTAAGGAGAGCTCATTAGATGTAGGGTTCATTTTAAGAGACCATATCAAAACCCCTCTTAGGTTTATTTAGGAAAATATAATTCATATCTTTAATGAATTTGAAAATTAAAAAAAAATCCACCAACACTATATCACATGACAACACTATGTCACCTAACAACAAGCTAAAATTTAGATTCCTCTAAAAATAATATACAATTTTAAAAAAATTCCTCAAATAGATTATGTATGTAAAATTTATGGCCTCTAGAAGTTGTTCAAATTCATTAAAGTATGCTATTATGTGGAAGCATGCTACCAAGTTACAACTTGTTCAAACTACTGCATGGTAGCTTGCTACCAAGCAATAACTTGTTCAAGCTACCACATGATAATATACTATTGAGTGACAACTTGCTCAAGATGTTGCATGAAAAAATGCTACCAAGTGATATATTGATCAATCTCCTATGAATTATCTTAATATCATGTGGAATATTACTCAAGCTACCACATGGTAGCTTGCTCAAATTGCCATGTGGTAGCATTCTACCAAGTGGCAGCTTTTTCAAGTTGTCATGTGGCAACTTGCTTTTGAATGGTAGCTTACTCAAACTACCTCACAACAACTTGTTTTTGATCCTCTCTCAAGCTACTGAGTGATATTATGTTTCCAAGTGATAGTATAATATCAAGTGACAACATCATGATGATGTTAGGCAACAATACCATGATGCAGATAGATGATACTAAATGCCAACTTTTCAAGGCTGTAACTTTTGTATATAGACTCAAATTGAGATGTTTTTTTTTTAAAATTGCATATCTCTTTGAGATGAATTCAAATATGCAATAATATTAAGGTTTAGTAAAGTTTTTGAAAATCTTTTTTATTTATCTCACAACCTATCTATCGAGTGGCCTCAATATTCAACATGACAATGAGGTAAAGAATGAGACTTGGATGGTAACCCTTGTGAACATATGTACTATATTTAAGGTGAACCATATGGATTCCCCCATAATTATTATAAATTATTGGCAAGATGACCCCTAAGAAAATTTATATTCAAAAAATTTAGGTGAATGGGTCCTATGTACTACTCCCAAAAAACACCAAATACAATTTACCAAAATGTGAATATTCATGAATTAATGAATATTCACCACTAAAATTTACTCTAATTAGAGGGTCCAAAACTTAAGTTGGTTACTTAACTTTAGAGCCTTTAGGGGCCATTTTTACCTAGTGAGGGATGGGAGGTTAGGGATCTCTTTTATTGACCTAAAAATCATTGGCTGAATGGATTAGGCCATGGCAAGTTTTATAGATTTTTGCATCCCTCTCATAAACTATTTTTTGAGTCTAGTTGCCATATTTTGATCTGATCTTGATAGAATGAAGGGGGGGATTATCTATTGGGATAAACATTCCAAATATTTCCACTATCAATCTCCGTCTATATTTTTTAATTAGATCCGTGGTTATTGGTTGACCAAGGGTTTTTTCTATGCCCATGATAATCTCTAGTTCCCATATTTCCAATGGGAGCTTTAAGAGGTTCACCCACATGGGGACATCCTCTAATTCCATGCTATTAATATTAGTTCCTAATTTACACTTTTTGATCCAAAGGTTTGAATTTATTATAAACCATGGGCCTCATATAAAAATTCTAAATCAATATTCTAGGTTTGGAAAATTCACTAGGAAGAAGTTTTTAGCCATGGCTATGATGGCCAGTTGGCCTTTCAACCTTTTTTTTAGTTGGCCTTTTTTATAATGGTATAAATATTTTGAAAGTTTGAAATATACCTTTTATACTATAGCATTAGGAATAATAAGGCATACCTCATCATTGTCTAGAGTGGGGTTCAAGGTAGAATCTTTAGCCTCATGGTCTGGCTGGCATTTTCTAACTACTTTATCTACCCATAATATAACCTTTTGGGTATAATATTGTCCATTTCCTAGTGGAGTCCCTTCTTTTAGGTGATTTGTATTTTTCATAACCTCTCTTACACATGATCCTAACCCTTTTGGTCCTTTCTTGATCCTTGTTGGGCCTATTGATGCATCTTTGGTTGATTCCTTTGTAGGATCCAAAATTCCATTTTCCCACCCATCACTCAATTTCAAAATTTTCTCTACTTCAGATATTCCACCCACAACTTATCTATTCTACTTGTATAAATGTTTCAAGTATGAATATGAGAAAATCAATTTATAACTTAGATTGGCTTTGTGTAATGCAACTTATATGCTTTTATAATCTAATTAGTGTATGTAAATTAGACTACAAATTTTGAGTATTTTTTATTGTTGTAAAAACTAAAAAATGAAAGTAATAATGAATAAACTATTAGTGAACATAATAATTTTGAAACACCCTCTTAACAAATCCACCATTAACAACACCTCTAAGGATTGTGTAGAAAAGGCAAGTACTTAATTGAAATTGATGAAATATTTTGAAGCCAATACATAAAAAAATGTTTGACCATCATTCAATAATAATAGTTTAAATTTTTTGGGATAATTTATTTGATAAATCTGATTTTGATATTAAAAAATGTCAATTGTTTATTTCGTTGATGAAATTGATTAAGATGAGATATGCAATGTACACCCTAGGACTAAGAACATATAACATGGATGAGGAAAACAATTTTTTTTTGAAAATATACATGATAATATTTTAGGCTCAAAATCATGAAACAAAGATTATAATGCTACCTAGAATTTAATTATAACTTATGCAGTAAGTGGTCAAATAGGAAAAAAATGATTGATTTTAAAAACTAGTCGAGCACTAGACATAAATAAAAAAATATTAATGAAAGTAATTTGAAGATGCCAAAGACTTAATGATTCTTATACCAATGAGATCTAGACATTTTTGGTAGACTTACATGAAAAGACAGGGCTATAGTTGATGCTGTCAAATATTTACTTGATTTTTTTTGGAAATCTAATATAAGAGTTTCACCCAATACAAGAGATTCAGTAAAAATAAAGGCTGATTCTCGTAACCACGAACTACATCTAAAACATTTCTTGGACATGACCAAAACACAATTGTACTCTTAAATTTTTGGAAAAATATTTACAAATTTATATTATTAAAATATATTTTGAGATGGCCAAACTATTTTATGTAAAAATAAATCACCCATGCACTACTTGTTATTGTAGGCAACATTTTGAATGCTCAATGCACTATGATGTTTTTAACCCTAAACATTGTACTTTTCATACTAACAACATTTTACATGAGTGTGGCATAATTTTTTTTTTCCAAAATTAGCTAGGGAATTTATTTCAACCATTTTTTTTGAAAAACTAGATGATCAGTTCTTTTATAACAGAGCATGTTTGGATGGAAATTGTAGCATTTATGATGGATTGCCAAAATTAAAAAATTA
Source organism: Torreya grandis (assembly GCA_037957365.1). Taxonomy (NCBI): domain Eukaryota; kingdom Viridiplantae; phylum Streptophyta; class Pinopsida; order Cupressales; family Taxaceae; genus Torreya; species Torreya grandis. Next base: position 3,874,143 of record JARHVA010000730.1, on the reverse strand, counting down.
TATCCATGAGGAGAGTACAATTACAATTAGATATGAATTAGTTGGTTTGATCAAACACAAATTTATGACTTATCAAGTAAAATATGGTAAGTAATCTAAATATTGTGAGCTTATTACAAAACACATACCTGTTTTGTAATTTATGGTCAAATTAAGGAGGAATTTTTTTGAGTATGCAAGACACACACACAGGGATAGATGGTTGGATGGAAATTTAAGGATAAGCAAAGAACACATTCCCACTTGGTTCTATTATTTTAGTAGTTGAATTTGCTAAGAATTACACATTAAAACCATAAATGGAAGTTCATTCACAATATTACAACTCAATACATGTGATATGTTCATGCATATAACATTCATGCATGCACTTAATAACACAAATAAATATTAAAAAATATTAAAGGAGAACCATTTATATGTCAATTATGTATGATCATATTGTGTAAAGTATGTGAAAGGTTGTTTTGAGATGTTTTATGGATAATTTATTGAGAGGAACATTACTTTCAATCAAAAATACATTTGGTTAGACAATTGCACATCATTATGATATTGATATCATGATTAAACTTTGTAGTTTTTTGAGTCAAACTCATTAACCCATGTTTCATGAGTAGTGGTTCACATGAATGCATATCTCATGATAATGAATGGTCCACTTAACACTCATTTCATCTAGGTGATGATCACAAGATGAAGCATCAAATGTTCTCGGGAGGTCACCCATTATAGTAATACTCCAACTCAAGCATGTTTAACAATGGAGTTTACTCCAAAGTTAAGACCAATTATATTGATACCCCATTTTAAAAACCTTTAGAAAGTGTTTTAACTTATGAAACATTCATTATAGATCCCCTTTATCTCATCAATTAATAAGTAGGAGGTATTTTTCCATAATGAGTCAAATTATGATATTGCTATCAGGATTCAACTGTGTAGTTTTTTGAGTCAAACTCATTGACCCATGTTTCATGAGTAGTGATTCACATGAACCCATATCTCATGAGAATGAATGGTGCAATTAACACTCATTACATCTAGATGATTCTCACAGGGGTGAAACATTGGACCTTCCCAGGAGATCACCCATCCTAGTAGTACTCCAACTCAAGCACGCTTGACCATAGAGTTTCCTCTAAGGTTAAGCCCATTTAGATTTATACCCCATTTTAAAAACCTTCAAAAAGTGTTTTGCCTTATGAACCATTCATTGTAGATCCCCTTTATCTCATAAATTGATAATTAAGAGCTATTTTTTCACAATGAATCAAATTATTATATTGCTACCAGGATTCAATTGTGTAGTTTTTCAAGTCAAAATCATTTAACCATGTTTCATGAGTAGTGGTTCATATGAACCCATCTATCATGAGAATGAATGGTCTACTTAACACTCATTAAATCTAGGTGATGCTCATAAGGGTGAAGCATTGGACCTTCCTAAGAGGTCACCCATCCCAATACTACTCTAACTCAAGCACGCTTAACCATGGAGTTTTCTCCAAGGTTAATCCCACTTAGCTTGCTCCCCTATTTGCACATCATTTAAGAATGAAAAAATGTTTTAATAGTTGATTAGGATGCACATTACTAATGGTGTAGAACATATTTGGAGTTTCACTAAGGCTAACCATAAAAAGGGGAGAATGATGGTGATGGAACATGTGTAAAAAGAGTTGTTGCAAGAGAGTAGTTAATGTTTGAATATAGTGCTATTTTGAGTGATGTAATAACCATTGTTGAATGGTGTAATGAGAAAATAGGCCATGGTGATTAATAAAATTCTAATGTTCATATATATTTATGGTTGATAGAGGAATAACACTTGGAAAAGTATGATGATTGTATGACTGTAATAGAGTGAAGTGATCTCCACTATTTATTAACTCAAATGTAAGTTCTTGGACTATTCATATGAGAAACTTGGCATTTTCCTATTCTACATGAATGGACACTATTTTGAATGAGTGATAGTTATAAGAGTAGGTGGATGAATGGAGATACAAACCTATAATTTAATTTTTAAAAAATGTTTAGGACTTAGTACATGTAAATCCTAGGTTGTTAAAGGGCTGAGTTTAATAGATAAATCAAGATAAATATTGTAAATAGTTAATCAGATATATTTACCTAAAATAGTAAAGATAATGAGAAAATTTACTTATCTATAATGAAAAAAATATTTTTAGGTGTCAAGAAGGCTAGAATAGGCTTGGAGATTAGTCATGAGTCTTTCATTCTAAGATTTAGTTAAAAAATAACTTTAGGCAACAACACTATTAGGATGATAGTAGCACTAAAATGCTAGTATCTAATTATGATTTTAATGTACTTATGTAGAGACACTCCCTAAGAATTTTAGGGATGTTGTGGGAGAGTTTTAGAGACATGTATGTAAGTTTTTGGATCTTGGTCATTTTTTTGTGTTAGTATTTTGCTAGATCTTGTCCAAAACCTAATGAACATTTATACACATGAAAAAACAAAACAATATCAAATATAAAAGGAAGGTAAAAATTGGGTTGTGGGATGTTATGATCACATGGGATAGAACCCATGTTATCCTGGCCACTACCCATATTAACTCCAATGATAAGTGTCTCAGATCACATGTAGTTCTCCCTTAGGAAATGTGCATAATCAACGTGCATAGTATGCTATAATGAATTTTTATTAGGCCCTTCTTTCATCAAACATGCAAATTTAAGTGTGATGGATGAGTAATATATAGTATATTAAGCTATAATTTTGATTGATTTTATGTAATTATGTGCCAAGATAGTATGTTCTAGATGTAAAATGCCTTATGAGGCTCTTTATATAGAAATAACTTTGATTTGAATGTAATACTCTTATTCACTAGCTAAAAATATGTAAAAGAGAGATAAAATCATAAGAGAAGGCTCAAGAAAGGGTTAGGAACCAAAACATGATGAGAAAGTGACTGTTGGACATTAACATTGAAATATAGGTTTTGTCATTTTTTGGAGTTGAATTGATTGGTATAGTAGTATAACTAGTATGGGTGAGGCATATCATGATCAAGTTCTATGCATAATAAAAAAATAGAAAATCATATATATGGTTCTTGATATATCACATTTAGAAGAATTTGGTTTTAGTTGGCAAAATTAACATGCAAGGTTAACCTTAGGTAGGTGGCATTTTTAAAACATGGCTTAAATAGTTTGGCTCATTAGTTTGAAAAATCATTTGAACCATTTAAATTGATATAAATTATTTGAGTTGAGCTTAAAAACATGCTAAAGAGATGAGGGGTGAGTACGACATGGTATGAGGAGGTGAAAGTGCTTATCTAGGCTAGGGAGGAGGTTACGTTAGTAAAAAATCTATCATTTTTCTTATTTTTGATACATTTATTACATTTTTGTCATTTTTAGTGAAAATTTGGTAGTTTAGGGCCCTATTTAGGAAGATGGCACCAATTTCATGAGTATGGTGCTAGTGTCTTGAGTATGGTGATACTATCTAGTGTTGCTATACATGATACACCACTAGTTCCCACTAAGCCAAATTACTAGTTTTGCTTCTGATTTATGTTTAAGGACTATTATTACATATTTATCTGGTATTCAAGGATGTTAATTCTATATTTGGTTGTATGTTGTAGGTGGATGCATGTATGAAGGAGTTTTAGAGTTGATAAATGAGGGAGTGTTTATGGGGACTACCCTTGATAGATGCTAAAAGGGTGGTGATTGATAGAGCTAGTTTGGGCCATATGGTATCACTGGATCTAATGCCCTGGGATAGACATATGATGACAATGTTATGTAAGAGGTGGAATGATAATACCTATATATTTTTGTTTCCCATTGGAGATATCACTATGACAATAGAGGATGTCTATAAGATCATGAGATTACCCATTACTGGTTAGAGGGTAGTGTTATAAGAAGCCACTGGATACTAATCTATAGAGTGGGCAATGAGGATCTTTAAAATGATGCCTATGGGGAATCATCATGTATGGAGTAGCAGTGATGTATTATTATCTTTGATTGTTATGTCTAATGTTACATGGTTTCAAATTTTTTTGGTGGTGCTACTGGCTTCTTTTATTGTTGTGTATGAGAGTGGGGTATCTATATCATATAGGATGCATGGTATAGTGTAGGATATAGAGGAGTATGGGACCATATGCTCATGTGGTCACTCTATGTTAGCCTAATTGTATTAAGATTTATACCATCTCACTTAGGAGTTGTGCTAGGTGGTATTGGGTCTTTGACATCACTATATTATTAGACCTATAAGCATATCATAGTGGTTATATTGGAGGGGTATCCATGAGGTGATTTGAATCACCCATAAATGTTTATAAAGAAATGGACTAGTAAAAATCATGTGCCTAAGAGGAGCATGATGTGATATTGATAGGTGTTGGATAGGTTTATGACTGGAGATATTATTTAGAGAACCTACAGGAGCTTTTATGGGTGGCTTGAGGATGGTCTTCAACTGAGATAGGTTCAAGTTAGCTGCTAGTTGCATTACCATTGGGTCAATGTATTTGATAGATTTTAGTATGAGTTAGTGAAACATTAGTTTGGTGTGAATTAAGAGGTTACACCTACTACACCATGTATGGGTGAGGAGTTCTCAGGTTCTAGTGAGGCCAAGGATCAAGCCTTAACCATTGGCAATGGATTTAGTTCTGATTCTATTGATAGAGTGATATCCAATGAAAGATATACTAGACATGGATGACATAGGAGTGATGAATGCTTATATATAATGGTGGGTGAAACATAAATGGGAACCATTTTTTTCCAAGAGGTGGGGTTATCATCAAGGATGTGGTGGATGTTGATCCCATTAGGGTAGTTTTTATTTTATATCTATATGTTTAGTTGACTTTGTTACTTATTTATTCCAGTAGGTATTTGATGTATTGTGTTGGTATGTGTATGTCTAGGTGATGATGAGTATTGGGATAATATTATTAAGTATGCACTCTAAGTACTAACATGACATATACCTAATGATATTGTAGATGATGGATTAGTGGAGAAGGCCACACATGTTACTGGAATTCATGCCCACATATTTGATTGAAAAACCATTAATACTGTGGCATATAGATAAGCAACTTTTGATATGGATGAGGCTATCTTACCTTGGTGTAGTGAAGTCAACTTCTCATATGTAATGTGAGGTCCCTTATTCTTAATGAAATGCATGATAAAGACTACTTCTAACTCATCATATATATATAGTGAACTGTTGGGAAACTGATAGTGACATGTGCCATGGATTTCCCATAATATTTAAGGTGTAAGTATGGATCTCTATGCCCATTAAATGTTGGTAACATTGGTATTTGAAAGTCGGGTGGAAACTTTGTAGTGAATATTTTTCATAAAATAAGATTACCATGGATGGAATTGGAATCAACCCAAGAGTGGTATGATTTAATTTCCAATGTGAGATGGTGTACTTATTATTTTTAATCACCCATGACATGCATCAAGTATATTACCTCTTGTGAAGGTATATTAGCACCATCAAGGGGTTCATTTAATTCTTGAATCTTATTATTAATCTTGACCATTGGTACACTACATCGGGGACTTTTTTTAGGGAAAATTTATTTTCTCTCTATAACCTTTGGAGGGGTGATAACTTGGACTTGGTGAGAGGGAAATGGGATATCACCCTCGTGGAGGTTAGGATGATAAACATGTTTTACTATAGTAAGGAGGGTTGGGGAGATTCATTAGTATCTTTTATTTTGTTAGTTGGTAAAGATGTATCACATGCTAATGGACTAGAAAATACATTATCATCATGCAAGTGTAAATTATGTAAACCATGAACATAAGAATAATTCCATTTGTGTTTTTTATCATTTGATAAGCAATTAGTTTGAACATGATGGATGGGAGAAGTAAGGAGAGAACTAGAAATAGTAAACTTACTTTATTCTCCACTAACATCATAATAATCATTATTATTCCAAGGTTCATCAAAATTAGATTTTAATTCACTAGTAGAGGTAAGAGTAGAAGAATTGTTAGTCACATGTTCACTAAGAGAGAGAGTAGAAGAATATTTTAACTTTTTAATATTATGAAATATATCATCTTGTGTAGGTGTAATGTAATATATATCTTTAGAAGTTATGAGTGGAGTTCATATATTATCATTATTTTCCATCTTTGAGTCAAGTGTAGAAGAAGTAGAAATCTTGTTTTCATTTGGCATATTATGACATGTAGGATAAGAGTTAGAGATATTTGAATTATCAACATTTTTCAAATAATCCTGGTGTTGAGATTGGAATGTAAAAGAAGGTGATAAAATAATTTCATCTACTATAGTTGTGCATTGGTAAAAGATTTAATATTATTTGTACATGGTTTTTAAAATCTAACTAAGAAGGGAAAAGAATATGCATCACTCTTTTTTATATTACTCAAATGATACACAAGTAGATTTTATTTATTGAAATTATATTATTTTAATTTAAATAAGGAGGTAATAAAATTGGTTGAAATTCTAGGGTCACATTGGAATAAAACACTACCAACAAAATTTTATTTGGGGTATTTTATTTTTAGTTTTATTTTGAGAAGTAAGAGAAGAGGGAGAGGAAAGAGAAGAAGATGCATCTAATCTATCCTCAACAATAATTTCATTGTAATGATCACAGTAATCATCATATCTAGCATTACAACAATAATCATCATCATAATTATAAATGAAACCATTATCATGTGCTAATGTGAAATATTGAAAATTTGTCCATTCATTCTTATAATTATGAGAAAATGCTATAAATTCATCAACTAGGTGAGGGGAAAGAGGCTTCTTGGATATAATTTTCAACTTACCAAAAAAGATATTCTAAAAAATAAATAACAAGCACACAATAGGTATGATGTAATATCACATAGATATATGTACAAATATGGGAAATATTTATCTCAATGTATATAAAAAATTAGAATTTTATTTGAAACCCTAAAGGCTAATGTTTGGATGTATAGGGACATAGTATATGGATCTAGGGTTTATTAGAAAATTTAAATTATATTAAATTAATGGAACCCTATTATAGGATTGATTTGGATTAGTTAGGTTATGTAAAAATAAAATAAAAAATAGAATTTTATAAACCATATTTTTTACACAAAAATGAAGAAGGTAAACCCTAGGATGAAACAGGGGTTTTAAGCAATATTCTAAGTTAGGTTCATCAAATGTTCTAACTATTTAAGAATTATTAAATATAAATCCTAGGTTGTTAAAGGGGTGAGTTGATAAATTAAGATAATTATTAAAAATAGTTAATTAGATAGATTTACCTAAAATAGTAATGGTAATGTGGAAATGTACTTATATAGAGTGAAAAAGGTGTTGTTAGGTGTTAGTAAGGCTGAAATAGGCTTAGAGATTAGTCAAGAGTCTTTTATTCTCAGATAATGGTTGAAAATTAACTTTAGATAATAGTGAGGTTAATAGGATAACCGTGTTGTAGTACTAGTGTCTAATTATGGCACTAATGTCCTTATATGGAGACATTAATTTAGAATTTAAAGGATGTTGTGAGAGAGTATTAGAGACTTGTAAATAGGTTTTTGACTCATGTTCATTTGTCTGTGTCACTATTTTATTAAATATTTTCCAAAACCTAATGAACACTTGCACACATGAAACAAAAAAAAAATCAAATGCAAAAGGAAGGGAAAAATTGGGTTGTGGGATATTAAAATCACACGAGATAGAACACTTATTATCATGGATGTTGCCTACATTAACCCCAATGATATGGGTCTTAGATCACATGTAGTTCTTCCTTAGGAAATGTGCATAATAAACATACATGGTATGCTAGAATTAGTTTTGATTAGGCCCTTCTTTGATCAATCATGAAAATCTAGGTGTGATGGCTGAGTAATATATAGTATGTTGAGCTATACTATTGATTGATTTTATGTAATTATGTGCCAATATGGTAAGTACTAGCTGTAAAATGCTTTGTGAGGTTATTTATATATAAGGAAATTTTGTTTGAATGTAAGACCCTTATTTATTTAGATAAAAAGATGCAAAAGATATATATAATCATAAGAGAAGGATAAAGGAAGGGTTAGGACCCAAAACATGATGAGAAAGTGATCGTTATACACTATCACTAAAAGTAGACACTAGCACACAATGCTAGTGTCTAAGAATGACACTAATTTCTTGAGGTCCCAAAACTAAGTAAAGACTAAAGAAAATAGGTTAAGGGTCCCTTGTGACTGGGAGGGGATTACATAGGGCCATTAGGGGTGTATAAAATAGATAAAATAAGATAGAAGACAAACCAAAAGACCCAAAATGACCACACAAATAAGAGTCACATCTATTACTAATACCTTCCTTTGAAAGAGTAACAAAATACATAATACTTATGGTTGCTTGACCAAATTAGGGTGTGTACACAAATTGACACATATTAGGCTACACTATCATTATAACTTATAAATATGATAGTATAAAATGAATTTAACCATGTATCTAATCTAGTATGTTGTTCCCCAAAAATATCACTCATTTTTTGGACAACATTTGAACTATTTTGGTCCTCCAGACCAAAATTGTTTCTTCTCTTCTCAAAATTTGTCTTGGGCATTCAAATTCCTCATTTTTCAAGCTTCTCAAAAATCTACAAACTCTGCAGGCTTGAATCTATGAACTCTGTAGGCTTAAATCTATGGACTCTGTAGGAAGAAAATCTACAAATTCTACAAGCCAAGTTCAACGGGCTTCACAGGTTGATTTCTACAGACTCTGCAGGAAAGGAGAAAACTCTCAACACTTAGGCAATTTCAAAGTTGGTTCAATGACCAAGTTCAACTAAAAGAGTTCAACGTCAAGGTTCAACATCAACAGCAATAGTTCAACAGGTTTAATGGATTAATGGTTCAATAGGTTCAAAGGCTTCTACAAGCAGGTTCAATCAAGGTTCAACAAGTTTTTGAGGCTTGAACCATTGAACCAATTTGGTTCAAAGGTTCAACAGATTCAAGGTTCAATAGGTTCAACACGTTTGGTTCAATGAGGATCAAAAGGACTTAGCCAAATAAAAGGGAATGAACCATTGAACATAAGTTGGTTCAATTCAATTGGTTCAATGCTTTGGTTCACTCAGTTGGTTCATCAAATGATTCAAATCTTGGTTCAATGGTTGGTTCAAAGGAGTGGTTCAATGCAAAAGTTCAAGATAGCCTCTTAAAGGACAAGTGCCCTTGTAGAGGGCACTTGGTCGATAAAAGCACCCTTCAGAAGGGTTGTTTTCAAGGAAGCCACAGAGGTAAGTTCTTTCAAAATTTTATTTAAGGTAGTCGAAGACAAAGGCATAATTCCTTTGAACTTTTTGTCCAAAGGAATTCCTTCAGACAAAAAATTTGAAGGAATTCAAAAAGGCTGCAAACAAAACTCCCACAAAGACTAAGGCAAGAAATGAATTCTTTTAGACTTTTGTCTAAAGGAATTCCTTCAGACAAAAAGTCTGAAGAAATTTAGGAAAGTCCACGAGAGAAAATCCAAAAAGAATTTTCGAAGGCCTAAGACAAAGCCAACTGAAACAATTCTTCCAGACTTTTTGTCCGTGGGAAAATGTCCATGGGAAAATGTCCATAGGAAAGCTCTGAAGGACTCTGAAGACAAAAGGCTGCTGAAGGACCTTGAAGGGTAGGTACCCTTGCGGGGGACTCTCAGCTTCCAAATTAAAGGACACTTCCCCAAAGCTGAAGGGTCACCTTCCCTTCAGGAGTATGCAAAACAAGAAATCCAAAAGAAGCAAGTAGCAGAAAAGGCTAAATTGAGAGAAAGCCAAAGAAAGCCTAAGGGGTGATGCACCCAAAGATGTCAAAGTCAAGAATGGTGAACTAGCCATTAGAAATTCAAACGTAGTGATGGGTACACGAATGTCAATTTCAAGGTTCGTAAAATAGCCATTGATTTTGAAATGCCTTAAAAAAGAGCCAAAGAACTTAGGCGACCCACCAAAAGAAAGAAGCTCAAAGGCCATCCGAAGATCACCCAAAGGGTAGATACCCTTGCAGGGGGCTCTTCCTGACCCAAAGTAGACTATTTCTCAAGGCCCTGAAAGGCAAGCCACCTCTTAGAAAGATCAAATGATAATAATAATGAAATAGCCGTTGATCCTTGTAGTTTTAAATCTACATGGACCTAAATGCATTCAAAGGATTTAAGGCCAAGATCAACAAGAAGTGACTAAGGAATAGAGCATTAAATTGAATCAAGGACCTGATTCAATTAATCTAGAAAAGGAGGAATGATGAGAAAGGACCAAAAATATTTGCACATCAGATATGTTTCTAGAACTAGACTGCCAAGTGGATATTGAAAGATGCAAACTTTCAATAGTGTGACTTGTTTCTCTACATTAAGAAAAGCAAATGGGTAGATGCCCCTAAATTCTAGCTTGTCTTTTTAACAAAATTCAATGCAACATGATGTGTTACTATTCCCAAGTCCATCTTGAAGAGGCTATATAAGGGACTCTCTTGTTAGTGTAAAAGGATCTCTCTCTGACAATCAAAAACAAAACTCTACCCAAATTGAAAGGCATTATTGAGACTTTGAGCTCATATTGTTGATTATATTTTGTTATTGGAATAAGAAAGCAAGTGACTTTTCAAACTTTGTGCTGTGATATCTTTGTTGTTGGGGAAACTGTTCTTATGTCTTTTTCCTTAATATATTTTCTATTCCTTTAATTTAACAAGTAGAATTAGTGAAAGTAGTCAGGAAGGTGTCCTGAAGTCAACTGTGGAGAGACTTTGTGCCCCCGTAATTGCCTTTAGTGTGTTTTCTTTTTGTTTCTATGTAAAGGACCTTGGGATGACTTTGTGCTCTCATTGTCCTTCATATCTCACTCTTGGGAAATTTAGGTGGAGACTTTGTACTACATCTCAATTTGCTGGTTACTACGTCCTTGGTTACATTTTGCAATTACTACCAAGAATATTCTTGTGGTTTGCTGAATAGTACTTCTGAAAGAAGAGGAGTGTTTTCTGTCAGTTCCCTTGAGATTTTTCCTTTGATTTGCATGCATCATCTTTGAAGAAAGAGAGATGGATGGTTTGTCTTACCCTTGAGTATTATTTTCTATATATATATATATATATAACATATCTATAGGGAACCTCCCCTTGATGAGAGGAGAGATTAGTCCCCTTTTGATGTGGTAAACCTACACATTTGGATGACCAATCTTCCTACTTTGGTTGATTAGACCTATTTTGTTTATCAGTATGTTGATCAACAAAATAATCAACCAACAATTTTTGGTGACTCCACTAGGGATATACATAATTTTGTGCAATTTAGAACCTCAAATTTTAGATTGAAACATCACCTGTGTCTTACCCATTATCATTATAAACCTTATCCATTACATATTCTAGTGACTCCATTTCATGTCTTACCCATTATCCATTTATATCCTTACCATCTTCCTCCACCTCCATTATTTTATCTAGTCTACAAAACTAGAGCTACTAAGAAAGAGTGCATAGTTTGAAGCCTCAAGCCTCAAGCTAAAACTGAGCCAGTCTTTTTCCTTTTTTGTTTTGTAATTTGGCCACTCTATCCAGATTTGTTATCTCTATTTTTATTAACTAAATCATGGTAGTTCGAGGCCCCTAAGGTAACTCTTTTGGCCCACTCAACTTGACTCCACCTCTGCATGAACTCCCACATAATTCAAGAAAGAATTTCCCCAAATTCTTTGGTGATGGGATAGTTTACCTTGATGAACACATTGCAGCCTTCAGCATAGCCTATGGTGTGATAGGGGTAGAATTCAAAGATGTAGCAGTTAGGTTTTTTGTGGAGACACTACAAGGTGCTACTGTAGATTAGTTTTACCATCTACAAGCTGGATCAGTGACTGACTGGGATACACTCAAATCCAAGTTCAAAGCAAGGTTCAAACCTATAGAAGATTCACATGCCTTGCTAGCCTATCTCACTCAGATGAAGAAAGAGCCTCATGAGCCTATGAGGGATTTTATTGCCAAATTTGACAAGCTGAGGCACAAGATTCCCATGGTCACCCAACCGACACCTCAGAACCTCAAATGCTTCTTCATCAACTCACAACTCCCTAAAGTGAGTTTTTGCTAAGATGAGCTGGCCATATAGACCTTGCTGCTGCTCAAGACTTGGCTACTAAGGTAAAAGATGACCTTATCTTGGTAGGAAAGATAAAGAAAGACCCAAATAGAGGCAAACCCTCTTCATCTTCTAAATACTCACCCACAATCACCACTGACCCAATGGTATAAAAGCTAGCAAATGAATTGCTAGCCTTGAAAAGGCAAATGGCACAAGGTATGTCTTCTGCTCCTCTATATAAAGATATACCAAGGAGGACATTCCCTAATTAGCCATATCAAGGCAATGCTGCTAGAAGTCAAGGGTAACAAAATCATCTTCCTCCCTGACAGAGGAACCTTGCCTTTGAAGCACCTTCAACCAACTCAGTAGTTGGATATCTAGAAATAGAGCATGTTTCCTATTTCCAACCTAATTTTGAGCAAGAAAATGGTGCTGATCTCTTTAGGGAGGATCTAGAAGAATTAGCTAGCAACTCCCACATTGGTTTCCTAAATTTCCAAGATGAAACCATAAGTGAAGGTGAAGCAGTTGAAGGATCATATGTAGTGTTTACCAGGTCCAAGAACAATTCAACCTAGTAGGCCAACAAAGAGAAGATAGATGAGTGACCCCAACTAGCAATTTTAATTACTAAGTAGAAAACCCCTCTTCCTTTTTAATCAATGACCTAGTGATTGCCAAAGAAGTAAGTACATCAAACATCTCTACACCTTCTACTTCAAATTCGTAGATCAGTCCTCCCCCTCCCAAAAACCAAAAGGATGAAATCCCATCCTCTCTTCTAAGTCCATCTTAGTCATTTGCCATGATTGATCATGTTAAGAAATCCAAAATCTAGATGATTGAGTTTGAATCGCTACAAGCCAATCTTGAGTAATTAAACATTGGTGGAGAACTAAGTGTGGACCTATTTGAGGCAAAAATTGTGGTCACTCAAACATCAACCCCTATAGCTCAAATTCTATTTGAGCCTTCAGATAGGGGTAATTACTTCTTGACCATAGAGGATGCTCATGTCTCAGCTGATGAAACTCTCGTAGCTAGCAATCTGGGATTTCATTCAAATAAGGCATCAAAAAAATTGGTAGGGTGCAGTACAAATCAAGAAGGATCTTCCATCTCCCATGAAGAAAAATTTGATAGAAGATCAGCTTTTGATGATGCTTGGATCCTATAATCCAATGGTAGCAATTCTTCCACAGCTAGATGTAAGTCTTTGTTGCTTAGATTGAAAACTGCTCAGGGTAAAGAGATCAAACTTATTCACACCAAAGGAGGTGATGAGCTGATGGTTTGTCAGGGGTCTGATGCTAACAATCAAAGCATGTGCTAGACTAGACTAGCAAAACAACAAGCTATGGTGGTGGACCATATTGCTGTATTCTAAAGTCAGCAAAAGGAACTCTTTGTAGGGAGAGCAAGGAGTTATGGTTTTCATTTTGAAGATCATGTCTTGCCATGGAGCAAGAAGAAGAAAAGGCTAAGAGGAAGATGCAAAAAATTGGTTTCCTGGTGGAGAGCTCCATTTGCTCATCACCATTTCTGGGGGCAAAATGGTTTCCTACTGGTTTACCAAGATGGCACACTATTTTCACTGCCTCTTAGGAAGCAACATTTGAAACACTTCAACTCTTGAAGTATCAAATCATTGCATCTGTACATATGTATATTTACAGAGTTTTTAATTCTATTTTGTTTTGTTTGTTTTCATTTTTGATGCCTTCCATTTATGGGTAACATGACTCTATAGCCTAGTGGTACACATGAAGACACTAGATATTCTGGATTCTACTCCTTTCAATTCTTTTTATAATTGATAAAAGTTCCCCAACTGGAGCCAACTGTTGTTCCCTAAAAATATCACTCATTTTTGAGAAAACATTTGAACTATTTTGGTCCTACAGACCAAAATTATTTCTTCCCTTCTCAAAATTTGTCCTGGGCATTCAAATTTCTCATTTTTCAAGCTTCTCAAAAATCTACAGACTCTGCAGGCTTGAATCTACGAACTCTGTAGGCTTAAATCTACAGACTCTGCAGGAAGAAAATCTACAGACTCTACAAGCCAAGTTCAACGGGCTTCACAGGTTGATTTCTATAGACTCTGTAGGAAAGGAGTAAACTCTCAACACTTAGGCAATTTCAAAGTTGGTTCAATGACCAAGTTCAACTAAAAGAGTTCAACATCAAGGTTCAACATCAGCAGCAATAGTTCAACAGGTTCAATGGATTAATGGTTCAATAGGTTCAAAGGCTTCTACAAGCAGGTTCAATCAAGGTTCAACAAGTTTCTGAGGCTTGAACCATTGAATGACTTTGGTTCAAAGGTTCAATAGGTTCAAGGTTCAACAGGTTCAACGCATTTGGTTTAATGAGGATCGAAAGGACTTAGCCAAATCAAAGGGAATGAACCATTGAACTGTTGAACTAAAGTTGGTTCAATTAAGTTGGTTCAATGCTTCGATTCACTCAGTTAGTTCATCAAATGGTTTATTTCTTTGTTCAATGGTTGGTTTAAAGGAGTGGTTCAATGCAAAAGTTCAAGAGAGCCTCCCAAAGGATAGGTTCCCTTGCGGAGGGCACTTGGTCAACAAAAGCACCCTTCGAAAGGGTCATTTTCAAGGAAGCCTCAAAGGTAAGTTTTTTCAAAATTTTGTTTAAGGCAGTTGAAAGATAATGGCATAATTCCTTTAGACTTTTTGTCTGAAGGAATTCCTTCAGATAAAAAGTCTGAAGGAATTTAGAAAGGTTGCAAACAAAACTTGCACAAAGACCAAGGCAAGAAATGAATTCCTTCAAACTTTTGTCTAAAGGAATTCCTTCAGACAAAAAGTCTAAAGAAATTTGGGAAAGTCCGCAGGAGAAAATTTTGAAAGAATTTTTGAAGGCCAAAGACAAAGCCAGCTGAAACAATTCTTGCAGACTTTTTGTCCATGAGAAAATGTTTGTAGGAAAATGTCTGCGGGAAAGCTCTGATGGACTCTGAAGATAAAAGGCCACTGGAGGACCCCAAAGGGTAGGTGCCCTTGTGGGGGACTCTCAGCTACCAAATAAAAGGACACTTCCCCAAAGTTGAAGGGTCACCTTCCCTTCGAGAGGATGCAAAACAAGAAATCTAAAAGAAGCAAGTAGCAGAAAAGGCTGAATCAAGAGAACGCTGAAGAAAGCCCAAGGGGTGATGCACCCGAAGATGTCAAAGTCAAGAATGGTGAACTATCCATTGGAAATTCAAATGTAGTGATGGGTGTACGAACGTCAATTTCAAGGTTCATAAAATAGCCATTGATTTTGAAAAGCCTTAAAAAAGAGCCAAAGAACTTAGCAACCTGCTGGAAGAAAGAATCCTGAAGGCCATCTGAAGATCACCCAAAGGGTAGATACCCTTGTGGGGGGCTCTTCCAGACCCAAAGTGGACCATTTCTCAAGGCCTTGAAGGGCAGGTCACCTCCAGGAAAGATCAAATGATAATGATAATGAAATAGCCATTGATTCTTGTAGTTTTAAATCTCCAGACCTGAATGCATTCAAAGGCTTTAAGGCCAAGATCAACAGGAAGTGACTAAGGAATAGAGCATCAAATTGAATCAAGGACCCGATTCAATTAACTAGAAAAGGAGGAATGACGAGGAAGGACCAAAAACATTTGCACATTAGATATGTTTCTAGAAGTAGACCGCCAAGTGGATATTGAAAGATGCAAACTTTCAATAGCGTGATTTGTTTTTCTACATTGAGAAAAGCAAATGGGTAGATGCCCCTAAATTATAGCCTATCTTCTTAACAAAATTCAATGCAACATGATGTATTACTATTCCCAAGTCTGTCTTGAAGAGGCTATATAAGGGACTCTCTTGTTAGTGTAAAAGGATCTCTCTCTGACAATCAGAAACAAAACTTTGCCCAAATTGAAAGGCATTACTAAGACTTTGAACTCAGATTGTTGATCATATTTTGTTATTGGAATAAGAAAGCGACTTTTCAGACTTTGTGTTGTGATATCTTTGTTATTGGGGAAACTACTCTTATGTCTTTTTCCTTAATATATTTTTTGTTCTTTTAATTTAACAAGCAAAATTAGTGAAAGTAGTCAGGAAGGTGTCCTGAAGTCAACTATGGAGAGACTTTGTGCCCCCGTAATTTTCTTTAGTGTGTTTTCTTTTTGTTTCTGTGTAAAGGACCTTGGGATGAATTTGTGCCCTCATTGTCCTTCGTATCTCACTCTTGGGCAATTTAGGTGGAGACTTTGTGCTACATCTCAATTTACTGGTTACTACATCCTTAGTTACATTTTGCAATTACTACTAGGAATATTCTTATGGTTTGTTGAATAGTACTTTTGAAAGAAGAGGAGTGCTTTCTATCAGTTCCCTTGAGATTTTTCCTTTGATTTGCATGCATCATCTCTGAAGAAAGAGAGATGGATGGTTTGTCCTACCCTTGAGTATTATTTTCTATATATATATATATAACATATCTATATGGAACCTCCCCTTAATGAGAGGAGAGATTAGTCCCCTTTTGATGTGGTAAACCTACACATTTAGATGACCAATATTCCTACTTTGGCTGATCAGACCTATTTTTTTTTATCAATACGCTGATCAACAAAATAATCAACCAACATAGTGTAACTAGGTAGAATATTAATCACTATATACTATTTATTCTCATTATCTATCTTGACACATCATTAAAATTTGTTATTTTATGATACATGGCTTGTTTTTTTAGTTATTGATGATGAGGACAATGAAGAGAAAAACAACTAATAATTATGTCAATGTGTAGAGTAAAATAAAAATTTAACTTCCCAGTCATATATGGATAAAACATTGACTATCTGACTAGGTATGTGGTAGTCACTAGAACTTGGCTTCGATGATATCCTATAAAAAATTTAGATGTATGATTATCTTAAGACTTTGAAACACATAGGAAGATACTAAACTATTTAGATTTGGTTCTTAAAATAAATATTCAATTGGTCAAATATTATGGGAGGCCATTAAATAAGAATCTAGGTAAAGTTCATGAATTAGACCATGAATTTATTCTTGCTACTATCAAGATTAGAGCAGATCCTAGTGGTTTATTGGATTTAAAATTCAAGGTATGTTGGATTATCAAATGTATATATATTTAATTTTACCAAATTTTATTTATTTGTATGTAGTACATATAAATTTCATTTTTAATTACTTACTAACATTTTTTTGTAGGTTAGTAGTGCTAAATAAGCTTCTGTATTTATATAATTGATAGTGTTAGTAACAAATTTCACATTATTTAAGTTAAGAGAAGCTTAATATAAGTAATTAGTTATTATAAAAATGGAATTATTGAGGCCAAAATGGGTAGTGTGTCTATTCTTCAGGCATGATTAGAGGCCACTAAATAAGTTTTGGATGTTATTTTCCACCCTAGATGTGTTATCAATGCTAGTTTCAAGCCATAAAGCACTGGAGGTGGAGTTTTCCAACTATAGCTTCAACTTTCACAACATTTTGTCTATGTTTCCACACTTTTGAAAAATAGTGAAAACATGCATCCAAGTGGATTTTAAGGTAATGGTCATGGGAACACATATCATTTTCCTATCTAGAAATGTTCAAACCAATGGAATTACACCTAGAGGTCTTGAAGGTAGAAATGTCATTTTGAGGACAAGAACTTATTTTTGCACTATAAAAATGTTATATTTTAGAACCTATTACTTTAGTCTGTACCACAAATTTATCTCAAATTTCACATCAACATGGTATGGGGTGAAAATATATGATTTAAGACACACATGAGGGTTCTTTTGGTTCATTACAATGACTTACGGTTTCCATTTTATGCCTGTTTGAAGTTAGGCCAAAAAATATAATTTTCTTATATTGGGAAGGGCATTCTTGAGGCCAAAATTGGTAGTGGGTCTCTTGAATGGGCATGATGGGAGGCCAAAAACCTAGTCTTGGATGTTATATACCACTGTAGACATGTTGTCAATGCCAATTTTGAGCCACAGGAGTTCTCCAACTGTAGCTTCAACTTTGACAATATTTGTTGTTAATGTTTCCACACTCCTAAACAATAGTGAAAACATGCATCTAGGAGATTTACTAGTCATGGTTATTGGATAACATGTAATTTTTATATCTATATGTTTTTGAAGTTATGGAATTTCACATGGAGGTCTTAGAGGTATAAATGTTAGTTGGAGCTTAAGAACTTGTCAATTTACTATAAAAAGTTACATTTTAGGACCCATTAGTGTAACTTGTGCCATGTATTTATCTCAAAGGTTCCATATAAATTATTTGGAGTAAAAATAGAGAGATTTGACATGAAATTGAGAGTTATTTTGATTCATATAAATGACTTATGGTTTCTATTTTATGCATACCTGAAGTTAGGCTAGAAAATTGCAATTTTATTATATTGGAAAGGGTGTTCTTGAGGCCAAAATGGGTGATAATTCTATTAACCAGGCATGATGGGATGAAAATAAATTAGTCTTGGATGTTATGTACCACATTATATGTTTTTAAAATTTCATATTTGATACACAAAGAACCAGAGGTAGAGTTATCTAGCTATAATTTCAACTTTGACAATATTTATTGTCAATGTTTCCACACTCTTGAACAATAGTGAAAACATGCATTTAGGTGGATTTTTGAGGTATTGGTAATGAGAACACATGTTATTTTAATATATATACATGTTTGAAGTGATGAAATTTAATTTGGAAGTCCTATAGGTAGAAATGTTAGTTGGATCTCAAAAACTTGTCTCTTTAATGCAAAAAAAATGCACTTTAATATTCGTTACAATAATTTGTGCCATAAAATGGTATCAAAGGTTACATAAACATGATATAGGTTAAAATTATAAGTCTTTGACATGCATGTGAGGATTATTTTGGTTCATCCAAATGACTTACGGTTTTTATTTTATACATGCCTAAAGTTAAGCTAAAAAACTACATTTTTCTTGTCAAGGGAAGGGCATTTTTAAGGCTAGAATGGGTGGTGGGTCTCTCTACTAGCTGTGATGTAAGGAAAATAACCTAATTATAGATATTATACACCACCCTATATGTGTTTGAAGTGAAAATTTTATCCATAAATCACCATGGGTAGAGTTCTCCAATTATCACTTCAACTTTGTCAACATTTGTTGTTAGTGTTTTCACATTATTGAATAATAGTGAAAACATGCATATGGGTGTATTTTGACATTGAGGTCATAAGAACACTTGTAATTTTCATATATATATATATATATATATAGTAACCTTTGAGACTAATTATAAGTATAATTTGCAATAACAGGTCCTAAAATCTAACTTTTTATAGTGAAGAGATAAATTTTTGATCCCCAACTAGCATTAATGCATTTGGAACCTCCAGGTTCAAATCCATCACTTAGGCCAACTCCTTAGGTGTATCAATTAGGCTGTTAGCAAACTACTATAAACTAATGATTGCCAAAGAAAAGGGTTAGAAATAGGAGAAAAGTATGAATACAAAAAAAATGGTGATACACCAAGTTATTACACTCTAAATTTCTTGAAATTGACACTAAGAAATCTCAAAGACAAGCCTCACTCATACAATCTCTCAACCTAGTCATTTTGCATCAATATTTTCAAAACTAGGCCCACTAGACAAGAGATAAAGTATGGAGGAGTATAAAAGTCACACTATACCATCATAAGTAATCAAATAATCACAATTTCATACCTAAAAAAATGGCGGAATGCTTACAAAGAGGTAAGAAAGAAGGACAATCACCTAGGAAGAACACCTCCCCACATAACAATCATGCACAAACTGCCCATAACACAAGTTTCAAGCAAAGAAATAAGAAAAATAAGTTGTTTTATTGATTCAAGAGGCTGTTATTAAAAAAAATGGGAAGGGATATGCCATACCAAAATGAGGATCATATCTTACAAATGGGGAAGAAATGAGAGATATAGGAGAAAAGGGAAGAGAGATAGGAGAAGCAAGCTCTCAAAATTTAATAAATGAAGATCAACCACATTCCATGGAGTATAAACCATATTTGGATTAATTAATAACTATTTTTATCTCAAAAAATTAACCTATAAATGTTAAAAGGGTCATCAAGCCTTCTCATTTGCCTAAAAAGGCACTAGAAGATAAAAAATCTTTAAGGAAGATGATGTCGCACTCCACTAGCTTTGAGAAAAGTCTTCAAAGACTATAAATATCATTTAGTGCTCCAATTAATGATTGAAAAAACATATAAAAATAAGTAATTCCTTAACTACCACATCAATTCTCCTCAAATGCCCAAAATATCCACTCCACTTGCACTTTTATGCCCCATTCCACTTGGCTTCTAGAAGTTGCTTGACATTATGGTTAGTCATCTTGGCACTTTATGATTGAAACTAAACCTGAAGGTTAAATTTTAGTGTTCAATTTTTGATTATTTATTTTTTTCTCAACTCATGTTTTCTCCCTTAACCTGCAAAATACACCATTATACCTACAAAACTCTTGGACTCCATTAATGGAGGTCTTCAATTGAAAACCTATAAAAATGGGAATTTTAGGGCATTTTGGGTTTCCAAAGTACTCAAACATGCCAATTTATTATAAAAAATAGGTAAAAAATTATATTTATAGATTTACCTACATGTTATAGGTGGTTTTCAAGTGATTCTAGGTCATTTCATGGACCTATGAGCTCAAAAGCTCAAAACTGATCAAAATAGGCTTTTTAGCACCTTACAGTAATTTTAGGTCTTTCCATGATTCTTGGGAGATTTAATGAGTTTATTTTATGATAAATAATTTTTATGTTGGGTCTAAATTAATTTTGAGACCATTCTCATTCTGTGATTCACTTGAAAACTCTTTATAATAGCTTGGAAGGTCTGCAAGGTTCTAGGCTTAGGTAGGTCTAGGAGGGTCTATTTGCTAATTTAAGCCACTTGAAGTCATTTTATCCATTTAAAACTCAATAAAAACTTTATTTTTTATCTTAAATTTTTTTAATCCCTTTTCCATACATAAATCCTCCTTTTGACCTCTGTTAAAGGCTCTTTTAGACCTGGTTTTGAGCACAGACTCCATTAATGAGTATGAAAACATGATTTTTTAAATCTTGAACTATAGTAGATGTATGAGATAACATTTAAAACTTAAAGGAAAAAAAAAAACTCAATTTAAATTTTCAAATCATTTCATTTATTAGAACTCACAAAATGCATCTTTTAGGGTTGCCTCAACCTACCTTGTCAAATTTTTGAATGCATATAGCTCTAAGTTTTTCTATTTTATTAAGTTGTATGATTTATAAATACTTAATTATTTTTTAATTAGTACCATGAGGGACTAAAAAAACTATTGAAATCATTTTTTTCCATTATTAACCATGAAAACTAACTAGAACCACTAATTTAGGCCTACTACACACTCAAAAAATGAGAACCAAGGTAACCTAGGAAGAGAGAAAAAGACATATATTGAGATTTATAAGGTATTAAGACCTAATAAGTTTTTAATTATTGCTTTTAATATATAAAAAAACCTATAAAATAATCATATTTCATCATCCAACCCTTTAAACCTCTTAAAAATGCTTTTTTTGACTGTCTCTACTTATATGCCAAAATCCTAAATTTTACAATTTTACACTTCTCCTCATTTTAAAATTAAATTATAATTGTTATAACTATAAAAAATTTTAGTAGGAATTAAAATAACCTTAAAATTCCTCACAAAAATTCACATGAGGTTCAAACCATCAGTCATACCTTAAAGCCCTTTAAGAAGCTTGCCTAGCTCCATGTTGACTATCAACAGACATGCACAGGACTATGATAAAAAATAAATAATTAAACTATTATTGTGACTAAAAAATAATATATATATATATATATATATATATATATATATATATATGTATGTATATATAACCACTCATTAAAATAAATTTTACCTAATTTTATAACTTGATTGTACATCAAGATGCCCCAAAACTCATTTTTTCTAAAACTAGCTAGTTGGCTACCTAATTTTATGATTGTTTATGAATGTAGGAGGTCTATATCAAAATATAATATGATAAAAATATTAATTTGATATTAATTATGGAATATAAATCTCTTTATACTCATCATTATCATATTTACCAAAAATGAGAACCTAACTCCTCTTGTAGATGCTCCAAATTCATAAATTTTTCCAAGATTGGCCTAGGCTGCCTATATGAATAACTTGGAGAGTGCTTCAGGTCTGTAAAAAAAATGGGTATATATCTTGTTTTTAATGAAAAATATAAAAAATATTTGGATATAATAGGTTAAAATTAGCCCCTGTACTAAATTTGAGGTCTTGACTCCATGTGTAGGTGCCCAAACCTTCAAAATTGCTTGTAAAAGTTGACTATGTACTGGAGCTTCATGAGATGGCATTGCTTAAGTGGTCTTCATGAAGGCTTATATATGTCCATTTTTTAATTTTATTTAAAAATATTCCTTAAAATATTAAACTTTAATGGAAATTTCTTGAGTTTCACTTGAGGGAAAATGATTGAAAAGTCAATAAAATTGCTATTTGGATGGCTGTAGGTGCAGATTTGGTGTGTTGGCTATAGGTGGGTAAATTAATCTCCCCATATATTCCAATATTTAAAAAATTATTATGTATATTCACCCTATCATCATAATTTTCATGGTTCCCAAATACTTTCCTCATAATCTAATCTCTCTCACACTTGGCTTTCAAGCCACTTGAGTTTGATATAGGTGATGTTTTTAAGCTAGAAGAGCCAAAACACTAATTTTTGCTTGGAGAGGATCTTATAATCAAGAACTGATTGTAGAGACCTAAAATATGATGGGGAAGGCACTCAAGGATGTTGAGAACATTAAGTAGGGTCATGAAGTTGGTCTTCTCTTTCCACCATTGGATCATCCACTACACTAGGACTGCCTCTTCTTTGAAGCATCTTCAAAGTTGCTTGTAGCATCTTCGAATCACTTTGGGACATATTTGAAGCATCTTATTAGTAATTAAAACATATTCAAATTAATTTAGAACATATTTAAAGCTTCTTCAGAACACTTTAGAGCATCTTTAGGACATCTTTGAAACATCTTAGAACATCTTGAGAGCTTCTTAAAACATTTTTGGAGCACCTTAAAACATCTTCAAAGCAACTTAGAGCATATTTTAAGTACCTTAAAACATCTTTAGAGCACCGTATAATATATTTAGAGAACCTTAGAGCATCTTCAAATCACCTTAGAACATCTTTGGAGCTATGAAGGCAAAATGTCACTGAATGGTCTAGGAGAGTGGCCTGATCCATCTATGAAAAAGTCTTGTATGTAGGCTAATTTTATCCAACATTTTTGGTGACCTCTTGGGATGACATACCTATCTATGCAAAATAATATCTACCTTAGTCTATCCATTAGGATTATAGATTCACACAAGTCTTTTTAAATTGATTTTTAACTAATCACAAGGCTATAAATCTTTTGAATAAAACTCTCAAAACAAAAAAGATCACCAAAAACAAAAAAACAATGTGATCCAAGCACTTAGGGAAAGGAAACACACAACAAAAGACAAATGTGCATAAGGAACTTAGAGGAAAATAAACTATGTACAAGAATGAAACTTATAAGTACCTTCCTCCTAGATCAAATGGGAAGATTTTAGCATCATTCACTGGTAATGGACAAGGATCAAAAATACCTTGCTTATGAGGCACCAAACCTAGTGAGCTAGGCTACTTGATTGCCAATATTTTTTGCATGATCTATAATGTAACTATGATAGCTACAAACATGTCACCTATGACGGTGAACCCATATTTTACTTAAACATATCTTTCATGGCATTTCTTGATGCTTGTTCCAATCTCATGCATGACCACATCTGGGTTCATAGGATCAAATTCAAACATAGTACCTTAGAGATTATTACATTGACCTTTTAGAAGTAATACACCCTCAAGAACATTATTAATGTGACCAACAAGAGGTATAGGCCCTTAAAGATCCTTAAATTTATTACACACTTCTCAAAACTTCTACCATAAGTTCTCTTGGTCCATGAAGGCATCAACAACCTTAGTCTCTATTGGTTGTTCCAATAAAATAAATTGCTTGTATTTAAGAATTTAATCATCATAGATTGCTTCATTATGGTCATGGAAACATATTTTCTTACTAGGAACTTTGAATTCTTCTTCATCAACTTGACCTTATTTTACTAGAGGTGTCAACTTCGCAAAACCTTCATATTATCTGAACATATGCAAATAAATCTACCACACATCCTTCAAATCTCCTTGAACCTGATCATTTGAATCAAAAAGGTTAGTCAACATGATGCCTTACTCAAGAGATATTTATTTCACATCCTCACTCAGTTCTTCATAGACTAAGGTAGAAAATTTATCACTCTTTTTCATAGGAAAATACATCATCAATATCATACTTTTTTTCATTTGTGAAGACTGATTTGTGTCTATTTTCACCAAGTGGAGTACCAATGTTGAATTCCTCATCATATACACTTTCATTATTTGCTTCATATTTTTTTTAAGTACACTTGCAAATATAATATATTCTTCATTTTCTTCCCATAGGACAAGTTCCTCTTCAATAAGGGATGTGATGGGCATGTTCATGAGTGGGATTGGAAATGGAGGGAAACTTATTAAAACCTGGAACCTTGGGAATGGTTGACTCTTGAATAAAATATTATAGGAAAAGCAAATTGAGTTGGGAAATGGAAGGAACATCTTATTTAACAAGAAACTCATTTGTCTTATAGCCTTTTCAAGGCTCTTTAATAGCTACAAACTGATCTTCAACCTTCTTAATTAAAGTCTCCTTTTTATTTTGAAAACATTCTTGGGTATAACTCCAATATGGATAAGCTAAAGGTTCTTGGGGAGAGAGAAATGTGGATTGATTAGGCACAAATCTCTCATTGACTTCAACCTCTTGATTTTGTTTCTCTTCTTCCTTCCTTATATTTAGCTCTAATTCTTTGATTTGCCTATCTACATTATCTTAGAATAGATTAAATTTAATATGGTGAGTGGATTCATTAAGATAAGGAACAAAATAGGGTTGGTATGAGATATAAGGGGATTCTTGAGGAGAGATGAGAGAGACTCACATAAGTTTCAACTATTCTTTAACTTTGAACCCCCAATCTAGATTTGTGTCACTTTGCTCACTCCACTACTTCACCACTTGATTCCATCTTAGAATATTTAAAGAATTCTTATGGGATCCTTGAGGAAGATAAGTGAAATATTAGATCTCAAAAATAGTCTATTCAATAATAGCTCCTCCTTTCTTTAAAATCTCTCTTGGATTAAATTCTAAGAAGGGAAGGTCTGAGGAACACATGAAGGCTTAAAACACTTGAAAGGTCACTTGGAATGATATCTTGGGGAAGAATGGGTGATATATATGAGGGATAAGGTGTTGTTTATGAAGACACATAACATTGATGGAGTTGGACCTACTATTTTTCATGGTTTCTTAGCTTATCCTCAATGGTTTGAATGAAACCACTTACATCGATCATCTCACTTGAGAAGATTTTCCAAATTACTCTTTCAATAGGTGCCCATTCTTATTTAATTATATGTAATGCATCTCTCATGTCATTAATGATGTGATTAAGGATATCTTGACCATATCCCCTTTGTGTATTAAGGTCTATCATGTACCTTACATATACTTCATCAACTTCAATGAAACTAAAATTCATCTCAAACTCAACCATAATAACCTCATCAAAATAATAAAATGAAACATAACATAATTTGAATGAGTGACTAGACTACTATTACCAATTTATCATACACATAGTCACCATTGATGTTTGCAATTGTGCCTCTGAAGGCTGATTGTACTAAAAAGCAACACTAAAAACCATTCAGTGAAGTGAAGAATGTAGTTATCCCACCAAGCATGATAGAAGATATTATAGCATATAATTTCACACTTTTGGGATAATTTTTGGGCTCTCTCAC
This sequence comes from Torreya grandis, assembly GCA_037957365.1. Classification (NCBI taxonomy): domain Eukaryota; kingdom Viridiplantae; phylum Streptophyta; class Pinopsida; order Cupressales; family Taxaceae; genus Torreya; species Torreya grandis. The sequence goes on along the minus strand of JARHVA010000730.1, from coordinate 3,847,941 downwards.
TCCTAGTTAAAAAATGGGAACAATCCTAGGATTTGGGTATCATGTGATGGGGTTAAACCTCTGGGTTATACACTAGCTCGCTAGGTGTATCAATTAGGCTCTTAGTAAACTAATCTAAACTATTAATTACAAAAAAAAAGGGTTATAAATATGATAAAGGGATGATTAAAAAAAAATAGGTGATGCACCAAGATTTGACACTCTAAATTTCTTGAAATTGACACTAAAGAAGCTCAAAGATAACCCTCAGTCACACAATCTCTCAGATTAGTCATTTTGCATCAATATTTCCAAAACTAGGCCCACTAGATGAGAGATGAAGTATGGAGGAGTATAAAAATCATAGTATACCATCATAATTAATTAAATAAGAACAATTTCAAACTTAAAATAATGGTGGAATACTTGTAAAGAGGCAATAAATAAGGACAATCACCAAGGAAGAACACCTCCCCACAAAGTAATCATGCACAAACTAACCATAGCACTAGTCACAAGTAAAGAGATAGGAAAAATAAGTTGTTTTATTAACTCAAAAGTCTATTCTTAAAAAAATTGAAGGGCTATGCCATACCAAAATGATGAGTATATCTTATAAATGGGGAATAAATACAATATATAGGAACAAAGGGAAGAGAGAGAGGAGAAGCAAGATCTCAAAATTTAATAAATGAAGCTTAAACACCTTCCATGGAATATAAAACACATTTATATTAATTAATAAATAATATTATCTCAATAAATTAACCTCCAAAGGTAAAAAGGGTCTTCAAGCCTTCGCATTGGCCTTAAAAGGCACTAGAAGACACAATCTTTGAGGAAGATCATATTGCACTCTACTAACTTTGAGAAAAGTTTGTAAAGACTATAAATATCATTTAATACTCTAATTAATGACTAAAAAAATAAATATATCTAGATATTTCCTTAAATACCCCATAAATTCTCCTCAACTCCCCAAATATCTACTCCACTTGCACTTCTACACCCCATCCACTTGGCTTCTAGAAGTCTCTTGACTTGATGGTTAGTCATCTTGGCACTTTATGCTTACAAATAAACCTTAAATTTAAATTTAAGTGTTAAATTTTTTATTATTTATTTTGTTCTCAACTTATTTTTTCTCCCCCAACCTACAAAAGACACCATTAAACCTGTAAAACTCTTAGACTCCATTATAGGAGGCCTTTAATTGAAAACCTATAAAAATGGGCAGTTTAGGCCATTTTGGGCCTCCTAATCACCAAAACATACCAATTTATTCTAAAAAATAGGTCAAAAATGAGATTTAGAGATTCCCCTACACGTTTTAGGTGGTTTCCAAGTGATTCTAGGTTATTTCATGGACCTATAAGCTCAAAAACTCAATATTGGTCAAAACAGGCTTTTTAGTAGCTTACAATAGTTTTAGGCATTTATATGATGATTGGGAGATTTAAAAAGTTTATTTTATACTCAATAATCTTTTTTTTGGGTCTAACCTTCCTTTTAGACTATTATTATCCTATGATTCACTTGGAAACTCCTTAAAATAGCTTGGGAAGGTATGTAACCTTCTAGGCTTAGGTAGGTCTAGGAGGGTCTCTTTTATAATTTCAGTCACTTGGAGTCATTTTTGAACTTTAAAACTCAATAAAATAATTATCATATCTCTTGTACAAAATATTTATGACTTTCCATACATAAATCCTCCTTTTGACCTCTGCTAAAGGCTCTTTTAAACCTAGTTTTGAGCACGAACTCCATTAATGGAGATATGAAAACTTGGTTTCTTATTTTGAAGTATAGTACGTGTATGATAAAACTTTTAAAAATTAAAAGACACCAAAAAATACCTCCATTTATATTTTCACTTTATTTCATTGAGTATAACTCAAAAAATACATCTTTTGGGGTTAACTCAACCTATCTTGTCAAATTTATGAATATGTGTAGCTCTGAGTTTTGTCATTTTATCAAGTTTATGAGGTATTAAGACTTAATTGTTTTTAAATTATAAAAATTAGGTACCAAAAAAAAAATATTACAATCATTTTTTTTCCATTCTTAACCATGAAACCAACTGAAATCACTAATTTAGCCCTGTTGCACACTCAGAAAATGAGAACCAAGGCAACCTAGGAAGAGAAAAAAAGGCACATATTGAGATTTATAAGGTATTAAGACATTATTTTTTAAATATAACCTATAATATCTCCATATATATAAAATAATTATATTTCATCACCAAAACTCTTTAAATCTCTTAAAAATTCTTTATTTGACTATCTCTACTTTCATACCAAAATCTTAAATTTTGTAATTTTCACTTCTCTTCATTTTGAATTGACATTATGATTGTGATAACTATAAAAATGTGTAAGAATAATTATAATCACCTTAAAATTCTTCATAAACAATCACATGAGGTTAAAACTATTTGTCATACCTTTAATCCCTTCAAGAAGCTTGCCTGGCTCCATGTTGACTATCAATAGATAGGCATAGGACTATGACAAAAAAAAATATAATTAAAATATTAGTGTGAATATAATATATATATATATATATATATATATATATATATATATATATATATATATATATATATATATATATATAACCATTAATTACCACCAATTTTATCAAATTTTATAACTTGATTGTACCTCTATATGCCACAAAATTCATTTTTCCTAAAACTAGCTAGTTGGCTGCCTGGTTTTATGATTGTTTATGACTACAAGAGGTCTATGAGAAAAGTATTATTAAAATATTTATATGGTATTATTTATGGAATATAAATATTTATATATTTAACATGATCATATGTAAAAAAAATGAGAGCCTAACTCCTCTTGTAAATGCTCCAAAATCACAATTTTTTCCAAGATTGGCCTAGGCTCCCTGTGTGAATCACTTAATGAGTGATTCAGGTATGTAACAAAATAATGGGTATATACCTTGTTTTTAAGGAAAAATAAAAATAATATGGGATATAATAGGTCACAAGGACCCTCTTTTCCAAATTTTAGGTCTTGAATCCATGTGTAGGTGCCCCAAAACTTCAAAAACCTTCAAAACTACCTTCAAAAGTTGACTGTGTATTGTATCTTCATGAGTTGGAATTGATTAAGTGGTATTGATGATGTATTGGAGATGTAGATATTTTAATTTACTTGAAAATGATACCTCACAAGATTATCCTTGAATGGAAATGTCTTGAGTTGCACTTTAGGGAAAATGATTGAATGAGTTAATGAAATTGCCATTTGGATGGATGTAGGTGTAGATTTGGGGTATTAGCTATAGGTGAAATTGGTAAATGCCTCTCCCCATATATTAAAATATTTAAAAACTTATTGTGTACCTTCACCCTATCATAATAATTTGAATGGTTCCCAAAGACTTACCTCATAATCTAATATCTCTCACACTTGGTTCTCAAGGCACTTGAGTTGGTTGTAGGTGATGTTTTTGAGCTAGGAGAGCCAAAACACTGATTTTTGCCTGGAGAGAATTTTCTCATCAAATCCTAATTTTAGAGGCATAAAATAAGATGGGTAAGGCACTTAAGGAGGTTGATAACACTGAGTAGGTTTATGAATCTGGTCTTCTCTTTCCACCATTAGATCACCATTGGATCATCCATTGTACTAGGAAAAGCACCTTATAAAAAATTTAAATCACCTTAAAACATATTTAGATCTTCTTTGGAGTATTTTAAAGCATCTTCAAGAGATCCTCAAATCATTTTAGAACATCTTTGAAGCTTCTTAGAACATCTTTGGAGCACCTTAAAACATATTTAGAGCACCTTAAAACATCTTTGGATCACCTTAAAACATATTTATATCACCTTAGAACATCTTAAAATCACCTTAGAACATCTTCAAACACCTTATAATATCTTTGAATCACTTTAGAACATATTTGGATACCTTAGAGTATCTTCAGAGCAGCCTAGAACATCTTTGGAGTTATGAAGGTGAAAGGTCATTGAATGGTATAGGAGAGTGCCTTGATCCATCTAGAATATTTTTTGTATGTAGGCCAATTTTTACCAATAGTTACATAGACATGATCTATGGAAAAATTATATGGATTTGACATGCACACAAGGGTTCTTATAATTCATACAAATGACTTACGGTTTCCATTTTATGCACACCTAAAGTTATGCTAAAAATTATATTTTTCTTGTATTGGGAAGGGCATTCTTGAGGCTAGAATGGGGGGAATATCTCTTGATCAAATATTATGGGAGGCTAAGAACCTAGTCCTATATGTTATACACCACCTCAAACATGTTAGAAGTGTCAATTTCTAGTCATGAAGTACCAAAAATAGAGTTCTCCAACTACCACTCCAACTTTGACAATATTTGTTGTCGATGTTTCTACACTCCTAAATAGTGGAGCATATATATGATGAAAAGATAATAAATGGACAAGATAAGTGTAGTGGATATGGAGAGAACATATTTTATGAATTGAAAAAAAATAGATATCACCACTAAAATATTTGAAGGCCTTAGGAGACATGAGAATTGAAATCTTGCACTACTTCAAAGGGCCAAAGAAGAGTCTCTAAAAGAAGGGAAACAAATCTATGAAGAATGAGATAACAAAAAAACACTTCATGATTACATTGGTGAATACAAGTTGAATCTAAGAAGAGGACAACCTTTAAATAAAGGAAAAATCATCAAACAAGAATTTAGATCATCTCAAAAGATAGAACATCCCAAAGGAGGAGACATAACATAACCACTTCATCAAAATTACATAAGTAAAATGTATAAGGGCATCTAAAGAAAGTATGAAAGAGATGAGTATTCCACTTTTTACTTTAATTGTACTTATAATATAAATGCAACATGTATATAAATTCAATGAATAGAAAACATGAATATCAAGTCTCAAATGATATTAAACAATTGTAGCAAGGGTATCCATATTAGAATAGTGATAAATGGTGTATCCATATTATGAGAGGCAATTCATAGTAATATATGAATCTATCTCAAAAATTATACTATTTTATCCCATATAGTTTTAATTATAAAACTTATTGAAATATTTTAAATTTAGTTTTAATAAATTACATGAAGGAAATATTAAAGATGATCATATATAAATATGGACATACAACCATCAAATTTAGGTTTGAAATAATAATGTGAGCCAAATTATATGAAAAAAGATGATCACCACAAAATGTGAATGTGTGTGTGTGTGTGTGTGTGTGTGTGTGTGTGTGTGTGTGTGTGTGTGTTCATAAAATCTATAAAGACATACAAAATAAGAACATAATATAATGTTGGGTGAATGCCATATAGGCATACAATGGTAATAACACATACATTACTACATAGTCATACAAAAAATTACATCATCTAACAACATAATAGAATGTCTGATAAATGTAATATACACATACAATGTCAAAAAATGTGTACATTGCCATATATGCATACAAATAAGTACATGATCTAAGACATCCTACTCATCAAATAGTCTCCCTCTCTTTGTCTTCCTCAAAGAAGACTCTCCCTAGGATACCCTACTCATAGATGGAGATCCATCATATGACTTAAATTCCTCTAAGATTTGATTGTGGGTAATTCTATGCTCATAGCTCCCCTACATCTAAATTTATTGAAATACAAATATTATTATATAATTTACATACTATACATGCAACCAAGTTGAGAAATTAATTTTAAACTAGAATAAAAAATAATTTAAACATGTACTTAATATAATCTTGTGGTCATGCTTAATCTACATATGACACTTAATAGGGTCAGTGACAAGTAAAAGTGCCTAAAAAAGTGTGTGAACTAGTGATAAAACATGAGAAGGTACCCTAATTATCAGATATCATTGGACAACCCTGTATACACAATACATTCACATAAGTTATATTAGCTCAACTATCTAGTAAAATTATTAAAATAAATTTATATTTAAAATAAAAAACTATAAGTTAACATGTATTACAGTGAGTGCCTATGAAAATGATATTGTAGTAGAAATGCATGTGTCTGTATCAACTTGTAGAGATGGAGGAATCTCCACTATTATCATGAAATAAACTAAACACTTCACTTAGTTTTATATAAACTATTCAAGATTTATGGTAAATTTATCTCCTTTATTAAATCTATAATTAGTTAAAATAAATTTCAGAACCCTTTTCTCTCTAAAAAAATTGGAAACCAATAAGACATTTATCTAAAAACTAATTTGTGGTGATGTAATACCTAATCCTTATGTGAATTTTCATTTGCATAACCAAATAGAAATGATGTAATTTGAGGAATTTATATAATAATTTTTCCTAGCCACTTCAATTTAGGCCTTATACTTAAAAATTTATCACTCTTAACATCTAAGACTCTAATCACTTTATTGATTTATTCCTTATCCTATATACATGCATTATGCACTTGTGTGTTTCTAAACTTATCTATCTCAATTTAATACCCTATTGGCTTGGAATTAGACACACAAATAGAATAAAAATCTGAAAAAAAGAAGCACACAATCAAGGGAAAAAATGGTCAAAGGGACCTAGGAATAAAATAGACCAATAGTGTACTATTTAATAGCAATGTACTTGAATTTCGTGATCTTTTATAGATAAATTTAAATTAAGATATTTCATAACATGCATGATTCACATAAGGGAACTAACTTAAGGATTTGAAAGATAAGTAGTGGTACTACAGGTAATAATGAAAATATTGAGTACTTAAGAAACACTATGAAGAAGAGATGATAATCAAGAAACTTATGAAAAATTAAAAGAAGTTTGAGAAGGTGAAGGAACATCAACAATATGAAATTATAAGAAATATGATGAAGACTATATTTTGAAAAATTAAGGGAGAAATACATCATTAGACATTGAAAGATATTCTCTATAAGGTTGATCATTATTAAAAACATTCACATATACATTATTAACCCTATAATGCATACATTCACTTAGAGGTTCTTAAGTTAGGTATTTTATCTCTATATATTTCAACACATCTCACAAATATAATTTTCATTAACATCACTATCATTCAAATTTTAATTTGAACATGTATGATTGTTAGTCAAGAGCATATATCTATATAAATAAAAACATGTACATAAAGTATAATATTAACTCACATTTACCTTTATATACATTAAAATTAGAATAACATTAATAAATGTAGTAGTAGATGGCCAAAAACTAGTCATGCATATGTAAACATCAACTGGCCTAAAAATGAATAGTGGACCATGAAGATGGTGACATTGTCTCCTCTTGAAACATAAAAAATTACATATATATTATTAAATTAATATGTAAATTAATTTTTATATTTTAAATAAAAATATAGATAAAAGTTAACATGTCAAATATAAAATAAACTTATATATGTGTAGTGACCAATGTGTGCACACCAAATGTACATGCTAAAAACTCATTGCTCAAAAGTATATCGTAGAAGACTTTAAAAGTACCATTTCTATGTAAATTAATCGTTATATTTTAAATTCAAATATAGTTAAAATTTAACATGTCAAATATAAAATACACATGCATATGTGTAGTGATCAACGTGTGCATACTAAATGTACATACCAAAAACTCATTGCTCAAAAGTATATCATATAAGCCCTCATAAGCACCACCTTCATCATATGAAAGTCTAGTGTATATAACACCACAACATATATAATGGTGAGGTTAGGTATGCACATTGTGTGGATTATCTCTAGCATTAGTCTTAGAAAGCCTACTTGTATGTTGAATGAGTGTGTTAGTAAGTGCACTAAGTATATGTAAAGTGTCAATCTCCAAAACCTCCATCATAGAGGGAATCTCAGGTTGAAATGGCTTTTGGGTAAGGAATATTGTAGGCTGATTAGGTGAATGATTTACACCTGGTCTATCTTGTGTAAATCTTTTACTTTAGCCATAAAACTTTGAGTAGTCAAAATAGTTGGGAATATCATTGAGGACAAACTTGTACTAGAGTTTCCTAAAAAAATACAATCAGACCTTGTGGTTGTTACATATTGGGTAATTAAACACTATCTACCATTGCTCCTAATTTTTTTTAAATCAAATTGTTCTAACATCAGTGGATCAAAAAGCATTTTGTGGATAGTGGAATGGGTTCATTAATTGTTGGGTCAATGAATAAGGCAAAAATTAGGTCTTTGATATTTATTTATCTTTCACCTCATGTGATGATAATTTTTTAGCATAGTGAACCCTACATCTATCTTTATATGATTCCCATCTATCTATTTGACTCATTATCGAGTCAACTTGACCTAATACTAACTTTAATGTATTGTCCAAATAGGTGTAGTGGGTGTTAGTTGAATTAGGGTCCCTTATTCTCCAAATTATTTATTCAATTTTTATTTTGTTTTCTACTATGTGTTAAACTAAATCCTCTTGATAGTTTGGTGGGTATTGTATAACTATAGGAGGTCTAGTAGGGATAGGAAGGTTATGATGGTTAGGAAGAAGGTTAGTAGGCTATTCTCTTGTAGTTTAATGGGTTGTTTAAAAATTGATTTTACTAATAAAAAAATGCAAATAAAATTTACTAAAATCCAATATTAATAAGTTTGGTTTTTGATTTCTTACCTCTTTATGGTGGAATTGTTGATTCATTAAGGTAATAGGTGATTGTATTATGTTTTCTCCTCCTCCAAGAATAACATAAATTTAGTTTAGCATAGAGAAGGCCATGGAAAATAATAAAATGATTGAGAAAGATAATGCCCATGGGTTTGGGATTTTTTATTTTTTGTTTAATTTTAATATACCACATACACATTATAATACATATGGTTCAATATTGCCAAGCATAAGTTTTAGTAAGACATATGCATTATAAACATTACACATATGCGTAATGTCTATAATAAATATGTGATAGGGTAAATGCCCATGAAATTATCACCTAACTCCATGAACTTACAATTGTTTAATCCCACTTTGAGTGATTTTATGGTGTATGAACTATAATCAAGAGAACATTATAGTATACATTAGTACATATAATCTAAAATTTAATATAATTTAAATGCTTGAAAATAAAGAGAGTATTGAAGGAGTACATGTGCATGTCAATGCAATCATGTTGCCTATTAATGCTTTGAATTACTAAATATTATTTATGTATGAATCATTAAATATAAATAAGATTCAAACCTAAAACTTAGATATTTTAAGAGGGATATTGAAAGTTATTATACCATGATTCTAGTGTAAGTATGAGTTGTGAAACAATCATTGAGATCATTATATCTCAATCACATAACTCAAGTGTGAATATATATAAACTAGTGAGGATGAGTGATTTAATAAACTAATACTATAAATATGGTGAGTTTATATTATTTAATCACTAAAATATATAAATATTATGAGGTTGAATGATTTAATCATTTCGAAATTAATTACTGCAATATAAAATGTTTAATAACAATACACCTTGGTGTAATCGATGTGTCTTGGTGAGTAGTATAATTGGTAAATTTTATAATTTTTGGTGTTATGACATAGAATATACACATATGATATATATTATTTTTAGTATATGTGTCATAGATTAAAAAAAACTATTTCAAATCTATGTAAAATTGATGCAATTTTTAGGATTCTAAGCCAAGTGTATATTTGAATCATGAAACTGAACTAGAGATTACATAAGTATGGAAGTTATGTTCTTATGACATTCCCCCATTGAAATATGTATATAATAAGTAAGTTTATAAGTGTGAAGGACATGTTATTATGACATACCCCTAATACAATATGGAAATTATGAAAATGTATAAGTGTGGAGGTCATGCTTTTGTGACATGCCTCCACTGAAATATAGAAATTTATGAAAATGTGGAGGTTATGATTCTATGACATGCCTCCACTAATATGTACCCCCATTTTTAGGTGAGGGTAATATAAATTGGTAGGTACATTACCTAAAAAGTAGAAGGTAGATTTTTAACCTATGTATGAATCATGTAGCAGACATGGATAACATATCAAAGTAGATATATCAATTTTGCTTGCAATATGTAATCACATTAAGTACTAAGATGTATGATATAAATCATGGAAATATATATAGGGTAAAAATACAAGATCAATGAGAAATAAAATACACACACATAAGATAAATAAATTTAATGCAAAGGAATTGTCTAAGGAGACTTAATATAAGGGGCATGTTCAAATGCCACACAATCAAAATGGATGACATATTTAAATGCCCAATCAATATAAAATGATATATTCAAAATTTAAAATAAACATAAAATAAAAAAAGTGACACCATTCAAATAACATATTAAAATATTCCACATGAAATAAAATATCAAGAAATTTAATGAACTCAAGGAAGTGATAATGCAAATAAATGAAGTATAAACAACCAACATAAACATATTTTACTAGTCCCCACATCTATGTGTTAGAAAAAATGTAACATAGCATATCAAGTAAAATATAAAGGATATGAGCATGGATATATACATGTGTAAGAAATATAAGATCAAACGTGATAATGTATAAATTATCATAAAGGATATGTAACCTATATCAATCATGATCAAAGAAGCAGATGCCCCCAACATACTATATGACATGAGTAGAGGAAAGGTACAAATGTGAAAATGCATAGATAATGTGTATGGATATGAATTTATCACACTTAAATATGTGTTAAACATGTGTATATAGGTATTAAATTATATGATATATACTAACATAAATAAAACAACATATATGTTAAAGAGCTAGTAAAATTTGGGAAAGCTAAATATTTTAGTATTTTTGAATTTATGTCAATGTAATTATATTTTTGGAATATTTGATTTTTTATATTTTTATAATATTTTATAATAAAAAATATAACATATTATCCAATCCAAGGTATGCTAATAAGTATCTCCAAGCTCTGAATATGGTATGTGAAACTGGTGGTACTTCTAAAGAACATGAATATGTCATCTATGTATCTATAGAATCTGTGGTACTTTGTGTATGTGAAATAGGAATCTATGGTAATGAATAAGTAATATAAGGATTAGGGGTTCATGTAACCCATAATTAAGTTATTTTTAGTTTCTTTAGAGTAGCAATTATTGGAATATGTTTAGTTTCTCTAGGTAATTATGTATGTTGTGTAGGCATAGATGAAGATTTTGTGGAATCCACTGTGTGTCACTAGTAAAAAGGACTCTCAAGTATGGGATTAATAGGAAAGGGAATTTAATATTTTTTACCCTTTCATATAGTATTAACCTTAATATTTATTATAATTAACTATCTTGGAATAAACTTCTCTTATTCAAGTGGATGTTCATATGGAATTCTAGGAACTGTGACTACCATGTTGGTATGAGTGTATTTAATACTAAACTATGGAAGGTACTATGTGGAGTTTATGTATCCAAATTCATACTAATAACACATAAAATAATATTGTATATGGTATAAATAAGATATTGGTAACCACATGTGTTAGACCAACCTATAAAGGTAAATAAATATCACCCATAATGTGTTATGATGTACCATTGAATGTTCTAACCATTTTGGTTGAAGGGTGTAAATGATCATGTGTATATAAAAAATGTGTAATTAATTTCATGGTACATACATTATCACTATAACTATTTTTAATAATGACATTATGTATATTTTAATGGTCAAGTTATACTTAAATAAATAAATAATGAAGATTAGAGTCATCATCCACTATTTAATTATCATCAAATGTAATAAAAGGTATCTAAACCATAAGAGGTAATGTGCATGTATAACCAATAATACCATATAATGGGTGTCCATAATTTGATGGAGGAGTATGTGAATTATTTTCCATTTTCACTTCTAGATCTTTCTTAAAATGATCTTGTAAAAGATTATTAAATATCTTTTGATTTTAGTGATCACCGGGTTATGAACCTAAATCCTTTAGAGGATCATATTAGGTAATATTTTGGTTATCAATAAGGTCTTGAATTTTATGATTCAAGGTATAACATTTGTTCATGTAATGCTCAGGGCCTTGGTGATAGTCATAATATACATTAGCATCATATCCTTTGGGTAAAGTTTGAATCATGTAAACCTCTATGGGAGAAGGGAGAGATAGGAAATGCCATTCCATAAGTTTATAAAGTATATAATATATAGATTTAGGCAATAATGTAAATTTTCTCTTAGGTGTATTAGATAAGATGAGCGCTGTTATGACACTCATTAACTATTGTGGTTATTTCCTTTTTAGGTCCCATAGGTTTCACGTTATAACTTGGTTTGATATAAAATTTGGTATTAGATGTAGTTGGTTTGTTTGATACATACTTAAACTTGTTCAAGGAAATAAGTTTCATTTCAAAATCTCAAAAAATATGACATAAATCATCAAAAGTTTTGAATTTTTTGAAAACAATGAACTCATGTAATGGGGCAAGCAAGCTTTGATTGAAATTTTTTTGGAGTTATTTATTGAACATTGGATTTGTCATTTTGGCCAAATAGTTTTTTAATATCAAAACATATTAATTAATAGGTTCATTATTTCCTTATTTTATCTTTACAATTTTAGCATATGACATATTTTTAGTGATGTTGACAAAAATGTGTTGGGAATTGATCAGCTAGAGGTTTTAATACTTTCACTTATTAGAGTGCTAAATCATAAAACCATGATAATGCATAGTATTTTAGGATCCTTGGAAATAATTTGGTAAATTTTTTATCATTGGAGTCATAATAAAGACATGATACATATAAATATCCAATATGATATTCAAGTTCACCCTTGTCATCATAAAATGTGAACTTAAGTGCAACAAATCTAGGTGAAAATATATTTCAAGTGCAAAAGGATTATGTAATAACTCTTGTGAATCAATATCATAATGTGAATTCATATATTTTATATCAATATTAGTAACCTTATATTACAAAAGTTTTATAGTTTGTACAAGATCTTACACATTTTGATCACTAAGGTCAAAAGTTTTATAAGCGACCAAAGGAGGTGTACCCATGGTTTGTGTTGATATAGGAATTGAAACTAGTAATTGGGTTGAATTTATAATAGTTACCATTAAGGGTGTAAAAATATTAGGATTTGGTTCATAGAACAATGGTGTAAATACATAACCCATGCCCCTATTATATGTAGTAAGCGATGATGTGCTCAAGGGGATGGTTACAATAATATGGAGATGTCCCATAGCTCTAATAAAATGATCAATAGATGCACTTAGTTATTCATTTATGTTTTTTTTATTTTTTAGTTTCCAATATGGTTCTAAATATCTCATCAAGATATTTAGTGTTTTGATAAATATGCTCTCAAAATAGAGAAATAAATTGTAATTGATCTTGATCTATTTACTCATGTTCATTGTTTGCATTAGATTTATTATATTCATGATCAAAATCATATTCTATGATAACCTCTTCAATGTTTTATTCATTTTCATTATTGTAACTTTAATTACGAATATTATTTAATAATTTATTGGTTTGATCCATCTTAGGTGGAAAAAGAGGAAGCTCCAAGTGTTCAATAGAAACAACACCTAATCTACGGCTACACATAGGTTACATAAAAATAATTGAATAAATCTAGGAAAAAATAGCAAATAAAAACCTCAAGAGGTTAAAAACCCTAAGGTAAGTTTTGGTTTACATATAGAGACATCTAAGTTGGGTTCACCAAATTCTTAACACTAAATTTTAGATATGTGTGGTATATAAGGTTAAGAATATATAAGTAATTCTAATACAAGGGTGATAAAATAATATATAGTAGGTTAATTAATAGAATAATCATATAAAAAATATTCTAAATTTATACAACTAAGATTTATAAAAATAGTAAAGTATAACTATTAAGATATATTACAATAAATAGAGAATAATGGTACTTAATTGGTTTATTATGCATAAGAAGATCTAGAATGGAAAAAAGTGTAAAATATGTAGGATCAATGTTCTATTTTACTCATCAGATTATATAAATTCTACTTTTGTGGTCATAGACACAATCATCATATCTGAACACTACCATTGAAACTACTATCTGAATGTGATATAGGTGACTATTATGGAATAATGACTAGATTTAGATGTAATAAAATTCACTATTCTAGGTTTTCTATCACCTTTCTACTAGTATATTTAGATCTAGATACAAATTGTCACTCTTCATTGATTGATTAAACTTTAACTCTTCACCCTTATTCACCCTTGGAATGAGTTTCATGAATAATGGGTTAGCGGAGCTCACAATGTGAAGCTATCCCAAAAACCCATATGTTAGTGAACACTACCTACACATCCAATACTCTATGGAATGCCTCAGAATTATGTAGTTCTCCCTTATGTGTGGGAAAAATGTGTGCACAAGAGAGAAAATATAGTATATGAAGATGCATGTAGTGATCTAGCTTGTAATTTGAAAAATATCATGCATGGGATTATATTTGAATGATTCAAACCTGTAAAATGACTACTCATATGCTTGATATGAAAATAGGGATGAATAAGGTAGAATAAAATTCTTATTCAATCGATATATTAAGCTTTAATAGGTGTTTACTTGTTATTTTATAGATGAATAAGGAAAAGGCTTATACTTATATTTATATCATACATTTTGAAAATATTTCATGGTAGGGTTCAATAAGATAAATATAACAACCCATAGGTTTAAAATACTTTGAAATTTTGATGAATTTTAAGTACTGGACACTAGATGAATATTTGGACTTTGAGTCTAGTAGTGTCTAGAAGGCTAGAAAACATATATTGATCTAAAATTGATAGTGAAGGATGTTTATCAAGTTTTAAGATTTTTGTGTAGTGCTGAAGACCTAGGTCATTAGAATGATATGGATCAAAATAAGAAACAATCATTTAGGCACAATGGGATGGTAGATACTAGTCTTTCAACTTTAGGGAGGTTTAGGACTAGGGGTAGAGCCCTAATTGATATTTGTCAAATGTAAAATACTGAGATGTTATAAATATTCATTTTTAATTTCTATAGATTCCTTATTTTAATTAGGTCTTATTTTTACCATTTATGGGTACACATGTTTAGATTAATTACAACATTTTTCTTGGGTAGATGTGGTGCATGTTGATGTAAAACCACTTTCCTATATTACACATGTTTACACTAGTATGTGTTGTGGACACTTTTATGTAATTTATCACACAAGTGTATTGACTATAGAGCATGCTCTAGTCTATGTGTTTTAGATATTTATTGATGAAGTGATAAGTGTGTCCTCAATCACCAACTGATTGCAAGTATTTTTAACAATGCATATGTTCTAATTAACATGTGAAGGCTAGTAGTGTGTATGCTCTCCCATTGTTAATACCAAGATGAAGGGGGGAATTCTAGTATTTATTAAACCAAAGCATATGTTTATTATACTTGGTGAACAATAAATCTTAATAAGGGGATATTATTAAATAATAATAATAATAATAATAATAATAATAATAATAATAATAATAATAATAATAATAATAATAATAATAATAATTTAATCCCACATTTTTTTCTTGGGTAGTTATTACAAAACTCACTTTAATTATGGGTTAGGTGATAAATATTTTATCCTAAATAGTAATATCACAACAAAACCTATAAAATGTATAAATACACCCATTACATATAAATAAAATATTTGATTGATCTTAATGTGTTTTGAATAGGGATAAAACATTACCCTATATTTATTTATAAGGTAATTTCAAGATCATTTTTAAATTGGTAGGGGACTTATTTAAAAAATACAAGGTTACCCCACACTAATTTAACCAAGTATTATGTTATTGGAGATTTCTAATTATCATCAGATCAATTTTTAACATGTTAATGAGTGCCATAATGGTACATTGACAGCATTTTTGTCTAACTCCAATACAATGGGAATTCAATATTTTAGTAGGGATGATACTCCAATGATCCCCCTACCCCCTAATGATACATAACCTAACATAGTGTCAAAGAGAAAAGTACCCAATAGTGAGCCATCACATGTCACATGCAATACCTCATGAATTATCTTAAAATCAAAATGTTTTTCCCTCATACCCCACTAAATCTTCCACCCCTTCCCCAAACACTCACCTTATTAAATACACATATATCACCAATAAATACTTCATAGTCCTATGTGCTTACACCCATTCAAACATGGCATAAAATAAACATTCTTAAGCCAAAATTATCATATTACCCAATAAAATAGAGGAATTAATTTCACCTAGACCAAACTATTACTTACCTTACTATTTTTTAACTTAGTTTACACATAAGGGATATAAAATATTGAAACTATGCACTAATTTATATTATGTAAAATATGGTGTTAAACACACTGATCTAAATTGAAACATATTTTATTTATATTACACTTATTTGATCTATAAAGGATAAAGAAAGAGAGGGATGATGAACTTAGCTAATTATGCTTGTATATTTATCATATAAGTTGTCATTAAATCTTAAAATGTTTATATTGCTTCGTTAACCACTCAAATAAAAAATAGTGGCTGAAAACCTACCTAGATGCTGCTAGGAAAGTTAGACACTTATGGCTAGCAAATTTATTAGGGTTTAAATGTAGTGTCCAAATTCACAATAGGAATTTGATATATATGGGAGCACTATGGCTGCACTTGAAATGTGATTTTTTATATGGTCACATCTATGATCCTATGCTGAAATACCTATATTATTTATCTCTAGTCCAAACCCTAATTATGGTTTTTATCCACATGAAGCTCTTAAAAATGGGTTGGTATTTTAGGTTTAACTAACCTCAACAACTCCTTGTTAAATATATAAAAAATTTATACATTAAAATAATATGAAGAGGGATCAAACCAAACATAGTTATCCCACTGATGAGTTTGTGTGTGAAACATATTGAATAATCTATAATGCAATGATATCTTTGACCTTTGATACTTGGCACCATGCAACTTTGACTTCATGTATTCAAAATTTTCTATACAAACTTATTATTTAAGGTTAAATATATGTTTATGCCTTTTTTATAATGTTTCAAGAGTGTGATAGGTGTTTTCCCAATGATACTTGAGTATCCAAAGTAAATAATAACCTCAAGGGTGATTTGTATTTATAGATGAGTTTGTTAATTCTTGCTATGATTGACCCTTGAAACATGTCTATTACAACTTAATGAAGACTTCCAAATTTTAAAAATAATTTTTGAGGGATATACATTGGAAGTAGAGGGAAACACCTATAGTAACTAATATAGTTGTGGTTTACTCATACTATCTTAGAAGTGTAAAATAAGAATTTGAAATATAAAAATAATTTGTCTAGGATTTTGGAAGGTTCCTATATAGACTTAAATAATTATAAATAGATTTATCTAGTGAATAGAGGTTTCTATGATAATGCATGGGTAGATTGATAGAGAGAAAGTGTGTTCAAGAGTAAAATATATTTTAAAAGCTAAACATGCCAAATTATGTCAAAGTTGGTGTTGCCAAAGAGCCAAATGTGAGGCCCCAATTTTCATAGTGATAGTTTTTAGACTTTTCATTACATTACAATTGTATTTGTCATGTGGTATATAGATTATTTGAAAAATAATATGTTTATTATTATATTATTTATTATACAAGGTTTTTTATGTGGTCAATGTTATTAGTTTCTTACATAAGTACTATTAAAATGCTTGTTGTAGATGATTTTAGTTTGTTCATTGAGATAAATATTATTTTATCATAATATTTGAGCTAATAATTATTTATCATATGATTATAGTATATAAATATTTGGATGTTAGTATGTTGATATCACCTCAGGATGTTTATTAATATGTTGTGCTATGAGATATTATTATGTATGCATTATGTATTTATTGATGTTATTTGAGATATTTATATTAATTTCCTTCAACTAATTCAAGTATTGTAATTTTATGGGTGAAGTGATGTGTATATGAAAATAGGCCAAGTGAGGGAACTGGGACTATGCCAAGCATGGGAGGGCCAATTTTATTAGTTGAGTAGTGTCTTACATGACACCCTTAAATTAAATCCAATCATAGTTCTACTTTATATCTTAGTTTTGATTTTTTTTTTGACATTTTTACCTTATTATCCATATTCATATCCCTTTTTCCATATCATAGGAGTCAATTTAACTCTCTATTAAATCATAAAGGTAAATGAGTAACCCAGTTTAATTTACTCTTAACCAAAAAACATAGATGGAAATTAAACCTAAGTTTTCAAGTTGGTAAAAAGTAAAATACAAATGTTTGTAGGTGTATTTAAGACCCTTTTGACCAAAGGGATGGATTTAAACTTTTATGAAGTATTCAAGAAGTTTTTAGGACAACCCATGTGACCATTAATGACATGGGGAAGAGAACACATTTATGAGCATGGGTATGCCTTGTTTGCCTAGATGGGTTTTAAAGAAGAGTTATTACATGGGAAGATTTTTTTAAAAAAAGGCTAAGGAATGGGAAGGCATAAGTGTCATATTCTCAGTAGCTATTGATTTTTATTTATAATAAAATTGAAGACATTCATTAGAGGGATTTTTACTCATTTTTCATTTTAAGAGATGAGTTAGAGCTTGAGAAGAAGCAAAGAGCTTTGAGAAATAGAAAGAAGAGATTATATTTCAAAAAGATATATTTCAAGAAGGTTATTTTAGGAGGTTCTATTATGTAGAATAGAGTGGTGGAACCAAACTAAGTCTTTTCAATTCACCCTTGAA
The DNA here is from genome assembly GCA_037957365.1 of Torreya grandis. NCBI lineage: Eukaryota > Viridiplantae > Streptophyta > Pinopsida > Cupressales > Taxaceae > Torreya > Torreya grandis. The sequence continues at coordinate 3,829,136 of JARHVA010000730.1, read as the reverse complement.
AGTGATATTTCATTTGTTTCAAAATAAATCATTTTTCTCTTATTATATGTGTATTTTCAATGAGTTGTATGGCCCCTTAGCTTACCTTATTTTTATTGTTGTTTGTTGTGGTTGATCCCATGGACACCATGTGGCTTTATATTCATTTAGGTCATGGAGATGATTAGTACCTCCTTATTTTTTATATATTTTTACAACTTATTTTTATGAATTGAAATTGTAATGTTATTCTGCTCAATTAAGCTTATCTTATTTGTATGATATGAGCCTTTATGGAGTAGGGTTTGGAAATGGGAACTATGTTCAAAAGTCCTTCTATGTGGATCCATTGCACGGGGTTTGGGAAAGGGTAACACTTATGTTCCAATGTTATCCCATGGTAAGGAATAAGGGTTTGGGCAAGGGGAGGCAATCCAAAGTCCTCCTTATTCCACTCCATAATGTGGAGAGTGGAAATAATTATTCATAATGGTTGATTTAGAAGTCTTACTAAGTGTTTAAAATCCTTTATAGATTCTATGTCTCTATTGTGTGTGTGTTATTGAATTAATTTTATGTTGTTTTGGATTGCGTGTGTGGAAACCCCTTGTTTTAGGGAAGACATTTAAGATGAGCCTTCTAGTTGAGATTTATAACACTTTTGTTACCCACATTTACCTTACCTTGATTCATTAGAGATAATTATGCTTGGATTTGGGAGTCCCAGGCTTGGGGAACCTAATGAAGTTGTATAATGATGAAAAAAGGATGGGAGGTAAGCCCCTCCTTGGTTTGGCCTTACAAGAGTTCTTTGAAGCTTTAATTTTAAGGCTAGTTTCTTTATATTTTATTATATAAGTTCATGTAAATGTTTATTAGCATTTGGAAGCCTTTGATATGTAGTATTTAAGTTTGTAAATATAGATGGAGAAAAATAGATGTGCATTATATAAGCTTACAAACATTGTTATCCTCATTATAATTCTAGTTGAAAGAGGAAAAACAAATTCTAATAAAAGGAAATTGTAATGTATTGAATTTTTAAGTTGAAAATGCACATGAGAATGCTAGTTTTCTATTGAACACAATACTATAAAAATAATTCTAAAATTTTGTCTCACAATGTTTAAATTGTTTTGATTTTTATGAGGACTAAAAAGTGATAGTTTCACTTTAATAAAAAAAATTTAACATTAAAATCACCAAATTATTCCAAATTTAATTTATATGAAAATTGAACTCATTGATTTTCATGGAATAATTTTTTGGTTTATGATTTAAAAGATATGAATGTTTGAATGTAGAACTAATAATCTAACCTAATTTCCTTTACAATTTGGTTTAAATTGACATAATTTTATTCTAAACAAAATTATACAAAATTGTGTCTTAAACAGTATCATATTAAAATTCATGAATTTTAGGATGTTTATGATTTCATTTCATATTTTTAAGAGTAAAAATTTGATTTTAGTTAATTTTTAAAGTTCAATACCCTATAGGGTATTTTTTTTGCTACACAAGACCATTATTGTAGGGCACATGCCTCTTTAAAGTGTATGGGCTAGAAATTGGTCATCCATGCGACTGCCACTAGACCCCATGTACAAATAAAAAGGTTGATAGTTGGTAGTCTAATAAATTTTAATGTCATGTACATGATCAAATAGCTAATCAATATTCACTTAACCCTAATTTAAAATAATACAAATTTCCTAGGATCAATGAAAATAAAGTCTCCACTCAAGTGGGTGGAGACTATGGAAGGAAGGCTGAGAGTCTTACATGAATATGTGTTAGCCATTTTGGCCATGAAGATCTAAAATGATATGTGTATTATTAAGTGGGCTGCAAGGCCATTCACCCATGTCAAAGACTTGGTTAAGACTCCACTTGGAATGGAATACTTGAAGAGTAACCCAAGGCATGATTAAGTAAAGATACCAAAGCCATTTATAGGATAAATGATCTCAAAGTTACCATCAAGATAATAGAACATACAATGGTAGATGTAGTTGAGTGATCTACTATGTCTAGTAATAGTGTGATGGAGAAACAAAGGATCTTTTCTCCATAAATTGACTATTGTTCATTTCCAAAGTCAGTCGAGTCTTTGTAACCAATAAAAATATTTAACCTAACTGACTATATTAATATAATAGTTTACTCTATTCTTGACTATTATTAATATTATAACCATATATATTATTACTATACTTTATTCTATAGTTAGTTAGACCTAATATAATATTAATGTCTTGAGATAACTTTTGGAAATTCTTTAGATGAAACTTGTGTGGATTATTTTGGGTGTTGTGGAGGCCCAAGAGCTAGGCAACCCAAAAGTCACCCCCTTATTTTTTTCTCTTCTACATGGAAGGGTACTAAATACCATAAACACTTGATTAAACAAAATTTTAAACCTTTTATGAAAAGAGCCATTTTTGGAGGGGCTAGTACTTTATAAATTGTGTATTTAGTTTAGAGAACTTTGGAGGCTTGAGAGTGGGGTGGCCTAAATATCCCACTTGGTTTTTCATGTTATTATACATATAAAAGTTTTTAAAGACTGGAGATAATTAAATAATTTTTGATCTCTTTTCCAATAGAGATATTTTGGGTGTGCACAAATTTTTATGGGACCTTGGGAATGGCAAAGGCTTAGTGGTCATTATGGGACCCCACTTAAATTTTTAACCCTCTTTAATTTAAATTGAAAACCTTTGTTTAGTGAAATAATGTTAACATATAATCTTATGCCTTGTGTTCTAACTCTGAAAAATTGGTATCAGCTATCAAGAGTTTTCTATCCCTAAATTGCCACCTTGTCTAATCAATGAGGAAGTTAGAGAGTGGTTCTTAGGTGAACCCATGCTTCCCCAAACTTTATTAAAATAGAGATATCACCCCATATTGAATTTTAGTGTAAATGGCTTAGAAGTGACTAGTGTGGTCATCAGATTAGTGTTTTCCCTATATGTCCTTGTCATCCATACAAGAGGTAGAGTGTTATAGAGGGGTTTTAAGTCAATTTAATAAATTAGGGTTGAAATTATTTCATAATGACCATGCAACCACTTGCACATTAAAATACATGCAAGTTAAGCATGTGTGATTACTCAACACATTGTGTGCCTAGTGTTAGGAAGTGGAAAGGTGATTATGTACAATGTGAATTGTAAATTCATAAAAAAATTAGCTTGTTTTTATGTGGTTTCAGTCATGTTCATTTTTTGGAATGACATTTTGGTATCAGAACATGATTTTTAAACTAGGACCTTTTAGTAAATTTTTATATTAGTAACTTGCCATTTTTTGATAAATTATTACTATTAATAATTTTGGTTCATTAATTTTTCTTTAATTTGACAATCTTCCTTTTCATATGAAGTATGAATTGTAAGGGATGAAAGTTGTGATAAAAAAATGATATTGATAAACTTATTAACCCACCTATAATTATGTAGGGGATAGTAGACTTTATGCCCTAGATAATTTATGCTATGAATAATATGTTTGGATTAATATATGAGAAATTACCAGTCATGTAGGAGGTTGTTGAATTCAAGATACCCCCATTTTTGCAAATGAGGATCCTTTTTCAAATTCTAAAAATTTGTAATATAAATTGAAAATTCAATTTGATCAGTGACTATTATTGAATATCATGTGTTGATCTAGTTTACATTAACATGTTAGCTCATAAACTTTCTTTGACTCTATTTGATGTTGCTAACATTTGTTTCATATTATTCTATGTTTTAGGTTAAATATATCTTCATTAAGATGAACAATTATTCATGGTTTATGCCTTAATGATAAATTTGACCCTTTTGTTAAAATTTGGTCTTTAGTCGATTCATTAAATCCATGTTTAAATGGTGTTAAAACTTTTAGTCTAAGTTTTATTTTGAAAGGGATTTAAATTTACGTAGGAAAATTTTATTATATTTTAGAAGTATTTTAAATTTTATATCCTAAGTTTTATCATGTTTATTAATATGTCTACAACCTTAGTCTGAAATTTATCCTAAGTCTCTTTGTATTGGAGCCCTTACTTTGTTAAAGTGAATATTAGTGGTAAATGAATGATGGCCCAAGTCAAAATGTCAAAGTTGCCCTGGATTAAAGATCGATGATATGAAATTCCCATGTATAAATATCGATCAATGATCTACATGCAAAGCTAGATTCAATAAGTCAAACCCAAGGATCAATGGTGCACATTTAATAATGTAATGCAGATATAATAGTGAGCAAAGGTCAACAAGTCAAGGATATTGAGAAGAAATGCAAGAAGGAAAAGTTTCAAAATCTTAGTGAGTAATCAAGAAAATAAATGGCCTATGCTTGATCTTGTGAATAAATAATAGCATCAATGATCCATATTTGATCAAACATTCAACAGATCAATGGAGCACATTTAATCTTATAGAAGGAAGATCAATGGCCCACATTTGGTCATTCATTCAATATAAATGGTGAAAGTAGAGTAAATAATTCAAAGAGCCTAAATAAAATGTGATGCTACTATGTGTTTCAAGAGCATTCAAGTGATGAAGAATGTTTACAAGGTACATAGAGATTCCATAAAGCTACCAAGTGTCCTGATCTTAGAAGCTTAGAAGCAAGATCAATGGATAGAAATAAATTTAAGGCCATAAGACTTATTAAGAGATCAATGGTGTGAATTTGATCAAAATTCAAAATTTCATGAGGTAATGACATGTGTCTAAAAGTGACAAATGGTCACTTTTTAAAATAAAGGAGTAACGTGACATGGCAATGCCACATAGGTAGAATACATCACATTCAGAGATCTTATGGACCCGATCATGAAAAAAGTATAAATGTGCAATATAAATGCAATCTAAGTCACTAAAACACATATTTTAAACTTTTTTGCCAATATTAGAGCTCTGTGTAACCCTCCAAAAAGCCATAGAGTGTATGAAAATCCCTAATTATCTTTGAATTTACTATGATTGAGCCAAGAGGATTTTAACTATTATGTGAAAAAGGATAATTCAATTAGAATTATAGCAATGGTGAATCATAAACATGTTTAAAATCAATAAGTTAAGCTATATTTGACATCAGATGCTGAAGGATGAGTGGTCAAGGACATGAAATTTATAGCTTCTTATTTGAACATAGGGGATAAAAATTAGTCTAAATTATTTTGGACAATTAAAAACTAGTTAATTATCACCAAGGAAGAAGAAAATATCCTCCCAAAAAATATACTTTATGATGACATTGTGGCCATCTAGATGACTAGACTTCATTATATAGCTGCTAAACTAGAGGTACTTCATTACATTGATATTCTCAGTCCCATTTTTAAAGTAGCTAAGATAAACAAGGGTATGTTGATTAATGACAAAAATTTAAGGAAAATTGCTTACATATCCCCAATTTTATTTGAGTCTTACTAAAAATTGACCAATCCCTAGATTGACCCAACCTCCATTAATTCATGGGTAAAACAACACAACATGATGGATACGCTAGGTAGGTGGTTGGAATTTGGTAACCAAGTTATAGTGGATCATATTAAGAATATCCCTATTAGTCAGTTTAGACTCAGAGTTAGGATGGTCATGACCATGATAAATAAGTTGTATGGGTGTGTAACTACATCATATGTAGATCTAATGTGGGTGACTATGGTGTAATTCATCATTAAAAAGGTAATTATTCCTCCATTAGGTGAGATAATCAATATTTACCTAAGCAGATAGATATATAAAATCAAAAATAAGAAGTGGACCAAGTTTTATATGATTTCCTATCTAATATATACCCTATATGAAACCACAAAGATTTCAAACCAAAGGAAGGGTCTCATGCATAGTTTTCCCATGATAATTAGTAAGACTGTCTTCAAGCAATGGGACCATATTGAGGCTACATCAAATCATAGGTTGTATTTTAACCTACATATGGATGATCTTAGATAATGGGACCCTTATGGAAGGGTAAAAGAACACTTAAAGCTCAAAGGTATCTTGAATGTACCATATAAAAATGAGTCTGGTATGTTTGATCTTATATACACCAAGGCATCCTTATAATTTAAAGTAACTAGGGGATTGAAAGAGCACAACATAAGGCCTTAGTCTAGATTGAATAGGGATCAATAAATGGAAGAAAGGTGGGAAATAGGCCTTAGAAAACATAATTTGATTCATTCTGGCTCTTCTAAGTTTCCCACAATAGAGACACTAACATAACATAGGCATGAGGAGAGAAGGCCAAATGAAATTGCTTCTAGTTCATCAATTCCTAAATCTTCAAAAGCATCAGAGAAATATATACTTCAATAAGAGGTATATATGATAGCATTGGAACCCAATGAATCCATTGAAGATGTACTTAGGATGTTATATATGACTTATGAAATAGATTCAGATGAAGAGGAAAAGGTTTAAGAAGTTAAATATGATAAGGGAAAGTCTTTAAAATTGATGGTTATTAATATCCCTAAGAGGAAAGTTGAGATGACCATTATTTTAAAGGCAAATAAACTGAACATAACTATTACACCACCTTTGAGTGAAGTTAACTTGTTTAGTGAAGAAAACATATTATATGGTCCACTTATTCTTGAGTGGTTCATATATGAACCAAGGTTAGAAAGTCTTCCCACTCTTCATCATCCATGGGCTATGGTAAAGGCTACTAACATCCTAATACAATAATAATTGAAGCCATAGATCATTTCTCTACAAAAATAAGAGATAAGCAGATTGGCTACTCTAATTTAATTAGCCCAATAAAATGTAAAAATCTTAATTCCACATAATTCCACATGTGACTACATAATCTTGAATAATTTGACCCAGTAGGGGTTAGGTTTGATCTAGATAGTCCTATTGGTTTAGAGGAACAAAGGATGATTGAGAATCATGGTCATGTAAGGACATGGTGAAGAGACTACATATCAAAAGGTGAATTGAGCCCTTGAATAATTTGACCCAAGAAGGGGAATGCCGGATAGAGACCTTTGAAATTGTGAGGATCCAATATTCAAGGAGGATAAAGAGACTACTGGAGATAGCTCAAACGCTACAATGAGAATAGTTTTACGGACTACTATCTTAGTCATGAAAACAACACAATAAATTAGAGGAACAATATATCCTATCAATGCCAAGGGATATGGTTCGATAAGGATAGTTTGAAGCAATCATTTGTGAAACATTCTGAATGGGTTCGATTTTTATACATCTTTGAAAGCTTTGATAAGGTCCAAGTGCTCAAGACATGGTGAACAAGAATTATTCCATGGTTTTGTGTAATAGATCAATCAATGACAAGGTGGGCCAATTTAAGCTAATAAGGTAAAAGAATTGATCAATGTATTGATAAGATGGTCCTGTGGTGAAATTCCTAAGTTTGCCAAAAAGGATAGTCATATTAGGACCAAATTTAAACATGGCTAAGAGGAAGAAGTTATTATCTTATCAAAGAAGATAAAGGATATAAACAAATGGTCCAAGGTTTGGTTTGTACCTGTTTTGATGTTTTGAACTTCTCTGGGCTTTAAGGTTTATCTTTTTGATGTTGTATAGGGTTTTGGGGTCCCTTCAAAACCTGATTTTACCTTAATCTAAAACAAATGGTCCAAGGGTATAGAGGATATTTATAAAGAATTTAAGTAGTTATAGAGTAAAATAGTGCATATATTGGAAGGCTTGATAAAAAACCCAACTTCCCCTAGTCTTATGGGTTTGATAAAAAAATGATGAATTCAAAAATAGGGCTATTAAATTCATGAAAGAGGTGAAGAACAAAATCTAGGGCACTAAAAGGGCATACAATAAAATAATCTTGGACATGATCCTATCTGTAGAGGAGAAAATTGGTAATTTTAGGAGTATTAGAGAGGTCTTAGATAGAGTTGACAAGGACTTCAAAGGCCTCTCAAATCAAGAAAAAGATATTTTCATGGAGCCCATCATCAACTTAAATATAATTAATGATTAACATGATAAGGTAATGAAGATATTAGAGTAAAGGAAAAAGCAACAAGCAGCATCTCAAAGTCAATTATGTTGACTCAGAATATTATCTTATAACAAAACATATACATTATTTGAAAAAGGAATATTCTATTTTATAAAAGCATGTGAAATTTGTAACACATATTGATTATAGGTTAGTCCCCTTATAAAGTGTCTAATTACATAATGTTGTAGAAGTACAAATATCCTTGACACTTGGCTAATTATCATTTGATAGTGACTAACTGACATACCTTAAGGTCTTCTATAAAAATGGGTATTGTCATTTGCAAAGGAGGGAGTTTTAGAGAAAAACTAATTTATAAATTTGGAGCAAATTAATGCAAGACATATAATTTTGAAATGATTGTCTCATATTTTTTTTGTGTATTTTGTTATCATGGTTGCTTCTACAAACATCTGGTTTGATGTTTAGATTTGAATTGCTTGTATGAATCTTAGATGTGCATGTGTGAATGTAGAGTTGTCAATATGTGCTTATTCTAGGTTTATTGAAAGAATTTAGATTGATTTAATTTCCATTCCTTTTCCTAAATATGTGTTAATGCTATTTTCTTATGAAAGCAAATCTTTAAAGTGAATTTGAGTTCTTATTTGCATTGTTTCAAAATATTTAGACATTTGGTTGGTATATGAAAATATTTGTGCCTTTGGATATTTCATGTCATTTATTGGTTTGAGTGCATTTATTTGATGAAATGTAAACTTTGTCATAATATATGGACTAAATATTAGAGAAACCTTTCTTCTCTACCTTACCCTTCCTTTTGATCATTTTAAATCAAATCATTATAGTTTATCTTTCATTGTAAATATACATGTTAAATTAGACTTTAAACCTTAGGTTTTGATCATAATTCACTATAATTAGTTCAAATTAATATCATCTTTCATAAGTAAGATTTAAGACCATAGTTTCTCCCAACAACCAGCCATATTATCATTTTGTGAAATAGTTAAATTGCTTTGCTGCTATTCTACCAAATATCTCAAGAAGATCACTACCAACTACTCATGCAATAGATTATTTGAATCTAGAAATTATAAGTGTTTTTAAACACTCTGTAACCCTATGCTACACTTGTAGGCATAAATAAATAGGTTTCACTAGTGCTAAAAGGAGGGACTTTAGCTAAAGCTTTGTGAATTTTAAGTATCTTAGCTAATTTTAGTGAATTTTGTTCAAAGATCAGTTGATCCTTTGTAGATTGGTGTTTTATTATCTTGAATTGTGTAAATATAATTGATATTCATGGGTTTAGACCAATAATTAGACTTATTTAGTTAAAGATAGTTATTCTTTGATGATTTATGATAAATTATTGCAAAGGTAGTTTAAGCTTTGTAAATCTAACATGTTTAAGGTTAGTGATAGCAATTTTACTCAAAGATTGGTTGATTCTTTTAAAATTTAGGCTTATTTTAACTTATAAGTGTAAATATCACCCATACTTACAAACTTAGAGGTATCTTTAAGCTAATTCAATTAAAGATAATTGTTCTTTGAGATAATTTTATGAATTTATGCAAAATTTTCTTAACGTATAAATCTAATCATTGTTCTTTGTAAAGATAAGGTTGATACATCATATTTTGAACATGATTCAAAGTTTACAAGATAGAACTACCAATAATAAGAACTAGGTCTAGATGAGAGATAAGGTTACCTCTTATTTCTTTGGAGATTCATAAGAAAGTAAGAGTAGATAAAGGTATGTGCAAGGCTTCTAAATCTCAACCTACGCCACATGTTTGTGGTGCTCCTGTATTCAATCCTCATTAAGGTATAGTGTGGTTAGGTGGATATTATATTAATGTGTTTGGTTAGGTACATGACTTACCTAGATATCCTAAGAAATATTTGCCTTATTTCAGTCTTATAGGTGTGGTTACCACTGAAGAACATATCAAGTCTTTTAAGACTGATTTGAGATTATTAAATGTTGTTTATGAAGATGTTACTTGTAGATTGTTTTATTTTAATTTTAAAGATGAAACATATGATTGGTTTATTAACCTTCTTAAAAATTAAATTACAAGTTGGAATGATTTCAACAATATTTTCATTGATCAATTTAGAAATATCATGAGTCCTTTTGTCCTTTATCAACAATTCACTATAGTGAAAAGAGATTTAAGTGAAACCACTAGAGCTTTCAATGCTAGATTCCAAAAGATGTTTATTAGAACTATAAATCCCTAAAGACTTGATGAGGCTTTAGATTTAGAGATTTATAAGGATGCTTTAGATCCAATGATTTCTTTATTTTTAAAAAGATCTATTGGAGTTATAAATATATAAGCCTTGGCCTATGCTAAAGATATGAAAATTAGTGATCAAATGCGACCCCAAGGTCAACTAGCATATAACATTACTAATGTCAATCCCAATTTCCTTGCATTGAATGTCACACCAAATTCTAATTAGAATGTTCCTACTTTGAATCAGACTCTAGTTTTAAACCAATTACCTTTGAGTCATGCTCAGCCTGGTCAAAACCTAGGATTCTTAAATAACACAAGTGTATTTCATCCACAATATCAAAGATATATGGTGCTAAAAGCTAGTATTAGTACTCAAGTTCATAATTTAGAGGCACCTAAGAATAAAAATGACTCCATACTCAAAATAGTTCAAAAACTAAGCATTGATTTTCTTTAGTTGAAAAGACAAGTAAGTAATTTTAGGGAAAGTTCCAATATAAATTATTCTTATCAGAGGTTCAACAAACCTATAAATAAGTATCATAATAGAAACAAAAATAACAATAATAATGAGTCATCTACTAATAAGAAAAATCCTAAAATAAATATTTATGATGTAACTTTAACTGAATATTGTAAAGTTCATAAGAGTTTAAATCATGGTGAATTGGATTTTATATAATTTTTTAATGCTTTTGAATTAGTTCAAGATGAATTAGATACATTTTAAGATGGACTTAACAAATATAATATTATAAGTACATCTGGTTCTTCAAAGTCATCTAAATCCATTAACACAAATCTCATGGTGGAAACATTTGATTTTCCATTCCAAGATGAGAATGAACATGAAGATACTCCAATGGAGATTCATCTTTTTCAATAGTATCTAAATAAAACTTATCCACTGAGGAATAGAGAACACAAAAAACCTTTAAATAGTTCAACTCCACCAAATAACTTTGATACTCTTCCTAATCCTCAAGCAAATAATAATCCAAAACCTCCAAAGGGAAGTAACACTAGAAATAATGTTGATTCATCTAGTTCTTCTACTAGGAGTGGATATAATATAGTTGAGGATATGAATACAATTAAATTCAATATCATTTTACATGAATTGACTCAAATTACTAAACAAAGAGATTTTTTGATATTATCTTTGAGCAAAAAAACTAGTAAATCACAAAAGGTTACAAATGCCAATGTAGTTATGTATAAAAACAAGGTAGAGGTTATACCTTTATTACTAAAAATTAGAGTTTTTAGTAAAAACTTGAATAATTATTTGCTAGATTTAGGTGCCTTTACAAATATCATGCCAAAAGGTATTTGTGAGAAGCTTGGCTTAACTCTAATTAAATATAATAGAGTAGTTACTCAATTGGACAAATCAAGAGTTAAAGTGATTGGTGAATTGTTAAATGTTCATATGTAGCTTGCTTCAGAGCCAAGGATACAAAAATTCATATATATTCAAGAGGTGGACATTCTATATTCTTATGGGATGTTTCTCAATAGGGATTGGACCAAATATTTAAATGGATACATATCCACTAACTATTCTCACATGTGGTTACCTTGGAGGGAAGTTCCCAATCAAATTTAAATTGAAAGGGAACTAAAGATGAAGCACATTATCATTGAATACAATGTAGCTAATGAAAAGGTTAACATGGTTAATTATAATTTAGGTGTTTACACTCTTGAAACTCTTCATGTATGTAACTATAATGACTCTCATGATATGCTTGGTCTTTGGAAATTATATATTGATGGTGCTAGATGTAAATTTGGATTTGGAGTATGAATTGTTTTAATCAATCCCCTTGGGAAAGAGTATAATTATTCTTGAAAAATTTAGTTTTATTTCACCAATAATTTGGTAGAGTATGAAACTTTAATTTTAGGATTATAATTTGTCATTAAACATAAGGTCAAAGAACTACTAGTGTATGGTGATTCTGAACTAGTAGTCTATCACGTTAGAAGTAAGTACCAATGTAAATTATCTTATCTTAAGAAATACAAGTTTAGATTATGGGACTTGATTGAATATTTTGATGATTTCAACATTATTTCAATCCCTAAATAAGATAACTTGTTAATCGATAAACTAGCTTCAACTACAACCAACCTGATGCCAAATAAAGATTCAAAACTAGAAAACCTTAGCATTGAATTGGTTTTATGTCCCTCAGTTTCTGACAATGTCAATCATTTGCAAGTGTTTAGTGATGATCAATAGATCATAAATTTCATGAATAACTTAGGAGTATTTGAGTTTCATACCATTAATGAGGTCAATGAAAATTCTCTTGATGAAGACAAAATTGATGACAAGGTGATATAATTAAATGACAATAAAATTCCCAAAGGCATGATTTCCTTAGAAAGATTATTTGATCAAGACAAGCTAGCTGAAACTATTAAAATTCCCAAGGTGAATGGGAAAGATTATAATGTGGTTGACATAGGAACTCAAGGCCAACCTCAGCTAGTAAATATTGGCACAACATGCACAAATGAAGGATCTAGAAAAACTAAAGAATTCACGACAAGATATAAGGATATTATAGCATGGTCCTATGAAGATTTGAAGACATTTGATCCTAGAGTCATTACCCATACCATTCTATTAAAATAGGATTTTAAACCTTTCAAAAAAAATCAAAGACTTGTCAGTCATATTTTATAACCATTAATCTATAAAGAGGTCAAGAATCTATTAAATGCAAAAATAGTTTTTCTAATTAGACATTCTACTTGGGTAGCTAATTTAGTATCAGTTAGAAAGAAAAATGGAGAAATTAGATTATGCATAGAATTAAAAAATTTAAATAGATCTTTTGAAAAGGATAATTATCCTTTACCTTCCCTTAACCAAGTCATTCAAATTATTAGTGTTTTTTCTATGATGTCCTTATTAGATGGTTTTTCAGGATATAATCAATTACTTGTTAACAAGGAAGACAAAATGAAGTTGACATTTACAACAAAGTAGGGAATTTTTGCCTATAAAAGGTTACCTTTTGGGCTCATCAATGAAGGAAATACATTTTAAACAGCTATGGATCATGATTTTCAAGGTTTCATAGGTAAATGCATCATCATATATATGGATGATCTAACAGTGTTTTCCAAAAATAGGAAAAATCATATAATGCATTTACAAGTATTTGAATGTTTTATAAGGTATGGAATTTCCCTTAATCTTAAGATTTTTTTTATGTAATTTAAGGGAAATTATTAGGAATTATTATAATAAAATATGGTATTTCTATAAATCTTGATAGAGATAATGCCATATCTAAAATAGAACTCCCTAACAATAGAAAAAAATTAAAGTCTTTCTTTAGGAAAATCAATTTTGTAAGAAAATTCATTTTTGGTTTTGGAAATTTTTTGAAGCCACTAAATGACATGATGAAGAAAGATTCAAATGTCATATGGAATGAGGATACAAAGAAATCCTTCAAATATATTAAATAAGTAATAGAATAAGCACATGTGCTGATAAGTCTTGATTTCATAAAAGTTTTTTATCTATATTATTTTGCTTTAGAATGTACTATAGTTGCTATTTTAATTCAAAAAATAGATAAATGTGATCATCCAATTGCATTTATGAGTACTAATTTTAAAATGTTGAGTTAAACTATTCTTTAATTAATAAACAAGCACTTGCTTTAGTTAAGGTGGTTAAAAAGTTTAGACACTATATTCTTAGGAGTAAAGTGCATGCAATACTGTCAGACCTTACCACTAAACTTATGCTTAATCAATGTGAATTGGGAGAGAAAAGAGGTAAGTGGATGTCTATAATCCAAGAGTATGATCTTGAAATAAAAACTATCAAATTAGTGAGATGTTAGAGATTGATTCAATTAATTTCTAAAACTAATCCTAAAGTAAATATCATGTAGGATGATCAACAAAAATTCTAGCCAAATGATTAGTATGATTAAATTATTCATTTACTTATCAATGGTTATTATCTTATAGGTATGATCATAGAGAAAAAAAAGAGCCTTAAGGCTCAAGGAACCTCATTTCTTGATCAAGGATGGGATAATCTATAAAAAAAACTATGAAGGTATATACTTGAGATGTGTTTCAAAAGAAGTAGTGGAAATCTTGAGTACTTTTCATGAAAAAATTGGGAGTAGACACCCTTTTGAAAATATAACTTACAAGATCCTAAGGGTAGGATAGTATTGGCCAACAATATTCAAGGATGCACACAAACATGTTAGAAAATGTCATCAATGTCAGATTTTCAACACCAAAGAACCAAAAGCAGCTATGCCATTAAGACCTATTTTAATTGACAAACATTTTTCTCAATGGGGGTTGGAATTTGTAGGGGTGTTTAACCCTAATTCTTTAGATAGATACAAATATGTTATTATTTCTACTGATTACTTCACAAGATGGATAAAAACAATGGTAACAAAATAATGTAGAATTGAAGATGTAATCAAGTTCTTGGAAGAGAACATTTGTACTACATTTGGGACACTAGTATCATTGGTTTTTGAAAAAAGATCAACCTTTATATATATTGAGATGACTGAGTGAGCCTATGATAACAACATAATTCTTAAGTTTTCATCAAATCATTACCCCTAAGGTAATGGAGTCTCATAATCAATAAATAAAAACGTGATGAAAGTTATCAAGAAGTTTGCAATTCAAGAACTAAGAACATGGCATAAATTGCTTAAGTATGCTCTTTGGGTAGATGTAACTAGAGTGAAGAAAGCTTTAAAAGCATCACTATTTATTCTATTGTATGGTTAAGAATAAATATTTCCTATCACTCTCAAATTGCCAACCTAAAAGTTCATGCAAGAGTATATGGGAGAAGCTTAGGAGAATGCTAATTCAAGGTTTATTGACAACATTTAAATGGAAGATGCAAGGGAAGAAACATTTTCCAACTTTAGCAGACATCAGACCACTATCAAAAGATAGTTCGATAAGCATTCAAAAAATCAAGGTGTTCAAACAGGGAGAGCTAGTTCTCCTATGGGACAAAACATCTAAGCCAAAAGGGAAACATGGGAAATTCACTCCTTTATATATTGGCCCTTATCAAGTTATTGAGACATTAGGAAACAACACCTTCAAGCTCAAAAACTTATAAGGAGCAGAGTTCACTTTAACAACTAATGGGTAATACCTTAAGCACTATTTCTCTATTGTTCCACTTCAAATCTTAATTTAATAACTTGTAAGACTAGTTAGAGTTAGTGTAGGTAGGCTTAGATTAGTTTCTTTTCTTGTTCCTTATTTTTAAATATTTGTTTGCTTCTTGTGTGTTTGTTTTTCTCTTCTTTTCAATAAGTCTTTCCCAAATATAATTTTCAAGCTCTAATCCATCCTAAATGCTTAAAATAACTTCTCAAATCAAGAATTTAGGTATATACCTTAAACACTAGTTGATCATGGATTTTGGAAATTAGAGATTGATGTTATGATTTTAAAAAATTGGTGATGATTGATATCTAGGTTAACTATTCCTTAAAATTTTAAACCTTGTTCTGATCTAAGTTTGATTCTAATAAGGATTGCACAAGTTTGAGTGAAATTTTGAATTTTTAGAACAAAGTCATGTTAGCACTTAAAGAATATTATTTCCTGGGATGAAATTTATGACCAAAGATGATTGTCTAAAGATAAAAAATTTGAAAAAAATGCTAAAACTTAGCTAATTCTAGTTCCCAACCTTTTTTAAAAGCTAAATATACTTGAAAAATACAAAAATAAGAACTTTATTGAAAATTTGAAAGCTTTCTAAGAAAATGTGATTCTTGTAATCTCCATCAGGGCTATAGATGCCTGGATGGCAGTGGAGCAAGGCCTTGAATGGAGATAAAGGTATCTTTATCTAGGTTATAGATTCCTAACAGACAACAGAGTAATGCCCAAGCCTTTCCTTTTTATAAAGCATGATTCATAATGAATATCTAAATATGCTACAAGTTAATGTTAATGATTAAGGTCATGAAATTTGGAAGTTATTCTCTAAATTTCATAGAAATCAATAAATAAATCAAAGCACACACACAACATGACTAAGTTATGATGTTTAAATATGATTCTACATTTATAAAATTTATTTTAATCATAAATTTATCTTAATAATGGTACTTGATCATGTGAAATGATTGGTTTGGTTACTAGTTTAAACCAAGAGTATTTGAGTCTAAGATTTTATAATGTTTCTATCATAAATCACCATTTCTTGAGGTCAACATACCCCCATTTCTACAAATGATGACCCTTGTTTAAATTTTTAAAATTTGTGCTATAAATTGAACATTCAACTTGATCAGTGACTATTATTAAATATCATGTGTTGATCTAGTTTACATTAGAATGTTAGCTCATAAACTTTATTTAACTCTATTTGATGTTGATAACATCTGTTTCATATGTTTTCATGTTTTAGGTTTAATATATCTTCATTAAGATGAGCAAGTATTAATGGTTTATGCGTCAATGATCAATTTGACCCTTTTTCTAACCTTTGGTCTTTAGTCGATTGATTGAATCCATGTTTAAATGGTGTTAAAAAATTTAGTGTAAATGCTTTAGTATAAGTTTTATTTTGAAAATGATTTAAATTTATGTGGGAATATTTTATTATATTTTAGACCTAGTTTAAATTTTATGCTATGTTTTATTGTGTTTATTAATACATCTAAAATCTTAGTCTAAAATTTATCCAAAGTATCTATGTATCCAAACCCTTACTTTGTTGATTTTACTTGTTCACAGGAGAAAATTAAATGCAATCTCACCAAGTGGAAAAATATCAGGAGCTTTAAGTAAAGATAAATGGTACATAGACTATGGTTCGAGTCAAAATGTCAAATTTGCCTTGAATTGAAGATCAATAATATGCATTCTTGTGTACAAATCTCAATCAATAATCCATGTACAAAGATGGAGTCAATAAGTAAAACCCAAGGATCAATGATGCATATTTTATAATGCAATGGAGATATAATGGTGAGAAAATTTTAACAAGTTAAGGATACTAAGAAAACATGTGAGAAGGACAAGTTTCACAATGTCAACAAGTAATCCAACAGATCAATGGACCGTGCTTGATCTTGTGAATAAAAAATAGAATCAATGGTCTATATTTGATCATGCATTCAATAGATTAATGGATCACATTTAATCCCATATAATAAATATCAATGGCCCACATTTAATCATTCATTATAGATCAATGATGCAAGTAGAGTCAAAAATTCAAAGAGCCCAGATCAAATGTGATGTGCCAGGTGGTACAAAAGCATTCAAGTGATGAAGAATGTTTACAAGGTACATAGAGAGCCCACAGAGCTACCAAGTTTCTTGAGCTTAGAAGCTCAAAATGAAGATAAATGGACAATGATAAATTCAAGGCTAGAGGACTTCTTAAGATATAAATGATACAAATTTGATTGAGTTTTAATATTATATGAGGTAATGAAATGTGTCTAAAAGTGACAAATGATCACTTTTTAAAATAAAGGAGCAATGTGACATGGCAGTGCCGCATAGGCAGAACACATCATATTGGGAGATCTTATGGACCTAAGCATATAAAAGGTATAAATGTGTA
Organism: Torreya grandis; assembly: GCA_037957365.1. Lineage (NCBI taxonomy): Eukaryota > Viridiplantae > Streptophyta > Pinopsida > Cupressales > Taxaceae > Torreya > Torreya grandis. Next base: position 3,811,298 of record JARHVA010000730.1, on the reverse strand, counting down.
ATCTAAGTCACCAAAGCACACATTTTGAACTTGATTTCCTTCATTAGAGCTCTATGTAAACCTCTAAAAAGTTTTAGTGTATGGAAAGCCCTAATTATGTCTGAATTCACTATGATTGAGCTAAGAAGAGTTCAAATATTATGTGAAAAAGGATAATTCAATTGGAATTATAGCAATGATGACTCATAAAAATGTTTCAAAGTAAGAAGTTGAGATATATTTAACATCAAATGCCAAAGGACTAGTGTCTAAGGACATGAAATTTGTATCTACTTCTTTGAACATAGGGGATAATAATTGCTCCAAATTATTCTAGATAATTAAAAATCAATTGGTTATCACCAAGCAAGAAGAAAATATCCTCACATTAAAGAGACTTTATGATGACATTATGGCATATAGATAACTGGACTTCACTATGTAGCTGCTAAACTAGAGGTACTTCATTGCATTAATGTTCTTGGTCACATTTTTGAAGTAGCTAAGATAGACAAGGGTATGTTGATTAATGAACACAATAGAAGGAAAATGGATTTCATATCCCCAATTGAAATTGAGTCTTACTACAAAATTTCCAAGCCCCAGATTGAACTAACCTCCATTATTTTATGGGCAAAACAACACAACATGATGGACATCCTAGCTAGGTGGTTGGAATTTTGTAACCAAGTTATTTTGGATCTTGCTAAGAACATCCTTGTCATTCAATTTGGACCTAGAGTTATGATGTTCATGACCATGATAAACAAGTTGTATGGGTGTGAAAATACAACATATGTAGATCTAATGTGGGTGCCCATGGTGTAATTCATCATTAAAAAGATAATGGTTCCTCCATTAGGTGAGATAATCCATATCTCCCTAAGCAAATAGATATATACAATTAATAATAAGAAGATGACTAAGTTTTATATGATATACTATCTACTAGATACCCTATGAGCAACCACAAATATTCCCAATTAGAAGAAGGGTCTCCTTCGTAGTTTCCCCATTATAGTTGGTAAGACTATCTTTAGGTAGTGGGACCATATTGAGGCTACATCAAAGTATATATTATCTTTTAACTGATAGATGGATGATCTTTGACAATGGGACCCTTATGGAAGAGTAAAAAAACACTTAAATCTCAAAGGTATCTTGAATGTACCATATGAACATGAACCTAATGAATTTGATCTTATATACACCAAGACATCCTCATATTTTGAACTAGGAGATTGAAAGAAAATAAAATAAGGCCTGAGTCTAGATTGAATGGGACCTTGAAAATAGAAGATAGGTGGAAAATAGCCCCTAGGTAATATCATTTGATTTATGTTGTTCTTCTAAGTTGCCCACAATAGAAAAACTAATAGAGAATAGGCATGAGGAGAGAAGACTAGATGAAATTGCTTCTAGTTCATTAGTTCTTAAATCTTCAAAAGCATTAGAGCAAGATCTACCTCAACATGAGGTACATATAATAGCATTAGACCCTAATGAATATGTTAAATATGAACTTAAGATGCTATCTATGACTTATGAGATAGATTTAGATGAAGATCCAAAACATTGAAGAAATCAAATAGGATAAGGGAAAGTCCTTGGACATGATGGTTATTGACACCCTGAAAAGGAAAGCTAAGATGACCATTTTTACAAAGGCAAAGAAACAAAAGGTAACTATTGCACCACCTTTGAGTGAAGTCAACTTGTTTAGTAAATAAAACATATTATATGATTTACCCATTCTTGAGTGGTTATTTTATCAACCAAGGTTAGAAAAGCTTCCCACTATTCATCATCTATGGGCTATGGTGAAGGATACTAGCATCCCAATAGAACAAGAATTGAATCCATGGATCATTTCTCTACAAAAAGAAGAGGTAAGGAGATTGGCTACTCCAAGTCAGTCAACCCAATCAAAAGTAGAAATCCTAGTTCCACATGTGACCCAATCTTTAGTTGGGGTTAACTTTGATCTAGGTACTATTGGTTTATAAAGGATGACTGAGAAAATGGTCATTCAAGGTGGTGATAGAGACTACATATCAAAAGGTGTATCTTTTAACTAATTTGACTTAGGAGAAGGGACAAAGACTTGACGAGGATCCAATATTGGAGGAAGATGTACTAGAGCTGGCTCAAGCACAATTAAAACAATTACAAACTACTATCAAAGGCTTGAAGTAGCAAAAGAATAACTTATATGAGCAATCTATCCTATTAGTACTATGGGATATGGTCAATAAATTTGAAGCAATCATTTATGACATTCCAATTTTTGAAATCTATAAGGTCCAAACAAGACATGGTGAAAAAATAACATTTCATGGATAATTATCTTTTGAAAGTGACTAATCGACATACCTCAAGGTCTTCTATAAAAATGGGTATTGCCATTTGTAAAGGAGAGGGAGTTTTAGAGATAAAAACTACTTTGTAAATTTGGATCAAATTAATGCAAGCAAAGGGATTCTACAAGGATTGTCTCATATTTGTTTGTGTATTTTATTATCATGGTTGCTTCCTCAAACATATGGTTTGATGTTCATATTTGAATTGCTTGTATGAATCTTAGATATGCATGTGTGAATATAGAGTTGTCAAATTATGATTATGGTAGATTAATTTAAAAACTTTAGATTCATTTCATTTCCATTGCTTTTCTTGAAGATGTTCTAATGTTATTTTCTTGTGGAAGCAAATCTATAAAGTGATTTTGAGTTCTTATTTGCATTGTTTTAAAAAACTTCAACATTTTCTTGGTATATGATAAGATCTATGCCTTTGGTTATTTCATGTCATATATTGGTTTGAGTGCATATATTTGATGAAATTTAAACTTTTTCATAATATCTAGACTAAATATCAGAGACACCTTTCTTCTTTAGCTTACCCTTCCTTTTGCTCATTTTTTAATCAAATCAAGTACTTTAACTTTCATTATAAATATATATGCTAGATTAGACTTTAAAATTTAGGTTTTGATCATAATTCACTATACTTAGTTCAAATTACTATCATATTTCATAAGCAAGCTTTAAGACCACAGTTTCTCCCAATAACTAGTTATATTATCATTTTGTGAAACAATTAAATTACTTTACCACTATTCCATCAAAGATCTTAGGAAGATCAAAACTAGTTACTCATGCAATAGATTATTTGAATCTATAAATGATAAGTGTTTTTAAACACTCTATAAACCCTATGACAAACTTTTAGACATCAATAGATGTTTATCAATGGCACCCTCCATAACCATCATGGGGTGGATAGAGATTAGTCAAGGGAGAGAAGAAAATTATCCACACCCTAACATAATAGATGAAAAAGGGATATAGAGATATTATTAGATCCCAAAAACCATCACACCATCTTATAGAGTGATATAGAGCAAAGTATCAACCTAGAGAGTAGCCATGGGAGAGGTGAGGTTAAGACTATCCTAGGCCAACACTAAGAGATATAGTTAAGGACTTAATCTGAATCCATAAACAAAAAATTGATGGTATTTAAATACACATAATATTTTTTAACTTTATCATTTATTTACACACTTTCTCTTGTAGGAAACTATCAAATTTCAATCTCTCTAAGTGCATGCCTTAAAGGGTGCATCGAGAAAGGGGTGGGCAAACCTTTAGGGATTCATAATATTATTAGTCCCTATACCATTACATAAAACCACTAAAATTTACTTTTATCCAACTCCCTAAGAAATTAAAAATCATTTATTCACTCCTCTAATAAATTTACCTTCTAAAATAGCCACTGACTAAAAAACCACCCCTTTTCTTCATTTTACTACTATGTCAATTAGGTTAATGCTGTTAGGGATTGAACACATGTAATGGAACTATGTCTGTCGTTAGACCCAACTAGTAATAACTCAAAACTACACTATTTTTTTTAATTACTTTAATATTAACCTTACTTCTATGATTAATTATATCCATTAGTTTAAAACCTAAAAACTAAATGAACCTAAAGCATCAAATGCATATATCACATCAACCAACTAGAAAATAAAACTCATTTATTACTCAAACATTAAACATGTCATTAGCTGAGAAATTGATCATCTATGCATTAAGGTATACCAAGTACTACAAATGTGGATATAATCCATGAATATGTCTAAAATACAATTACAACCACTATTATTTTATAATTTAAAATGTTTATTCAAATACATAGCCACTACTATGATAATTATACATCCAAAATAAGGTAAAATAATCTAAGATGTTTAATATACATAACAATAAATACATAATACTGAGTGAGCTACATAAAACATCTCCATGAAATATCACATAGCGTGAGTGTAATTCCATCTAGTTGAATTAGTTGAAAGATGGAGAGCATCATCCAAGTGCTTTACCTCCAACCATAAAGCAATAGTCTCCTTCACACCTCCCTTGTGGGAGTGGCCCTACCCTTCATGGAGGGGTAGATAAGAATAATACAGATATCGATAAATAACAAGAACCCATGTGCATACTTAACACTATTACATGAAGCAATCAAATATAACAGAGAATCCATTCCTCTATCTAAAAAAAATAAATAAAGTACATAAACTAGATGTATAGTAAAATAAAAATATCAAAGCTATAACATTACTTTTGATAAAGCTTTCATAATATAATTCATATTAAATAATCTAAGTCATTTTCAATCACATAGTTCTCTCTACTAACAAATCATACCAATAATGGTATCATAGGGTACGTATATAAGTTACCCACTGATAGACTCATATATGTATCTCCTGTTATCCAACAAAGATAGAAATCAAGATTCAAAAGTAGATAAATAAAATACCATGCAATAATGAAATATGTAAATAATCATAAATAATCCAATTCATACCATATCTAATATGTATGTTAATCTAGAACAAGAATCAAGTCATTCTATGCTTTTTATCTCTACATATCATTATATTATAATTCTCAAAATTAAACATAATACTAAATGAATTCCAACACAAAATTATCATATAGCAACTTATTTCATGACAAATAGATCAATAATTTATTTATTTATGATTTCCTATTAATATAAAAAATTCTATTTATAATGTCAAAAGGTATAACATAAAAAAATATATAGTCAACATAGATTCCATACATTCCACTCAAGGTATTCATTAAAAATCCAAATTTTAACTCACTATGGTAAAATATGCATCCATTCATAATATCAAGGCCATCTATAAAAACTAAGTTATTTATATGTTTAAATCTTGTCAACTTACACAATTGTATTAGAACTCATAATTTCATAATATAATCATTAACATGACTACCATATGTTCAAAATAATTTAATGTTCAAATCCGAACATCATATCCTTGTCTAATATGTAATGTACTACAAAAGAAACTATTCTCAATCACTATATATTTTGGACTTGTTTCTATGTTTATGCCTTAGATGGCACTTCATCCCATAGTTCAATCAAACGAGAGACATAAATCATATTATTCCATTACATATATGCTTATCTACCCAGTAAATGAATATTTATTCACTTTCTATTATTCTAGTATAAATTTTGTATTAACACTAAGAAGTTATTGAGTATACTAGTCATATTCATCTTCTCCTTTAGCCCATAATGACATATTCCTCTAAATAGGGACCTAATATACTAATAGGTATTCGAGTTTTAACTCATAATATATATTCACATAAGAATAGTCTCATTCTTATATATTCATATAAAAAATAGATATACACAATAACATATTCTACCTTATCAAAATGAATCCTATAGGTTTATTATAGAACAAATACAACTATATCTCAATATAAAATAGAACTAAAAAATATGCATTATATCACATAAAATTCCCTTCAAGGTTTGAAGGGATAGTCTTAGTCTCAGGTTTCATTAAAACAATCCACTCACACAGACTAACACATGTTCATTTTATATCTTAAAATTTATAGGTCTCTATATCCTTAATAGAAAGTTTTTATTTAAGATTTACAAGGAGATTAATAGCTGTAGGTTAACATTACATTCTACCATAATATCCACTTAACTTTATTAGATTTTAGGCATAATCAAATAAACCCTATGTTTTACATCATAAATTGTAACTCAAAAACCAAACAATTTTATAGATTTTTAATGGTTTTTCTAAAAACCTAATAACATATAATGGCCCAATGTCATACCCATTGGCCTACAGATGGGAATACATTCCATCATAGGTCAATAAGGATGAATCCCTATTTTATCATCAAGCTAAAGTTACATACATTCCAAATTTGAACGGTTTTATTTTGTTCAAGCCAAACCAGATATACTTAAGCTTGTATTTTCATGAAAACCCATCTCCAAAACAAGACAAGAAAAACACAAAGAATATGTTATATATATATATATATGTATATGTATATGTATATGTATATGTATATGTATGTATGTATAATATCAATACTCGACCTACCTATACATATACCTACACACACACACACACACACACACACACACACACACACACACACACACACACACACACACACACATGTATATGTATATGTATGTATGTATAATATCAATACTTGACCTACCTAGTTATAGACATGACTTTTTTATTCAAGTTTGAGTGTAAGTCCCCTCCTTTGTTGTGTATAATTTTTTTCTTTGAGCTATATATATATATATATGTATATGTATATGTATATGTATATATGTATATGTATATGTATGTATGTATAATATCAATACTCGACCTACCTTGTTATAGACATGACTTTTTCATTCAAGTTTGAGTGTAAGTCCCCTCCTTTGTTGTGTATAATTTTTTTCTTTGAGATTCCTTTTTCATATTCACCTCTTTATTCCATGAAAATAATCTCTCCTCATTCTTGGTACTTTTCCCCTACTTATTATCTTCACCATTCTTTACATACTTGGTATGGTCTCCAACTGACTCATCTCATCTTAACCCCTCAACCTCATACAATTTATTTAATAAATGTACAACTCCACTCATTCAATTCCACTCATAGTTTATTCCTCTTTTATATGTGAGATTGAAGTTTGAGCTATCCATGCTCAAAGCAAAGTCAATATTAACATCATGATAATCCAAAAAACCTAATCTATAATAAGTTATCCTATTCTTCATAGAAAAGCCCTAATTCAAATATCCTACCTTTTTTCAAAACACATCATTAAAAAAATGTCTCAAAACTTCCAAAAATAATAGCTTAGTTTAAACCCATAAACCTATTCAATACAAAGTTTTGAATTTAACAATAAAACTTTACCTTGTGGGGGGGGGTTATTTTTGTTAGGTATGTGGAGCTAAAAGCTTCACCAAGGAGCATAGACAAACAAGTTCGGGTCTACACAGACGCCGGCGTCGGTCAGGAGCGACCGACGTCGGTCAGTTGCAGTTCAGAGGCGCCGACGTCGGCAGTATGGTCGGCCGGCGACGGTCACAGGCGAACAGACAGGAACCGATGTCGGTTACCTGCGTGTCCAGAGAGCTATTTCCGAGGACAGAAGCGAGTGTTTGCATGATGAGTTTGAGTTGTAGACTCATGCTCGCGTCTCTATTGTTAGCAATGTTATTTTTAGAGCCCTTGTTGAAGAGGCTTAACTGTTTGTTGTAAGAGCATGCTCAAGTCTCCTATTTCTATATGTAGGAGAGATCTTCTAAGCTATTGTAAGATGATGAAGTGTATGAGAGAGTGTAATAGAGTATGAAGTAGAACATTGTGAATGTTTGAAGGACTGTACTTTAGAGAAAGCTCTTGAGGAATAGAGATCTAGTGAGAGATCTTGTGTGCATCTGAGAGAGGTGTGGAAGAACAAAGTTCTTCATTTGTATTCCTATTGTAAAGAGTTTTTAATACAAGTTTTCAGGGTGTTTTCTTGTATATCTTGTTCTGTGCTATTTATCATTTCAGTTACTTATCTATCTGATTTATTTCTGCATTGATTGCTTTCATAAGTGTAATCCATTGTTGGTTGATCCCCAACAAGTGGTATCAGAGCTCAGGTTCACTAACAGGTGGTTCAGATCTGTGTAGTGTGTTCGGATTACAGGTTGCTCACAGGGATTTCTGTTTGAGTGGGAGAAGCAATGGCAGAGGAAAGTAAGTTGAGAATGGAAAAGTTTAATGGCAAGAACTATCAGCACTGGAGAATGCAGATAGAGGACTATCTGTATCAGAAGGATCTTTACTTACCGTTAGGTGGGATAGCAAAGAAGCCCAAGGACATGGAGGACAAAGAATGGGAAGTTCTTGACAGAAAGGCTCTTGGTTCTATAAGACTGAGTCTGGCCTCCACTGTGATATCTAATTTGTCACAGGCAAAAACTACGGTAGAGTTAATGACCACGTTAGCAAATCTATATGAAAAACCCTCCGCTTCAAACAAGGTATATTTGATGAAGCAGTTATTTAATTTGCATATGCAAGAAGGTGGATCTGTTTCTAATCACCTGAATGATTTCCATGGTATTGTTAATCAGTTAAGTTCTGTTAATATTTCATTTGAAGATGAAATAAAGGCTCTTTTAATTTTATGTTCTTTGCCTGAAAGCTGGCATGGCTTGGTAATGGCAGTTTCTAATACTGCTTCTGCTTCGAATATTTTAAAAGTAGAGGATGTGGTTAGTGTTATTTTGAATGAGGAAATACGCAGGAAAAGCACAGAAGAGACTTCTGGGACATCCGGGAACGCTTTAAATTTCGAGAGCAGAGGAAGGCAAAAAGAAAGGAGCAAGAGGAGATCAAGATCTAAGTCTAAGGGAAGAGGCAGATCCAAATCCAGGAATGGCAGAAGGCCACAATGCTGGAACTGTGGAAAGTTGGGGCACATAAGCAGAGATTGCTGGTCAAAGCCTAAGGAGGACAATCAGCACGAAGGAAAGGAAGAGACAAAGGTTGCAGGTATTGCACAGGATGCTCTTATTTTCTCTTTGCATAATAACATAGAATCTTGGGTATTAGATTCTGGTGCGTCTTTCCATGCTACCCCTAACAGAGAATACTTCAGTGACTATGTCCATGGAGACTTTGGAATAGTGTACTTGGGGGATGATGAGCCTTGCAAGATTATTGGCAAAGGTAAAGTGCAGCTAAAGATGCAGAATGGCAACACATGGGTGTTGAGGGATGTGATGCATGTTCCTAGTTTGAAGAGAAATCTGATTTCTGCAGGTAAGCTTGGTGATGAGGGTTGTACAGTAACTCTCACAGCAGATTCTTGGAAAGTGACCAAGGGTGCACTTGTTATGGCCAGAGGTAAGAGAGAAGGTACTCTCTATTTGTGTAATTGTATTACTAACAAATCTCCTTCAGTTTTATCTACTTCAGATGTGGATGCTAAATTGTGGCACTCAAGGCTTGGCCACATGAGTGAGAAGGGGATGTCTATCCTTAAGTCTAAAGGTATGCTTTCAGATTTGAAAAGTATGGATCTAGAATTTTGTGAGCATTGTGTGTTTGGAAAACAGAAAAGGGTTAGTTTTCTAAAGACTGGGTCTACTAAGAAAAGGCAGAAGTTGCAGCTTGTTCACACAGACGTGTGGGGACCGGCTCACGTAGCCTCTATTGGCGGATCACAGTACTATGTTACATTCATAGATGACGCCACAAGAAAGGTATGGATCTACTGTATTAAAAGGAAATCTGATGTTTTTGAGACCTTTAAGATATGGAAAGCCATGGTTGAGAATGAAACAGGCAAAAGATTAAAGTGCTTGAGATCCGATAATGGTGGTGAGTTCTGCAGTCTTAAGTTCAAATTGTATTGTTACATAAATGGGATCCGTAGGCAAAGGACGGTTCCAAGGACACCTCAGCAGAATGGTATTGCTGAAAGGATGAACAGGACTATTATGGAGCGTGCTAGATGTATGAGATTGCATGCAGGGTTGCCCTTAGAGTTTTGGGCAGAAGCAGTTGACACCGCAGTGTACCTGATCAACAGAGGACCATCTACAGCTCTGGATGGTGGAATTCCAGAAGAGGCATGGACAGGTAAAAAGGTTGATCTTTCATATCTCAAAGTTTTTGGTTGTGAAGCCTTTGTGCACATAGATAAGGAAAATAGAAAGAAGCTAGATGCTAAGTCTATGAGGTGCACGTTTATAGGCTATGGCTCAGATGATTTTGGTTTCAGATTTTGGAATCTAGGAACTAACAAGGTAATCAGGAGCCGTGATGTTGTTTTCAATGAAAGGGTGATGTACAGTGATCAGACAAGGAAGCTAGATCAAGTTGGGCAGAGCAATAATGAGTTGGATGAAGTTATGGTCCAAAATGAGCTCACGGGAAAAAGAAATAATCACTTACAGGAAAACACAGAGACTGACGTCGGCAGGTTTGGCACCGGTGTCGGTAGTACAGAAACCGATGTCGGTCATACAGAGACCGACGTCGGCAGACCAGGCACCGGCATCGGCCAGGAGGAACCGGCGTCGGCCAGTAACAGGTCTACAGGTGGCCGAGGTCGGTCACTGTCAGAAAATTTGGATGGACGGATTGTTGAAAACGAGTCCAAGACACCAATCAGGAGGTCTGAAAGGGTAAGTAAGCCTCCAATTAGATACTCTCCTTCTTTATATTATTTATTGCTAACCGATGGTGGAGAACCAGAAAGTTTTGAAGAAGCTTTACAGGTGGAGTCCAGGAGTAAGTGGGAGCATGGCATGATTGAGGAGATGGAGTCCTTAAGAGAGAACCAAACATGGGATTTGGTTGAATTGCCGGCTGGTAAGAGAACACTGAAGAACAGGTGGACTTACAGGTTGAAGGAAGGTGAGGATGGTCAGATGAGATACAAGGCCAGATTGGTTGTAAAAGGGTTTGCACAAAAGCTAGGTATTGACTTTGGCGAAATTTTTTCTCCAGTTGTTAAGATGACTTCTATAAGGGTTGTACTATCTTTGGTTGCTTTTGAGGATTTGCATCTCGAGCAGCTAGATGTTAAAACAACATTTCTTCATGGAGATTTAGATGAGGAAATTTACATGGAACAGCCAGAAGGTTTCGAGGTCAAGGGTAAGGAGAAACTAGTGTGCAGGTTAAAGAAAAGCTTGTATGGCCTCAAGCAAGCTCCAAGGCAATGGTACTTGAAATTTGACAGGTTTATGACTGAGCATGGTTTCAGTAGGTGTCAATCAGACCATTGTGTATACTTTAAGAGATTTGATAACGGTAGATACATTATTCTATTGTTGTATGTAGATGACATGCTGGTTGCAGGGTCTCACATGCAGGACATCTCAGAGCTTAAGGAGAAGTTAGCTCAAACGTTTGCCATGAAGGATTTGGGAGCAGCTAAGAAAATCCTTGGCATGAGCATCAAGAGAGACAGAGAAAATCACAGGTTGATATTGTCTCAAGAAGATTATGTGGACAAGGTGTTGAAACGGTTCAACATGCAGGATGCGAAACCGGTAAGCACACCTTTGGCAGGACATTTCAAGTTAAGCAAAGAACAATGTCCCAATTCACATGATGAGGTAGAGTACATGAACAAGGTTCCATATTCTTCCGCGGTAGGAAGTTTAATGTATGCAATGGTGTGTACTAGACCAGATATTGCCCAAGCAGTGGGAGTAGTAAGCAGGTATATGGCCAATCCAGGAAAGGAACATTGGAAAGCAGTACAATGGATCCTTAGATATCTGAGAGGAACCAGCAGCAGACACTTATGCTATGGAGGTTCAGATACATCTCTACATGGCTATGTAGATTCAGATATGGCAGGGGATTTGGATGGCAGGAGGAGCACCACAGGTTATGTTTTTACTGTAGGTGGGACGGCAGTTAGTTGGATTTCTAAGTTGCAGAAGGTTGTAGCCTTATCAACTACAGAAGCAGAATATATTGCAGCTACAGAAGCTAGCAAGGAAATGATATGGATGACACGGTTCATGGAAGAGCTTGGAAGGGAGCATGGGAGTTGCAGATTGCATAGTGACAGTCAAAGCGCAATCCATTTGGCTAAGAACTCAGCTTTTCACTCAAGAACCAAACACATACAGCTAAGGTACCACTTCATACGGCAGGTATTGGAAGATGGTGAGTTGAAGCTGGAGAAGATCCATACAGACATGAATCCTGCGGATATGCTAACAAAGCTGGTTACTAAGGAGAAGTTGAATCTTCATTCAACTTCTGTTGGTCTTCACGATTGAGTTGAAGATGGAGGAGCTAGAAGATCTTGCTGTACAGGTATTGGTGCAGCTGGTTTATCTCCAAGTGGGAGATTGTTAGGTATGTGGAGCTAAAAGCTTCACCAAGGAGCATAGACAAACAAGTTCGGGTCTACACAGACGCCGGCGTCGGTTAGGAGCGACCGACGTCGGTCAGTTGCAGTTCAGAGGCGCCGACGTCGACAGTATGGTCGGCCGGCGACGGTCACAGGCGAACAGACAGGAACCGACGTCGGTTACCTGCGTGTCCAGAGAGCTATTTCCGAGGACAGAAGCGAGTGTTTGCATGATGAGTTTGAGTTGTAGACTCATGCTCGCGTCTCTATTGTTAGCAATGTTATTTTTAGAGCCCTTGTTGAAGAGGCTTAACTGTTTGTTGTAAGAGCATGCTCAAGTCTCCTATTTCTATATGTAGGAGAGATCTTCTAAGCTATTGTAAGATGATGAAGTGTATGAGAGAGTGTAATAGAGTACGAAGTAGAACATTGTGAATGTTTGAAGGACTGTACTTTAGAGAAAGCTCTTGAGGAATAGAGATCTAGTGAGAGATCTTGTGTGCATCTGAGAGAGGTGTGGAAGAACAAAGTTCTTCATTTGTATTCCTATTGTAAAGAGTTTTTAATACAAGTTTTCAGGGTGTTTTCTTGTATATCTTGTTCTGTGCTATTTATCATTTCAGTTACTTATCTATCTGATTTATTTCCGCATTGATTGCTTTCATAAGTGTAATCCATTGTTGGTTGATCCCCAACAATTTTCCCCTAGTACCTCTTTTACTAACAAGACCCCCAAGGGGTAAATCATAACAAAATCTTGTAATAGAAATAAACTAATCATTCAAAACCATTTAACACACCATATTCTACAAATTATAAAATGCATAAATAAGTATCATAGATAACATATATTAATCTTAAAGATGGTTTTTAATGCAATCATAACTCAACAACATTAGTCCATTAAATAAGGTAAACTATCTAAGTAATAGTTTTAATATACTGTAACCAACCCAAAAGATTAAAAAATAATATCACAAGATGAATGTAAGCAAACATCACTAAAAATAATCATAAAAAGTAAACATTACTAAATTTATTCATCTTGCTCAATAAACCATGTAATTAACAATATAAAGTAAGCATTCAATCAATCCTATTGTAGTTGTGTAGGTTCCTTATATATTCTCTTTACCCCTAATGTAACCATCTACTTCCCCCTCTGAGATGACACTCTCCCTCCACATTATCAATGAGGTTAGAAATATCTTTCATCTAACTCATCAAACAAAATGGTATTTAGCCCATGTCATGATAATAATCAGCATGTAACCAAAATAACTATTGAATGTAACAAATCCTTAACAATCATGATCATAATCATAATATCAAAACTCATAAAAAAATATTTATCTATTAACCATAAAGTATAAACTAAACCAATTTTGAATAAATAATAGATCTGGTAACAAACAAAACATAGTCCTTTGATAAGTGTTTTAAATATCCATAGGGAAAAATTGGATATGACATCCCTCCTAAAAATAGCCATCATCCTAATGAAACTTATTTTAAATAAAATTTACGAAATATAATTAAGTTTAGCATAATAAAATAATGTTTTAGTAGTAAACAGATGACAACCAATAGAAAATCAAGTAAATAAATGAGGAAATGATTTAACAATTTTAGGAATATTAGTGTATTATTCCTAATTTAGTTAAAGGGTATGAGTAGTAAAATTAGTAAATAAATAGATAATAATTAAGATACTAATTTGTGTAAATTAATTACAATTTAACTTTTCTAAAAATAGTAATAAGGAGAAACAAATAAAACTTAACTAGAAACTGATTGATACAAAGGCTAGAATTCACTGTGTAGGACTAAGACACTATCGTAAACTAAGATATAAACTTTGTTTTATGATTGGAAATGAGTGTTAGAAATAAAAAATAGTGGCATCAATGCTATATTCTACCTTTATCTCTATTTTTCGTAAGGATCTAATCTTTCTAAGTTTTGTTCACTATGTTTATGTGACCCTGTCTATGAAGTTTTAGTAGCTAGAAGTTTGTAGAGATCCATATAGTGTAGATTATTTATTCAAACCCTGTATTACATTATGATTTGACAAATTTTGAGAAATATGGGGGGTTATTATGTGTAATATTCACTGGATGTGGATCCACACCCCCTACATACCAATACTTTGAAGAGGGATAAAACCATATGTAGTTCTCCCACTTGATGTGCTTTGTGCAATTGTGTAGATGAAGATGTAGAATGATAAATTAGATGTGATTGAGGTGGATATAAACTGGAGTAAGGATTTTAATGAGATTTTAAGTTTGTTGGTTTGTTGTATGCAGAGAATAGGGAATATTGCTTGAATAGTCTTGCTTGTATTCTTGCTTGCTTAGTGATATTTTCTAACCCTTTCCAAATGATATTTGAATGGGATTTTATAAGGATATATTGGCTATGGGTTGAATTTACTCACATTAGGATGACAAGGATAAGGATGGGGAATCAATAAAAATTCATCATTGGGTCTAAAAATGGACTTAGACAATAGTGCATGAAAATATGAGTCTAGATTAGTTGGGATCAAGTCTGGAAGGATATAGATGACTAGGAATTAGTGAAAATGATGGCTATGAGGGTCATGAGAGAAAGCAAGAGGGACCTATGGGTTGGGTGTCATTAGCCACACTCAAGTTACCAATTTTCACATTTTATATGACTATATCCCCCCCCACCCAACTTTATTCTAGTGATATATTAAAGTGACATACTAGGATAAAGGAAACCTAAACTTACCTATAAGGGTGAAGCTCATGAAGTTGTGTGATGTTGGGTGTACATAGAAAGAGCACATTATGAAGTATGAATCTAAAATAAAAATAAAGATTAGGTCAGTTCTTACTATATACACTATATCTTAAATAAGAATTTACAAAGCTAAGTAAGAGAGAAGAAAAGAAAGGAATGAATATTCCTCATCAGGTACGTGAACCAATATAAATCCTGTTGTGATGCTGAGTGATGTTAGATTATGCTGAGTAATGTTGGAAGGTACTGTACCAAGAGTAATATCACAAATAGAGTTGAGTACTCAATTTACTGAGAGTAGATCAAGAATGCAAAAGGATATCCCATTGGCTCCATCATCACCTATTAAGTAAAGCTAGGTGGTCATGCATGTGTTTTTCAATGTTTGGACCATGTATCTAATCCCTCTAAATAGGTGGCTCAAGAATATAAAGGCTAGATAGTCTTTTGGCTCTATCATTGCCATGTGAAGTGAAGATATGAACTGATATTGGTATGAAATGTATGTCATATGAGATGGATCTTTAAGCCCATGAATGTACTATGATCTAACAATGTTGGCATGGATAGTTGAATGTATGCTAGAAACTAGGCCACTCTAAAAAGATGGAGATTAGGATTGTGTGAAATCCACTTTGAAATTGGAAACTAGGCTTATATAGAATCCACTCAAGAACTCAAGAAATAATGAAAATAAATGTGCCATGCACATTTCCCCCAATCATTGGTGTCTGAAACATGGATTTTGATCTAGAAGTTATACCAACTATCGTATCTAAAACTAGAAGTGAGAGATATCATTCCATGCATGATGCCCCTTGTATTTGGATATTATAAGCAAAATTGTATTGAAAACTATTGATTTTGAACTGGTCTAAATGTGCAAAACTAAAACTAAACCTACTTTTTTGCTTGCTTCTAGAAAATCTGGTTTTTCTACTATTTGCATAGGAACACCAAAAGTGGACACTAGTGGTATCGATGTTTTTGTCCAAGTTAGGCACTATTGTCTAAGGCCAAATATAGTAACTATTTTAGATTATTTACTATCTACCTAGTTTGTTCTAATTGGTTTGATGTCTAGTTTTTATTCTAAGTGTTCTAAAAACTGATGTTTTGACCATTAGGAGCTATGATTTTTAAGACAAAATCCCTATTTTTGACCCCTCCTTTGAGGCTAGGAATGAATACCTATAATGACTTCCCTTAGAAGAAATAACCTTAAAAGTGTGTTATGTTTTAAAGATACATGATATAACATTGATAATCGATAAGATATCTCAAGATATATCCTAATTTATATTGATATATTGTTAGATCAAAATGGGTATGCCTATATGGATATAATAATATAATAACACGTGTAATTTACTAAATTGGAAATGAAATTTTGGTTAACTATTTTTTAGAGGGATGGAGCATGATGTCCATCATGGCATCCAAAAAAGCAAGATAAATTCATGATGTGAATCGTAGCATTGTAAATAATGAGAAGCAAACAAGCAAAAAACACACAAGGCAAGAAGCAAGAAGCATACAATGGTGGCCAAGGGGCCAAGTAAACAAGGGACACGTGCACATGTCACTCAGACTAGAAAACAATCATACAAGGCATGTTTAAATGTCACATACACATATAATTGAAATAAGCAAAATTGGCATGGAAACTATAATCATATAGAGGAGTAAAAGTAAAGTACATTGACAAATGTTCCAAGACACATGAATAAAATTAAAGGACATTGGCAAATGTCCTAGGTCATATACAGGAGAAAAATAGGAATTGAGAAATGCAAATAATCTATGCTAAGTAAGAAAATAAAACATGTAAGGAATTATATGTACAATCACATCTAACTAATCAAAGCAAGAGGGAAAGTATGCAAGACATGTTAGTAAAAGACTAGGTATATGCTAAAAAATACACAAGTGCTATATACTAGTGAGTTTCGATAGAGTAATCTATGTAAGCTAGTATGTAATGTATATCAACATGAAACTAGAGTGTGTGGTGTAGGAATGACATAACCTATATAGTGTAGTCATGTAGAAGATGCCCCCAGTGGGCATATGTATCGATGTATATCTTGATTTAGAATTAGGATACCCCCTCAAAGGGTAGAGTGAAGCAATCAAAGAGTTAGATGTCATTGCACACCATCAAAGAAGATCAAGTGAAGCATGGTAATGTAGATAAATATATAAATTATAGCATAGAATAATAAATATAAGTCTATCATTGTATTATAAATGTAAAACATGGATAATGCATACAATCAAAATGTTTTGGTGTTTTGGAGTTATTTGTATGTTTTTATATTTTGAAATATTTGATTTGTATGTTTTTATATTTTGAAATATTTGAATGTTTTTGACATTTTTGATATATTTGAGATATGTACTATCCAGCATAATAAACTATGTATAGGTAAGTGGGGAAAGGATGATACTAATTAATGAGTCTCTTGGGAAACTCCCTATCATGGTGTCATGTATCAAGGAGAGGAATTGTGCATGATCATGAAGCATATTGAAAATGATAAGATTGTGGCTCTAAAATTTGTATATGATATAAATGATCTATAATATTTGAAGTAAAAACCAACTATGGGATCCCCCTATAACTTTGAGAAGTTGGATGCAACTATAGGGAAGTTATCTAAATATGTGTTCTATGAGTTAATGCATGAGAACTCAATGATACTACCATAGATGTGAACAATATATATAGAATCTATATATAATTCTAAATTCATGGAGGTGTATGAAATCTCTATGATGGCAATGGATACCTCAACTATGTCTAAATCAAAACTAGAGGAGGAACTATAACTGGTGGCAAAACTAAAATTGGTGGCAAAACTAAAACTGGTGACTGCAAAGTAGAAGATGGCTCTAAAGTAGGGAGTGGTAACTCAAATGGAACTCCACAAACTATAATAACCATATTAACATGAATGAATATCATGCATCTATGAATTATAGAAGGTACTACTCAATTTTTTTGAATCCATGGTCGACCAAGTAACATATCAAAAACTCCTACACTAGGAACAATAGTCAAAGGTGTGGCCACATGTGTTAGACCTACTAGTAGAAGAAGTAAAATCTCACCCATTTAACTCTATATGTGCCCATTGAATCCATTGATAACTATGTTTTTCAATGTAATATCCTACTTTAAATATCCTAAATGCTACAATAATGTCATAGTGGACATGTTCACACTATATCCATTGTCTATGAGAACACTATGAATAGGATGATTATGAATATGAGCTATAATAAAGAGTGCATGATAATCTATATCATCCTTAATGATCTCTTTCTCTAAGAAGATATAAGGTCTAGCTATAACTCTGGAATTATATACACCAATAATGTTGCTTAAAGGATGTAACTCAATTGAAGGTGCCTTGTATGTATCTAGTGTGGGATGTGCATGATTTGCATGGTGAACCCATAATGTGTCCCATCTCTCCTATTTGGAATTTTATGGAAAAGGATCTAAAAATATTTTCAAAGCTTTATATTGTGTTTTCTTTTCCTGAGGAAGATCAACTAAAGTGCCAAGATCAATATGATTGCTATATATCAAATCTTATATCTTGTGTCTCAAACTGATGCATCTATTTGTTATATGGCTTAGTGCCCTATGCAACTCAAAAAATGCATGCTGATCATATCCTTATGGAAGAGGCTTTGTTGGGTTAACTTCTTGAATAAGAGGGCGAGATATGATGTTACATTCTAATAGCTTATATAAAACTCTAGCTGGAGAAATTGGTAGATTGGTGAAGGTTTACTAAGAAGGTGATGATAAAACCAATTGCTGAGGGGGCTCAAAAATTGAATTAATTATAGGTTGATTCTGACTCTTATTATCATTGACCTTTATTTTGTATTGTACTTTGATGTTACTCTTGTTTGTTATGTCTGAGATACTTATGTACTTGTATTTGCCCATTGAAATTAACTTGAGTTCTCTTTCCTTTAGTGTGTGACATAATTTAGTGAAGGAAGAGAATCTTTTGAACATAATTGATTCATGTAAATCTGGTAAAATACTCTATTTAAAGAGATCCTATAACTTTTAACCAACCATGGGGCTCATCATCTTAGCCAAAATAGTCTTATATTAGAGAACATAATATATGAGATGCTCATTTGCCCTTTGTTTTTGTTTTGAAACTTGAGCATATGAAACCTTATCACCAATGTTAATGTTGAAAGGAGATAAGAACATGCCAACTAAAGGATATAATTCATTGAATAACTAATTTCATAGACTATAGAACCATTTTAAAGCATAATCCTTTAGGGTTCATGGAAATAACTTGGTAAGTAACTAGTCATTGGGTATATAGTCCAGGCATGCTATGTGAAGGGCTCTCAAATGTGTCTCTAGATCACCCTTGCCATCATATAGAGTATCTTAGGTTAAACAAAAATTTGTGGTAAGGGTGTAGAAGTAATGTGATGTGTCAATATTGTATGCAATAGAGCAAAACAATCCAAAGCTTGCGTAGGTCTAGAGGCATCTTGATCAAGGTGCAACACTTTAGATTAAAGAGATTTTATCTCTTGCATAAGGGCTACCAAATCAGGAGACAAAGATATACTAGCTATAACTGGTGGCATATAGGTATGTTGGGCTGCTATAGGGGGTTGTTGAGACATAGTTGCCCTCATAGTGTCATTTATAACTAGTTGCTCTATGGTTTGAGAATATTGACCATTTTTCACTCTGTTATTCTTCTTATATTATTTCAAACATGTCATCTTTCATGTTGAGGTGTTTAGTTAAAAGTTCTTGAAGTTTCCTTTCATTAGTTTCATCAAAACTAGTATATTGGGCCATTGATAAAGTAGGAAAATAAGTTGAAATTTGATTAAATTTTTTGTAAAAGTTTGTAATAGGCAAAGTGAGATATAAAAAAAATACTAAACATAGGAAATATAAAGTCTTAAAAATAGTTAACTAGAAATTAAATAAAAAGGATACAAATCTCATAAATATGTAAGGTGATACCTCAAGAAGCAATTGGAACTAGTATGGGCAACTAGGGTTTTCATAAATTTTTATTTGAATAATTATTATTAAATTTTAAAATTTTTAGTGAATTTCTAAGTTATATATGTGAGTAAAAAATCATAAATTTATTGGAAAATTAGTGATTTAATAGGACCTAGTATATGCAACTAGGGTTTTGAAAAATAAATGTTTTTGAAAATTAATATTGAAATTAAAAATTTTAATGGATTTTCTAATTTAAATATGGTAGTAATAATTTAGAAAATGATTGAAAAATTACTGGAAAAATACTGGGACCTAGTATGGGCAACTAGCATTTGAAAGAAAATTATTTTAAAATTACTATGAAATTTTAAAATTTAATTCTAATTTTTTATTTTATTATACAAGTAAAAAAATAAAAAAAATATAGGAAAAATTAGTTAGAAATTTACCATAAGGTTTCTAGGGTTTTTATGTGTAAACGAAGTAAGTCAAGTTGACCAAATGATTTAACAATTTTGGGAATATTGGTATATTATTCCTAATTTAGTTAAAGGGTATAAGTAGTAAAATTAATAAATAAATATACAATAATTAAGCTACTAATTTGTGTAAATTAATTATAATTTGAACTTTGCTAAAAATAGTAGTGAGGATAAGAAAATAAAACTTAGTTGGAAACTGATTGATCTAACTGAGATAAAGGCTTTAATTTACTATGTAGGACTGAGACACTATCATAAATTAATATCTAAACTTCATTTTGTGATTTTATAGGAGCACCAAAACTAGATATTAGGGGCACTGATACTATATTCCACCTCTATCACTGTTCTCCTGAGGATCTAAGCTTTTTGGGTTTGTTTGCTATGTCTATGTGACCCTATTTATAAATTTTTAGTAGTTAGAAGTCTGTAGATCTCCCTATAGATCATATTATTTATTAAAACCCTATATTCAAATATTATTTGACTAATTTTGAGCAAGAGGGGGGTTTAGTGTGTGTAATATTCGCTAGACTTGGATCTACACCCCTTGTGTGGGCACGTTGCCTACGTACCAATACTCTGAAGAAGGATTAAGCCATATGTAGTTCTCCCACTTGATGTGCTTTATGAAATTACGTGTATGAAGATGTATAATGATAATTATATGTGCTTAATGTGGTTAGGGACTAGTGTAAGGTTTTGAATAGGCTTTTAAGTAAGTTGGCTAGATGTATGTAGAGAATAGGGAAGATTGATTGAATAGTCTTACTTGTATTCTTTCTTGCTTAGTGATATTTTCCAACCCTTTTTAAATGATATTTGAATGGGATTTTATAAGGATCTATTGGTCATGGGTTGAATGTACTTACATTAAGCTAACAAGGATAAGGATGGAGAACTAGAAGAAATTGATTTTTGGGGCTAGAAACGGACTTTGAAAATAACACCAAAAGTGGATAGGAGTGGCATCAGCACTATAGTCTTAGTGTGACACTATTGTCTTGAGTAGATAGGACCTAGGGGGATTGATATATCATGGAAAGAGGAGTCTATCTTAGCTAGGATCAAGTATGGAAAGCTATTAATTACTGAGAATCAATGAAAATGATGCCTATGAGGGTCATTAGAGCAAGCAAGAAGGACCTATGGGTTGGATGTCATTAGCCACACTAAAGTTACCAATTTTCACAATTTATATGACTATAAAAAATAACTTAAAAAATATTCATGGTCTTCCCATGTTGCACTATCTTTAGAATATTGGTCACACTGGACCTTGCATTGTGATGCATCTTTATTACACAAGCTAAAATTGAAAGCATCAATTATTATTATTGGTTCTACTGTGACTACCCTTAAATCTTAAACATATAATGCAATCCAATCCAAAACATGGTTAGGATTATAATTATACTTTATAAGATATGAAACATGAAAAACATTATACATTTTTTCTATATCTAGTGGAAATGCAAGCCTATAAGCTACAAGATTTATTACTCTAGGATCTCAAGAGGCCCCACATATCTTGGTGAAAACTTTAATAATTTTCTAAACTTTATTTCACTCTTTTGGGGTTTAACTCATAGAAAAACTTTATTCCCAATTGAAAACTACCTTTTTCTTTTCAAATCAACAGAAATTTTCTATCTATCATTGGCTTTAGTCAATCTCCACCTTATTAATTTCACTTTCTCTTCCATTTTAACAAGCATGTATAGTCCAAAAACCACCATATTTTCTAGCTTATCCCAGCTAATTGATGTTCTACATCTCCTAACGTATAATGCTTAGAAAGGAGCCATTTTAATAGCTTATTGGTAAGATTTTTTGTAAGTAAACTAAACTAAAGGTAGGTATTATTCCCACTTGTATTTCTAGTCCATGGAATACATTCTCAACAAATCCTCCAAGATATGATTTATCCTTTCTATTTTCCCATATATTTTGAGATGGTAAGCTGTACTAAAATTCAACTACATGCCCAATGTTAAATTTAAAGTTTGAAAAAATATGGAAGTCATCTTAGGGTCACTATCTGAGATACTATTTATAGGAAACCCATGAAATCTATAAATTTCCTTTAAATTTTTTTTAGCAAACATATGTGTATCATTAATTATATTACCTAAAATAATCTAACTTAAATAGTTTATCCACAACTACCAAGATCATATCATGACAATTCTTAGACAAGCAAACCTTAGACAAAGTCTATGATAATCACTTACCATTTCTATTTAGGTATGAAATGTGGCTATAAAAATCCATATAGATACATGTGTTTAACCTTGAATTGTTGACACTCCAAACATCTAGAGATAAAATTAGATGCATCTTTCTTAACTATTTTCCAAAAATATAAAGGATTTAACTCTGTTACCAGCTTAGTCACTCTTGGATGTCTTGATTAAGGTGCATTATGCAATTCCTTTCACATAATATTCCTAAAATTTTGATTATTAGGCACATAAATCATACCATTATACCTTTAAATCCCATCATTCTCTATCTAAAAACCTTGATATCTATGATATTGTGAGTTTTCAACCAAATCTTTCTTAACTTGCTCATAGAAATCATCACTAGGTGGGAATTTTACTACTTGATCTATGAAGGTAATTCTAATTGTAACCAAAGTTATAATGTATCTTATATGACTAAGGTTATATATAATCTATTTTCATTGCCCTTAATTTAGTTGATATCAAAATCATAATTTGTTAATAAATCTAACCACCACCTTTAATGAACATTGAGGTTTGGTTGGGTAAAAATATACTTAAGACCTAAATTATCAGTCTTAAGTTAAAAAGGTTTACCAAACAAGTAATGCCTCTACACTTATAAGGCATGTACTATAGTGGATAGTTATAGATCATGAGGAGTATAATTTACCTCATAAGGTTTCAATTTCCTAAAATCATAGGTTAAAATTGATCCATCTTACATAAGCACACCTCCTAATATTTCACTTTAAGCATGAAGTATCATTGAGAAATGTCCATTTGGATCTAGAATCCACAAAATTAGTGTACAAGTAATGCTCTATTTTAGAAATTGGAAGGGTTATTCACACTTATCTAACCAAACAAACTATTATTCCTTCCTTTGAAGAGAGGTGATTTGGTTATCTATCTTGAAAAAATTAGGTACAAACTTCTTGTTTTACCCTACCAATTCCATGAAACTACATACTTCATGCACGTTTATAGGTGCTGGCCAATCCATGATGGCCCCAATATTAGATAGACACACTAATATTCCCTCTATATATATGATGTGTCGTAGGTACTATACTCTTTTCTAAAATAAATCATACTTGGACAACTTACCATATAGCTTGTGTTTCTACAACCATTACAAAACTAATCGCAAGTGCTCAACATACTCTTCCTCATTCTTGGAATAGATGAGGATGTCATCCAAAAGGACTAAAATTAATTAATTGAGATAATTATGGAACACACTATTCATTAGGTTCATGAAAGTTGTTTTTAAATTCTTTAACATAAAAGGTAGAATTGTGAACTCATAGTGCCCATAATGATTTTTGAAAAATATTTTTGGAGTGTCCTCATCTGAAATCTGCAATTGATGGTATCCTACTCAAAGATAAATATTATTAAAGACTGTAGAATCATGCATTTGATCAAAAAGATCATTGATGTAAGGAAATGGATATCTATTATTGATTGTTGCCTTATTAAGTATGCAATAATCATTGCATAAATGAAGGGTTCCATCCTTATGGTACTATAGAACATATTTCAAAAGATTAGTAAATTGATCCTAATACTCATTTATTAAAAAGTCTCATTGATTTAGGTTATAAAAGTCTATCAAATTCTAATTAAAATAAAGATGAGGCAACCACCATGATCTAAAAAGAGTCACAAATTATTCCCATGTGGTGTTAGTTGAATCTAGATTCATTTCAAGATTTTTATTAGCCCACCAAGTTACTGATTCACCAACTAATTGGTAAGCTCCCCACATGACCTTAGTGACCTCAAAGTATTTTTGAATATTAAAGTGAAGTAACTTTACATCTGTATGATCCAAAACTTAGATCCATCACCCAAAACCATGCCATTAAATTTGGGTGGATTTACTTTCCTCATGTTTTATGTTAGTTCTACAAATACTTGAGCTCTAACAACTTGATGTACTTCCTTATGCCTCTACTCCTAAGGAACTTCCTATTCAATAGGGTGTTATTAAAGTTCCTCCTATTTATTTTCTATTTTTAGTGATGAAACTTTCATTTAAGAGCTACTATATGGTCTCATGTCTCTTTCATAACAACATAAATTTGGTCTAGTTTTGTAGATTTCTCTACTACTAGTTGAATAGGATCAACATGAGGGTTAGAATTAAAAGGAACCTCACTAACCAATATACCTCACACCATTCTCCTTCTTATAAAATTTGGATAATAAAATTTATGTTAGTGGACTTATCAGGTCTAAGAGCTAAACCTATCTTTGATACCACAATGTTAGACCCAACTAGTACTAACTCAGAACTATACTAATTTTTTTAATTACTTTAACCTTAACCTTATTGGTAAGATTAATTACAACCATTAGTATAATACCTAAAAACTAAATGAACCTAAAGCATAAGATGCATATATCACAATAACTAACTATAAAATTAAAACTCATTTAGTACTTAAGTATCAAACATATCATTAAGCTAAGAAATTGATCATTTATGCATTAAGGTATACCAAGTAGTATAAATGTGGATATAATCCATGAATACATCTAAAATACAATTATAGACACTATTATGATAATTATACATTTAAAATAAGGTATAATAATGTACATTTGAGGTCTACATACCCCCATTTATGAAAAATGGGGACCCTTGTTTCAAAAGTTTGAAAATTAGCAATTTGAATTGAAAATTCCACTTGGTCAGAGTTATTTATTTGAAGATCATCCAAACCTATTTAACTTTTATCTTGAATGACATGTCTCTATTTGATCCATGTATTATTTTATCTAATGTTACTAATGGTTTCTTCATGTGTTTCCAAGATACAAGTTTAATAGAGTCTCAAGTGGATGAACAATATTCAAGGTTTCATAATTTAAATTATAATTTAACCCTTTGAATACTCATTAGTATTTAATGGTTTGATTTAATTCATAAGTAAATAATGTTAAAAATTAGGGTTTATACCTTAAAATGTCTTTTAACCTAGGAACTTTTAAATTGAATTGAAATTTACGTGGGTTCTTTTTTATTAGAAATTATGCAGGAACACTTTATATCTACTCAAAACATAGTCCATATATTTTATCCTATGGTTTTCATAATGTTTATTAACATGAATAAAACCTTAGTCTAAAGTTTTATGTCAAGTTCTCCATATTTCCTGAAACCCCTAAGTCTATTTTATCACCCACCTAAACTAATTAAACTCAAGACACCTTATTATAGTTTATACTTTTTATAAAGTTTATCCTAAGATTTAATTGTATTTACTAATACAATCAAAACCTTAGTCCAAAAATTTATCCTAAGTCCTTTATATTCCCCGAGCCCTAACTCATTTATTTTCTTGACCTCATAAGATCAGTGCAAGGATGCTAAGTTGTAAGATCCTGAAGCTCATGTAAAATATTTATGGTTCATGGGGACTCTTCAAAGTCAATAAGTCAAGCACCTACATAGATGATACACATTATATTTGAAAAAAGAGATATGATGGTGCAAAATGGAGGTTAAAAATTCAAAATCCATGTAAGTATAGAGATGACAAGTGTCATGCCTGTAATGGATAGATTAAAAAGTGAGAACTATCCTAAAGATCAATGGTACACGACTGAGCATACACATTCCAATCAATGGTAAATATTAAGTCAAATATTGAATGAAGCCCTAGGAAGAGTGAGAGGGTGATAAGGGTCATCATCATGGAGATTGAGTCAAGAAATCATTGGCATGTAGAATAACAGACAAAAACAAAAGGATCTAGATTAATGGCATGTATTGATCTATGCAACCAATATATAATGGTGAAAAATGAAATTTGAATTTTCAAATAATCTAGAATGAATGTGGTAGTGACATGTGTCACAACCTCAATGAATGATACAAAGATCAACCAATAATATTCAACCTCTTGGATCCAAATCAATGGTATGAGACAAGGGAGACTTTTTAATAAGCTGAGACTGAATGAGATGTTGACACATGTCTTAAAAGATAAATGATCACTTTTTAAATATTAATGAGCTATTTGACATTATGGAGCCATGTAACAACCAAGTGATATTAAGATATTTCAAAGACCTAAAAAGGAAAAGGTTTAAATGTGAGATCTAAATTCAAATCTAAGTCACGAAGCTCCTAATTTGAACTCTAGTGCCACCACTAAATCTTTATGCAAACTTTTTTAATTTAAAAAAACCCTAGCATGTACATAAGCCCTAATTTGACTATGTATTCATTAAAATCAATCTCAATATAATCAAATTATCATTTGTGTAAGGATAATTTAGTCCAAAGTTGAATTATAGACTATTAATGAGTAGTTCAATCAAAATTACATCCATGGTAGCATGGAAGGGTGTCTCAAAAAAGGATGTGGAGCTGTATTTAACCTCAAACATGTAAGGAAGGGTTTTTAGAGACACAAAATTTGTTTCCAATGCTTTAAACACTAGAGACAATAATTGGTCAAACTTGTTTTGGACCATTGCGAATTGATAGGCCATCACTTGAGAGGAGGAGAAGAAAGTGTCTTACAAAAGGCTATACTATGACATAGTAATAATTCAAATGATTGGTCTCGATCATGTAGAAACAATACCTAAGGTACTCTATTATATCGATATATTTTATCCAATTTTTAAGGATTTTAAAATAGATAAAGGTTGGATAATTAATGAACACACTCATATAAATGTGGCATATATCTCTATTATAGCCATTGAGAATTATTATAAAATTCCTAAACCACAAATTGACTTACCTTCAATCAATGCCTAGGCTAAATAGAATGATTTGAAGAACATCCTTACCATGTGGATATATTTTAGAAACCACGTATTTATAGACTTTAATAAAAACATCCCAATTAGCCAATTCAGGCCAGGGATAAGAATGATCATGAAAATGTTGAATAAACTATGTGTAAATGCCACCATAACCTATTTCAATCCTATCTGGGTGTAATTATCTATTTCATGGTTGAAAAGTAGATCACCCTCCTCTAGGTGAAATTATTAGAATTTATTTGAGTAGACAGATATATGTCATTAAATAGAAGAATAAAACCCATTTATACATGATGTCATACCTCTTGGATGATCTCTATGCCACTACCAAGATCCCAAATCAAAGGGAGTGGTCACCCAATGGAACATAAACTATTTCATAGTACTATTCCAAGATCCATATATTTAAGTATAGGGATCACATTAAATTCATTTGTGAGTTTGTATATCCATCCCTTAGTGAAGCCATAACTAGTCATCCCATGGAAAGAGTCATCCCACTAATCAAGAAATATGTTCAAGCTATGGGTGATATCTAGTTATATCTAGATTGTATAGTAATCAGAATTGAGGGAACTCGATACACTCCTCTTAGGCTACCTATCCATGTGTCAAACAAACTAGTAGATTAAGAGGTAGATTATCAACTATTTCATGGTATAATTAGAATTTATAAGACAAAAAGAAAAGGCCTCCATAACTTCCCCATAATAATTGGGAAGACCATTTTAAAGTAATGTGACAACATTGAGGCAACCTCCAAACATAAAACTTCTTTCAATCTACAAATAGATGAGCTAAAATAGTGAGACCCTTATAGGAGGGTCAAGGAGCATTTAAAGGTCAAAATTATTCTAAGTATACCCTATGATCATTAGCCTGGTACTTATGATCCCATTTATATGAATGCATCCAATTAATTTGAGGTCATAAAGAGGTTGAAGGAGCATAACCGTAAACTTGAGCCCAAACTAAAGAGGAACTAGAAAGGAGATGATAGATAACAACTAGGGTCCAAGAAATATCATTTGTTAGGTAGTGCACCTACTAGAACTCCATCAACATAACCACCAATAGATCACAATCCTAAGGCATAATTTGAGCAAAAACTAGAGGAAAGAAGACCTAATGAGATAGTTTCTTCTTCATCAATCCTCGAGCCATCAAGGGTAGAATAACAAGAATTACCTTAGGAGGAGGTACAAATGATAACATTAGATCTTAATGAAACTATAAAAGATAGACTCAAAATACTATCAATGGCTTATGATTCAAAATTATGTGATAAAGAAACAAAGGTTGAAGAGACCAAGGAAGAGAAAGGAAAGGAAATATTGGACTTAGTTCTTGTGGATATGCCTAAGAGAAAGGATGAGTTGGCCATTATTCTAGTAAATACCAAGAAGCCTAAAGTGACTTTCACTTATTTGAGTGAAGTCTATCTATTTAGTGAATAAAACTTGATATATGGTCTAGCTATTCTAGAGTGGTTCATTTATCGACCCAAATTACAAAAGGTCCCTACTAGGTATCATCCTTGGGATATGATGTAAGCCATCAACATTCTCATGCATAAAGAGATCAAGCCATGGATTATGGCTCTCTAAAAGGAATATGAAATAAGAATGACTACCCTAAGATAGACAAGTGGAGCACAAGTAGATATCCTAACTCCTAAAGTAACTCAATCATTAGTGGGAGTCAAGTTTGATCCCAAAATTACTAGCTTGTAGAGATTAAAAGAGAAAAAGGTCATGGTAGGACATGAGGATATCACATACTAGAAATTAGAACAATTGACCAATTTGAATCTAGTAGTAGGACAAAATCTTGGAGAGAATCATATATTTGAGGAGAATGTGCTTGAATTAGCTCAAGAATAGTCAACACCATTACAAGCTACCCTAAAGGGATTTTAATAGTAAAAGGAGAATTTGGAGAAGTAGACTATCTTGTCAATCCTAGATGCAATGATCAAATTTTTTAAAGATACTTTATTTGATATGTTTAATTCCTTAAAGTCCATAAAATCTATATAGAGTGTATTGAGTGATTAAAGTACTAAAGCTATGAACATATTCCACCAATGGAAAAACTCAAGAGGTAAAATAAAGGATTTGATCAACATCTAAAAGATCAAATTATTGATTTCAAAATAATCATCTTGGATCATCTAAACATGACCATGGGGTTATTGATAGAAAAGATCAAGAGTATGAGCAAATGGTTCAAAAGCTTTTAAGATCTTTATGAAGAAGAAAAAAAATTGGAATAAAGGATAGATCATATATTGGGGAATATAATCAAGGATCCTACTAAACTCAACTCAATTTTCATAATAACTAATGATGAATTCAAACATAGAGCCACCTAGGTCATGCATGAAGTAAAAACTCAAAGCCAAGGGAAAATAAGAGATGATAACAAAAAGATAATGGAAATGATCTTTACTTTAAAGGAGAATATTTCAAAGGCTAGGAGAATAAAAGAAGCATTAGAAAGGGCTGGCAAAGATATTAGAAGCCTAATAGATCAAGAGGATGAACTCTTCATGGATCCCATTGTCAACATCATGGTGAAGCAATGAAGACCCTTCAACAAAAATAGGAGACTTCAACAACAAAAGGGCCTCAAAGTTGAAATTATTGATCAAAGCATATTATTTTTTTAACTGAACATGTATGTATTTAAAAAAAAGAATATTCTTTCATAAAGGCATGTGTAACTTGTAAATCACATCACTTATAGGTCAGCTCTTTAGAAAGTGTCTTTCTCTAGAAAATTGTAAAGGACAACTATACAATTATAAATTGACATAATTGACCAACATACCACCTTAATATGATATATAAGGGGTATTATCCATTATAGAAAAAGGAGGGAGTTTTGAATAAGAATGCTTGTGCTAATTTTGGAGAAATTAATGCAAACAAGGAATGTTGAAAAGTTTCTCATTTGTTTTGTAAATTATTATCATGGCAACTGAAGCCAAATTTGAGGATACGTGTGTAGGGTTCATGAAAGAAGAGTTTTTTGGACTATAGATGATGATAACTCTTTTATAGATGATTCTAGATGACTAGAAATATAATAAATACATGGATATTAATATATGAAACCCTTACCCTTTATTACAATCATCATACCTATTACTAATTAGTTTTGGGACATGCAAATAGGGCTAATCATGAAAGTAGTTTTTTTGAGCTAGAATGAAGAGTTTTATGCCACTTTACAAGAGTTTGATGAATTGGATAGACACTTTTGCTTCCTAACCTTTCATGGTTCTTCCTATATCCTATTATCATGCAAAATTAATTGATTTTATCATCTTGTCAAGTGTTCTTGTGACCCTTGGACTTCTCTCTTCCCATCTCTCTATCAAGTTCTATAAAAACTAACCATTTTAGCCATTTTAACTTATGATCCACATGAGTATGGTGAATCCATACTCATTTTCATAAATTTGATCAATAATAATATTTATTTTTACCTCTTCATGACTATTCATAAATGTTTTTTACTTGGATGATGAATCTTGCTTAGTGAAGACTATGGATTCCTTAGCATGTTGTCTCATTATTTCACCCTATTTGTAGTTAGAAAGCTTCTTCTTTCACGGCATGTGAATTTTTCTAAGAAATGTCAAATATTTATTGAGTTAGTCTATTCATTTGTGCCATTAAATTCCTCTTGTCTAGTCCTCTTAGCTTTACACAATCATCCATAACCTCATAATGTAGCATTAATGTGAGAAGATGCAAATTGGAGAAGTGTATGCTTAGTTTGTCCCTTGATATCATGTGTAACATGTATATAGTTAGAATTCATCATATTATTTGGTGTATCACCTCCTTTATATAATAATCTTCTTTCAGTTATCTCTCTCCCTTTCCCCCATAGAGTTTAAGTGTAGTTGTAATCCAAAGTGGTACATCAAGGGTGCTAGCCCTATATAGAGATTCACCTCATCCTTAGGCTACCCACAAGCCTAGAGGTGTTTCCATTGTGAAACTTGGATGAGGATACCTTAGGAATATCCTCAAAATGTGAAAATATAAGTGATAATTTTTTTTGGCACACCTAATAGGATTTGAAGTTTAAGAGGTTGAAAGATTTTTGGTGTTGTCTTTCAATAATTAGCCTTTAGAGGTAGCTATCAAAGCATCAATGGTGATTCTAAATATATATCAACTAGTCAAGTATCCCAATTTATCCATTTAATATTTTTGGTAACATTTTCCTTTTTGTTCTTGCTTTTAATTAAGTTTCATGGCTAGTTTTAATATTGAGCATTATTTTACATAAGTTGGTGAGACTTTTCAAGCTTATGGCATTCCCTATCAAAAAGAAAAAGTTATTAATAAGCCTTGGTGTGATTATTACCAGCCTTTTAATGAGTTTTATCATCCATATAGCCATCCTTGTCATGAGTTTTATAAGTCCTATAGCCAGCCTTCTCAATGTCTTACTCCTCCTAGTCAACGTAGTCACTTCTAGAGTCAATCCATTTTCACCTTCAATAAAACTCTTTTGGGATATAAGAGGTACATGTTAGAGCTTGATAATATAAGAGGATGTTTACAAGAGGTTCTAAGTCATCTTAATCATAAGGTGAGAGATGCATTATATTTAGTCAAAAGAGAGTGGGTACCTATTGAGAGAGCAAATTGGTAAAGGCTCACAAGTTAGATGCTTGATGTGAGTGGCCTAGTTTATTCCTTAGAGGATACACTAAGAATTAATGAAAGGAAACATCACCAAACCTATCATACTTATTATACACTTCCATAATTTTACTATCATCCATATTTTATCCCTACTCAAGAGCCTAATCAAGGATATCAAAGCCATAATTTTCCCAATCAGTTGGAAGAGAGAGTTGAAAAGAAAAACCTTATTTTTGAAGCTAATCTTGATAGGTAGATTAAGTTAGATAATAAAAATATGAATCAGTCCATGTTAAAAGCAAAGGAATTGAAATTTACCTCTCAAATGGCATCCCCACCACCTCAAAAGGCATATTCTAATCCTAACATTCTGAGATAGAATAAGATAGTGGAGAAAAGGGGAAAGAAAGAGGAGAAAAGCCTTGATAAAGAGTGTGAATTTAAGAAGGATCTTGATCATATACAAACCCCTCCCACCCTTCCTCAAGAAAAGTCCTTGAATCCTAACATCCTAAGCTAGAGTAAGATAGTGGAATCATGGGGAAAGAAAGAAGATAGAAGCATTGTTAAGGAGTGTAAAGTTGAGAATGAAGTTGATCCTTTGCAAGTCCATCCCACCCTTCCTCAATAATATTCTTGTGTTCCATGTCATCCATAATTCATTCCTTATCCTCATGAAGACTCATATGAACTTCAAGAAAGAATTTTCCAAGAGAAACTAGCCAAACAAATTGAAGAGTTAGAGTCAAGAATGAAGTTGTTAAGTTAAGGTGTGATGGAAGGTCTAGACCCAAAAGAAGATTCTATGCCTAAAATCACACCATTTAAACTACCTCAAGAGA
Source organism: Torreya grandis (assembly GCA_037957365.1). Classification (NCBI taxonomy): domain Eukaryota; kingdom Viridiplantae; phylum Streptophyta; class Pinopsida; order Cupressales; family Taxaceae; genus Torreya; species Torreya grandis. Next base: position 3,778,241 of record JARHVA010000730.1, on the reverse strand, counting down.
GTTATAAAGATAAATAAGATGTGAATGAAGTGATTTTAAAGTGGAAGGAATAAAAACAAGTTGTTTTAGCCCAAATTCTGCCTCCCCTTACTTAAGAGCTTCTAAAAGAATCCCCTACATTCCATTCCCAATCTGATTTTGAGTTCTATGTGCCACCTCCACCAACTAGTTCATCTTGTTCTTACCCAATCACCCTTTTCCTTGATGGAACTATGATATGGGAATGTAAATAAGTTTATTTTCTTGAAAAAAATAAGAACTCTTACTTGAAGAAAGCCTAATTCCTTGGTAGCCTCATTGGACTAAGTCACATGACTTCAAAATGCCTAGTCTTGGAATCACAAAGAAGGAGATGGAAGATCTTAAATAACTTGATAACCAAAGTCATATTGTAGAGGTTGAGATGAAACTTGATAATCCTCAATAGGTTATAAATTCTAATGAAGAGGTGGCCTCTTATGTTGAATCTTTAGATTGGGTTGATGAGGAAGAGTGTTTTCCTTTTGCCAAAGAGTGAGAAATGGTAATTTATTTTTCCATCACTATGCAAGATACCATGGATAGGCAAGGAAAATTTATTAATCAAACTTTGGATAAATTGGTTGGAATAATTAGAGTAGGCTATACTCCTCTTCAAGGAGGCTATGATCTAGTTAAAGATGGAGAAGTCAACTTTGGCACTCAAGTAAGTATGCAAAGGAAAATCAACCTTTCAAATATGCATTTTCAAAAATCATAAAAATTTCATGATGATATGTTTGAATTCATCAAGATGGGTTTTCATCCTTTCAACAAGTTGGGAGAAGAACATAATTTCTTGAAAGATGGAACAAGCTCCTATTGGCCTTAATCTTCTAAGGAACAAGAAGTCAATCCTCTTGAAGTCATACCTACTAAGGAGATACAAATTAACCATCAAAAAAAGAGTGGGAAAAGGTATGAAGTATGTGAACAAGTTAAAGAGGAATATATCTACATTTGAGACCTATTTTAATATGATCTACTTGAGAGCAGGTCAAGTGAAGTGCTAAGGAATAGGTCTAATCTACAAAGCATCCAATTCAAGGAGAAACATGTTTGGTACTATAATCCATCTCATCAAGAAGAAGATTCAAGGAAAATTCATTTTGATCTTCTAAATGAGGTATTATTAGTTTATACTTGTTCATAATAGTTTGTTCTCTACTTCCCTTAATTGCTTTGAGTACATGTGTGTGTGTCTTATTAGTGTGTTTACTTTGCTTGTGTGTGTCTTTTATTTTGTGTGGTTGAGGTAATTAATTGTCTTGCATTTATCAAATATTATGGTAAAATCCCTCTTATTGTGTCTCATAATTCAAATGACTCTCTAATCTGAATGGATTGATAAGGCTAATGGTCTAGTTAACATAACATACATGCTACCTCTATGAGTCACCAATTTGTTGACCAAATTTGACTTTTAGGTCAAATTGAGGCACATATAGGTAAATAATTTATGTTTACATGTTTTAAGGGTATAAAAAATATGTAAAAATGTATTTTATAGGTTAATTAATATCATTTGATGTTATACTAGCTTTGGTCCTTAGTCATTTTAGTATTTTTAGTCATTTAAAGTCATTTTGAGGTCAAAAAAGGGGAATTTAATGATTTGTATAAATTTATTAGGAAGTTTGAAGTATAAAAAAGGTTAAGTAACATGAAATTTTTCCTCACATGTCTTAATAAATTGTTGGTAACTAAAAGTGGTAGGTGCTTCAGAAGAAAGATTAATTTTTTTGGGAAAAAGGTGAGTTTGGCAGTTGTACGGCCCATAGGGAAGTGTGCCATGTGGGAGAAGTTCATGGTATGTATTTTTAGATTCCAAAATCTGATTTAAACATTTTAAGTACTCTAAAAGTTCCCTTTTTGGCCCTAAACCATTCTGTTCTTTTTTCACCCTTGTTGGCAAGCAAAAGTAGTCTTCAAGTTTGTACTTGGTACGATCAACAGAAGAGGTTTTAGATAAAAAAAACTTTGGAAGGTTTAATTTAACTCAAATATATTATTTTCCATATAAGTATTTTGAACAATGGTGTCTTGTGCTTCATAAACCATCCTCATGAAGTTGACTATACTTTTTTGCTTGCTATTTCATGCACCCTATAGGTTTTGCTTTAGTTAAGGAATTTTCATACAATACAATTGGTCATATTGGTTATATATTATGTTGGATTAATCTTAAATTTCCCTTAATTCTTTTTTTCAATATTAATTATGTTTGGATGAGTCAAGTATCTCAAAGTTACAAAAAGATACACCTTTCTGAGTTATAGGTAGTTTTTCACCATGTTCTAAATTTTCATGATTTTAAAATGGCTCTATGGAGTTATGATAGATTAATTATAATTTTTTAAAAGTTATATTGAGATCCATTCACCTTATAATATTATTTTACAAGAAAATTTTCTATGAGTTACAGTCCCAAAGTACTATTAGGTCAGTTGGTTCCATGACTATCATACATAATCAACTTAATGAGCTAAGCTGAGGCATTTAAAATATATATGGTGATGTGTTCATTATATTGAGAGGTTATAGGCACTTAAATAATAAGAATATTCAAGTAAAGGTCTTGCTTTTGATGTAAGAAGGGTTGTCTCAGTTAACATAGTCACATAAAATTCTGCATTATTGTGCACCTATAGGTGCTTGGAAGAGATTACAATGTTGGAGTAAAAGTTTTGAAACATGTTTCATGATCCAAATAGTGATTAATATGAATTTTAAGAGAATATAAAGTATTGATAGTGATTAAGTAATCATACATCATACATTATTTGGGAAATATTCATATTGTCTACCTGTACAAGATAATAACCACCTACAAGTGGTGTTGACAGAGGATTGAGGCATTCAAAGGAGTGTTAATGAAAATATTAAATCCATATTTAGAGTTATAATGGGGTTAAATATCATATTAGACCTCTTAGAATGTTATTTTAACAAAATGATAAGTGAAGAATCAACCTTAAACACAAATGACTGAGTTTTGGGCCCATTGTCCCTAAAGCATGAAATAGAGTTCTAGGCCTTTTTAGAGATAACTTAAAGTAGTGTTATCAAGTGGTTTGAAACTTATAAAGGTGATTTAATAGTAACCCATAAATATTAAAATAAATATGTAAAGTTTTAGGGTAAAATGACCAAAGGAATGTAGAGTTTGAAAGGCCTAAAGTTACCTACAAAGATATTGAATTCCTGTAGTGTTCATCTACAGGTTTGACCCAAATGAGACCTCCCTTCACCCAAAAATATAAAAATATACCATGTAAATAATTGAATAGTCATAAATAGTGAAAATTACATTCATTATAAAATAAATAATTTGTATATGTGTATGTGAGCTATTTAATGGCCTAATTTATTCCTATAGGTGTCTATTTCAAGAAGTGTGCACTTACAGTAAGACAAACAAGTAGTGAACTAAAATTGATGTCTTGGGAGTTGTTTTAGCTCATATAAGGTAAATATAGGAATTATTAGATGTTTCATGACCATAATTTTGTAATAATAGTCTTTTCATACCATGTTTAAGCTATTTTTCACCTCATAACACGTACATGAATTGAAGAAGGCAGGGGTTCTCAATCAAAAAGGGTGAACTCAATTAGTGAGTTAAAAGTGTAGGTAAGTGTATAGAGAAGTTAAAATGATGAATTTTTCTTTGATAAACTTAATTTTAACCATTATGACATCCAAGAACCCTTAGAAATTCAATACAGGCCTACATAGGTTCCTTAAGACCTTATGAGCACCTACATCCATTAGAGGTGTCTGTGATGTAACAATGAGGAATTTAAGGGTTTTGAGGTGTTGGTAGTTATTAATAATAAAAGGAATGAGAATAAAAAAGTGTGTTATTATTAAAATAGACTATATAGAGGTTAAAAACATCATTCTCAAGCTAAACGGTGACAATAAACCTATAGGTTTCACTATTGAGGAAGATAGGTAAGGTAACTAGTTATGAATAGGTAGAGAATATGAAGAATATGTAAGGTTTGGAGGGATTAATGAAGGGTATAACTTATTAATATAATTTAAAATAGTATAATTAAAATATCATGATGTTTTTTGGGGAGAAAAAGTGTTTTTTCAAAGGCAATATACAGTCAACTTATTACTGCCATAAATAATCCACCTTTTGCATAGTCCATCTTAGAGATTAACAGAGTTGGAAGGTTTATTAACATAAAAAGAGGTTAAAATTTGGTTAATAATGTATCCATAAAATTTATAACCATATGAAATCTTCATATTGTCTTACAAAAATAGGGGAGTGCCCTCTATTTTATCTCAAACAGAGGGTACTGCCCTCATGCACAAAACTTACAACCTAGGAAGGAAAGGTTAAAGGAAAGACCAAGAGTTGATTAATAATTTAAATAGGTGTATAAATATGAAACACATATATAAAATAATTATTAATCAAACACAAATGGATGAATTACAACAAAGTGGTCTTGGTGGCTAGAGTTGTAAGCAAGCCTACTAGGCAGGTTTTGGCCTAGTACCTAAGTGAGAGGTCAAAACCATTTTTAGCATAAGGTAATATCTATAATAATTTGAAACATGTTTTTGTGGACATTTTAAATGTACCTAATATTTTTAGAGGTAAATAAAACATCAAGGAAGCCAGTTTTGGCTCAGAAGCAACATCATGCCTATGAAAATTGGAGAACGAAGCTCGATAGGGCAAGTCTAGATGCTCATATATTTTAGGAGGATTTTAATGGAGGATAGAGGAGTTTGGGAAAGTTATAAGAGGTCTTAAACAATAAATTTATGGAATTTTTTTCAACTCCAATGTTAGAACTTTATGAATGAACCTTAAGAGGTCAAAATAAGCCTAAACCCTCCTAAACCCTTGACAATGACTAGTTTGAGGAAATGGGAGAGATAATGCATTAAAATAGAATATAATTACATGAGTGATTATTGGATGTTAAGGAGGACAATTAAGGATACCTACCATCAAAATTATCTATACAGACTTGTATGAATAGGGTGAAAATAGGGTAATTTTGATCATTTTTTGTGTTTTACTAGTTTTAGAAGGAGTCTGAGGATGTAATAAAGTTTGAAAGGAAGATATAGAATTTTTATAGATACATATGGAAATTTAATTATTTTAAAATAATCTTAAGTATGTAAACATAAAGATTCATCTCAACCAGTCAAAATTGGCATATTGGACAAGCTAGTGAGAAGGGTGGAAAACTTCAAATGGAGTGATTTTAAGGTGTGAATGATGATTATAAGTCCATGGAGGGATTTTAAACTTGTAATTAACTCCATAACATGGATTTTAATGATAAAAAATAATCCAAATTTGAGGAAAAGTGTGCAAGATGCATGAAAGAAGAGTTTTTTGGACACAAATGATGATAACTCCTTTCCAGATGATTTTAGATGACTAGGCCTACAACCAATGTATGGAGAGTCATGTATGTAACCCTTACCATTAATTAAAATAATTATACATATACCTAATATATTTTGGGATGTTAAAACAAGGCTAATCATGAAGGTAGTTTGATGACAGGGATGGACACTTGTGCTTCTTAACCTTACATAGTTCATCCCATATCCTCTTCTTATGCACAAGTAACTAATTTTATCAGCTTTACAAGTGTCCTTATGACCCATGGAATTATCTCTTCTCCTATCTCTCTCAATTTATAAAATAACTAAAAATTTTGGCCATTTTAACTTATGCTCCACCTGAGTATGGTGAAGCCCTACTCATTTGCATACCATTTAATCAATGAGACTACTGATTTTTACCTCTTTATGATTGTTCATAAATGTGTTTTAGTTATATTATGAATCTTGATCAGTAAAGACTATGGATTCCTTAACATGTTGTCTCATTCTTTCACCCTATTTATAGTTGGAAAGATTCTTCTTGTAGGGCATGTGAAGTGTTATAGGAAATGTCAAGGATTGAGTGAGTTATTCTATTCATTAGTGCCATTCAAGGCTTCTTGTCTAGTCCTCTTAGCTTTGCACATTGATCCATAACATCATAATGCAACATTAATGTGAGAAGATGTAGATTGGAGAAGTGTATGTTCAATTTGTCCCTTACTTTCATGTGTAACATGAAACTAGTTGGAAGTCATCATATTATTTGGTATATCACCTCCCTTAGAATAGTTTGATTTTAGTTATCTCTCTCCTTCCCCCCCAAAGTTTAGGTGTAGTTACAATCCAAAGTTGTACATAAAGGGAGCTAGCCTTATCTATAGATTCACCTCATCCTTAGGCTAGCCACAAGCCTAGAGGTGTTTCCATTATGCCACTTGGATGAGGAGACCTTATGCATCTCTTCAAAGGGTGAAAATCCAAGTGACAATAGTATCTTTTCTAATTTTATTGAAATATATTCAAAAGTTAGTGAATTCTTTGCATGTTTGTGTTTATTTTGGCATAATTGTGTAAATATCATTAATATGCATGGTTTTAGATTAATCTTTAGGCTCACTTATCTGAAGATTATCATTCTTTAGAGATTCATGGTAAATATTTGCAAAGGTAGCTTAAGTTTGGTGAATCTTCCTCATTTGGAATTAGTGACAACAAATTTGGTTAAAGATTGATTTATTATTTACAAATTTAGGTTTATTTGGACTTGGATGTGCAAATATCATTAATATTCTCAACTTTAGATATATATTTGAGCTTATTCAGTCAAAGATAGTTGATCTTTGAAGATATTTACATGAATGTCTACAAATCTTACTTAACTTAGGAATCTTAAACATGAAAATCTACTCATAGGTAAGAATTAGACTATTATTTGAAAGAGTTGAGTTAGAAATCACTAATATTTACAAAGATAAGGTTTCTAAGTTGTATTGTGGATGGGACTCAAGATTTACAAGATGGAACTATAAGAATCAGGACTAGATCATGGTTTGATTCAAGATTACCTCTCCTTTCATTAAAAGATCATAGGAAAGCAAGATCAAACAAAGGTAAGAAAATGGTTTCTAAATATTATCTTAATTCACCTATTTAAAGTGCTCTTGTGTTCAATAATTATAAAATTATGACTTGGTTAGGTGGATCTTCCATCAATGTGCCTAGTCAGGTACATGACCTACCCTGAAACCTTAAGAAATATTTGCCATCTTTCAATCCTAATGGTATTATCATAGTTAAATAATATATTAAATCTTTTAAAGATTATTTAAGGTTGTTAAATGTATTTCATAAAGATGTAGCATGTGGATTATTTCCATTTAATATCAAATATGTTTCATATGAGTGGTTTCTCAACCTTCCTAAGAACTATATCATTAGCTGGAATGATTTTAATAGGATCTTTATTGATCAATTTGGTAAAATCCTTAGTCCTTGAATTATATATGAGTAATTCACTACTATTAAAAGAGATTATAGTGAGACCATTAAAGCCTTTAACACTATATTCCATAAAATGTTTAGTAGAACCATATCTCCTTATAGACCTGATGAGGGTTTGGATTTAGTAATCTACAAATATGCTTTGGACCAAATGACTTTTGTGTTTCTTAAAATATCTATTGGAGTCATAAACATACTAGCCTTTGCCTATGATAAAGCTATAATGATCAATGATCAAATTAAACATCAAGGTCAACTTGCATATGCCATCCCCAATGTTAATCCTAATTTACCTGGATTGAATGTCATTCCTAATGCCAATCAGAATGTGCCTGCTTTAAATCAGATGCTAGTCTTAAACCAATTGACTTTAAGCCATGCTCATCCCAACCAAAATCTAAGATTATTTAGAAATGGTACAAATGGATTTAATCCATAGGAATAAAGAGCTTTGATGCCAAAAAATAGTAATAATAATAAAGTTCACAACTCAGAGGCACCAAAGAATGAGAATGAATACATACTTAAAATGGTTCAAAAAGTGAGTACTGAATTCAATTGAAAAAGTAGGTAGGAAATACTAAGGAGAAATACAATAAAAATTACTCTTATCAAAGGTTTAATAGGCCTAACTAATGGTTTCATAGTGGTAATAATAGAAATAATAATAAATAATGAGTCATCATCAAGTAAGAATAATCCTGAGATTAATATTTGTGATGTTTCTCTAACTAAATACTGTAGGGTTCACAATACTTCCAAGCATGGTGAGTTGGACTATATTGAATTTTGTAATGCATTTGAATTATTTAAAGATGAATTGAATACATTTGAAAGTGTGCCTAATAAAGATAATTCCATAGGTAGATTTGGATCTTCCAAGTCATCTAAGTCTACTGATACAACCTTGATGCTGGAAATATTTGACTTCCCATTTTAAGAGGAAAATGAGCTTGAAGATACTCTTGAAAAGGTGCTTGATTTTTAGTATTACCTAAATAATACATACCCCCTAAGGGTAACCCCTAACCACAGAAACTCCACCAAATAACTTTTATACTCTTCTAGATCCCATAGCTAACAATAATCCTAAGCCTTTAAAGGGAAGTACTTCCAAGACTAATATTGATTCATTTAGTATTTATAATAGGTGTGGGTACAATATAGTTAAGGACATGAATAATATTAAGGACAACATCACACTACATGAGCTGACTCAAATAACTGAGTAGAGGGACTTGTTATTTAATTCTCTTTCTAAGAAGCTTGGTAAGTCACACAAGGTTGCAAATGCTAATGTTGTTATGTACATGTTGACCAAATTTGAATTCTAGTCAAATAAGGTCAACCCATATAATTTTTAACTTTTGAATAAGGTTATCATGTGTCTTATAGGGTGTCATGTTAGTATATATCTCACTTATCCTTCCCCTTGTCTTTGTTGAAGCCCATTCCCCTTAAAATGCCCTAGTCAACTAAATTTAAACATGGTTACAAGTATATTTGTGTCAAATTTGTCCTAATATGAAATTTATCATGTTTATATGTATTTAAAAGTCATAAATTAGTGATTTCTTAAGCTTCATGTGCAAAAAAGGGTTTTTTGACCACCTTTTAGCCTATTAATTAACTTGTATAGATTTTTCAAAAGGAAAAAATTGTCACTAAGATGATTTAAAATGTGGGAGAGGTCAGAGGATGTCATGTTAATGTTAGGTGGTAATCAAGATTTAGTTATAGTTAGAAAATGGAGTTTTCCCTTATTTTTAGGCCCTCTTGTGCACTTGTATAGTCCCCATGATTTGATATTTAGATAAAAACATGGGTGGGGTGTATATTCAACTACCCACACATATTTAAAGGTTTTAACTTCAAGGATAATGAAAAAGATGCATTTTCAACTCATTTTTCTTCCTTTTCCTCTTGTCATGCACAAGAAGGTCAAATTCAAGCACTTGGTATGGAAGGTACATGTAGAGTTAGGAGGAGTGATTATATAGGTAGATTTTAATTTGAATACAATTAATTTTAATAATATGAGTTTTTTTTTTGGTTCCTCCTCCTTTATGATCAATCATTTACAATTCAAGTAGCCTTTTGTAGAATTGCATCCAAGAGGGGTATATTTATGCTTTCTATTTCTAGTTTACATAAGTCCTTAGAGTTGTGTGATATTTATGAGGTGTATTAATGATATATATCTATCAATTATATTTTTAACATATAACACTTCAATTCTCATTATTTTTGAAGGAGATCTCAAATGGTGCTTGTTTCTTGAAGTTTGCAAAGTTGGGTGTAAGACCTATGTTTTTCCAACATCTAAGGAGATTTATGGTGGTGATAATGTGATTTAGGTTCTTGTATGAATATATATTTCATTTAATCATCTTGTGGTAAGTCCAACTATCACCTTTCTAAAGCTAAATTGCCCATCTTTACCTTGTTTAGTACCTTATCATTTTCAATCAAGTTTGTGCTTGGTTCAAGAAGTTATACAGAGGTGAAAGAGTTTGAAGTACACAGTGGTATCCATGTTTTAGGTCTTAATATTTCAAAAATATCCTTTATTATATGATAGAAAGGTTTAGAGGCTATGCAAAGCTGAAGTTGTTTTCCAAAATATGAGTTGATTATTTTGGGTTCTTAGTCCCAAAATTGACCAAATCTTGAGGGTTTTTTGAGATGATGTAAGTTAGGAACAAAGATGTTTCAATGATATTTTTTTGGTTCATATAACATAAATGTATAAATAATATAACCATGCCAAGTTTAAGGGTAATAAGATGAGTGTAAGACTATTTTTGAAGGCCTCAAAATTTCCAAAAAATCACTGATCTAAAACAGTGATATCTACATGATTTTTAAGGAGTACTCACCCTACCATGCATTTGGAAATTATTAGACCTAATGTTGCAAGAGGAAATAATTATAAACAAATAAAGAATAAGTCCTGAGCACTTATGTTATGAGGAATAATCCTATTGCATGAAATGACTTTTTGGGCCTATCCCCTATCCATACATAGGGTAGAACATGCATTGAAGGCAATATTTCAATGAGTGGCATAAAGAAATAGTGTTGAGGGTTACTAAGAAGGAAATAATTATTATTATAGGTGATATATGGATAAATTAAATCTAAAAAATCCCTATACACCCATAATATGATCCAAATGACCCTAAATACAACCTATAGGCATGGGATTATGCACCTACAACCAAGGGTATTGAGGGTGTGAACTAAGTCAGGAGTGAAAGGGGTTTTTGAAATCAATAGATCATAAAAGTGAAATTAATATGATATTATTATAGGAGGACAAAAAAAAGGCATTATAAACTCTTTGAAGACATATTCTCACATGAAATCCTATAAGTAGGGCAAAAGATGTCTTAGACTTGTGGGTTAGCTTGAAACATAGTCCATGTTCAAAGGGTGTGCAAAAGGTATGGGAGTTTTTGAAAGTAAAAATTATTAAATAAAAAATAATGATATAAAAATTATTACCTTAAATATAATTATCCAAATTTACCTTGAAAACCTATAGGTGGACTAGGAATATACACATAAAGGCATAAATAGGGTCTCAGCCTAGTCAAGGTAGGGCTATCCTCTTTAAAGACCAAAACATGATATTGATGCATGATTTGAATGTATATAGGTAAGGTAAGGAATGAATATGGTGAATATCCTAATAAAAATATATATAATTCCAAAAAGTCATCAAACAGAGATTTAACTTAGATCTACAGGTAGGTTTTATAGGATGTCTTAGCCCTAAATAGGCTAGTAAGTTGAAATGATGCATTTGTGCAAAAAGAGTGATATTAACCTTGGAAAGGGGTGGAGGACCACTAAATTGAGATAAAAATAATAAGGATAGGTTTTATTGTGTTTTAAAATCCCAAACCAAGCTCAAGGAAACTTATTAGACCTCAAACATAGTCATCCTTAAGGCCTTACATAGTCCTACACCTAAAGAGGTTTGCCTTAGGAATTTGATGAGTTGGGGGATCAAATGGAGGAATTGAAATATATTTTTTGTAAAAATAATACTTGGGGCCATATGAAACCATAAAACCATAATTTTGACAAGGTTGAGAGGATAAACACTCACTATTTTGTCTTTGAGTAGGGTCAATTTTCTCATGCATAGACATGGTAGTTTTGGGGAAAATTGTGAATTTGATGACCAAAAGGTAGTGGAAGACAAAATTAAGGTTTTATAAGATTTAAAAAATCCCTATAAACCTAAAATATCTTGATATAATCTTTGAAAGTAAACATGGTACCCTACACAAGGGGGTTTGCAGTCACATATGAAGGGAATCCTCAAGGACAAGAAGGTGACTTGAGTGTCATGCATATTTTTAGCATTGTACATGATTTAAATTGGTTATTTAATGATTTTCTGAATGTATTTTAAGTTTTTAATCCTTAAGGATGTAAGATAAACCATTGGAGGGTCAGTTTGAGTCTCAAGATATAGGTAGACCTATTGGCATGGTCTAATTCTAGTGCCAAACAGGGGTTAGGTTTCATTTAAAGCTATTGGTGAGTTATTAAAATCACTAAATAATGTTTTTAGGGTGTATGAAGAGATGTTATAGGCATTTTTTTAGGTATACTCTATAAGAATCCATGTTTTGGCCTAAAAGATTCACAGACCTCCCAAAATGCAAAAATGGAGCTCAAAGGTCAACTTAGAGTGTATGGAACTTTCATGAAATTGTGCATGAGACCTTAAGACATTAAAGGAATTTTAAGGAAGTAATTGAGAAGCCATAAGTGTAATTTTTAGGATATTCCAATGTCAGATCTTTATGAATAAAGGTTAATACCCAAAATCACCTCAAAACCCTTGCAAATAAAACATAAGGACCCATTTGGGAAAAGGAAGAAAATAAGGTATATAGATGAAATGGAATGGACATGAAACTACCTAGATGATTTAGAGGAATCTATAGATATTATATACATTTGAGTCATTTATATGGAGGTGTACAGAATAGGCCAAAATAGGGCTTATTTTGACCATTTTATGTGGTGTGAAGGCTACACAAGGAGTTAGGAGATGAAAAAAAGTTTGGGATGAATATTTTAACTTTATATAACTCAAAAAATTAATTTAATATCATGAATTAGTCTCTAAGTTCCCTATTTAGGCTCTCACTTTTAGCCAGTCTAGTGAACCTGCTAGTGAACACTTAAGGAAAGTGGTGAAAACCAACTAAAGAATCCTTTTAAAGATTTTTTGTTGAAAATAATGATAGGATAACCTTTTAAAAGTGTAATTAAATCTTTTTCATGGATAATTTTAGACAATTTGGAGTTTTTTAATGCCAAGTGTAGAAGGTGCATATAAAAGAGCCATTTTAAAACTATCAAGGATGATTTTTCATGTCCAAAAGAATAGGGATGGTCAGGGATCAATCCAATAAATGTGAGGAATTTTTTATAACCCATATTTCTTATACCAACCATCAGAATTGACCATATGTAGATATAAGGTAATTTTGGAAGGTAGATCATGAAGGCAGTTTCCTATGCTAGAATTATAGGTTTTATGCCACTTTTCACCATTCTTATGACTTTTTTTGGAAAATTTGACCTCTATGACATGTCATATCTCACCTCATCTCTCTTACACATGAAATTTTAACTAATATTCACATTGGTGATACATGTCATTATGCCTTTTGGATTCCTCTTTTCTCTCTCTTCTTCCAAATTCTATAAATTTTGGCCTTTTAGCATTGTATTGGATCTCTCTACTTTGGTATTGTGAAGCCCTACCAAATTTTTTACTTGAATAAATAAATAAAAGTGTTTTAAATCATTCAAATATTGAATTAAATATAAATTCTTGGTATTAGTCATGTGCAATTTAAATTTTTATTTACCTTCACATGTTGATTTCATTAGTACCTAGTGTATTGTGATTCCTTTCTTGTAGGTAAACAAGAAGTGTGAAGTGAGGTTATAGGTGTAGTGAATATATAATTAAATATAATGTCTTAGGATGCCTATTTTTTAAGTCTTCATAACCTATGATATCTCTAAGACCCCATGTTAAAGCATTGATATGAGAGAGAGAGAGAGAGTTGATGTTGAGTGAAGTGTATGTGTAACTTGTTCTTGGTTTCAAGTGTGTGTCAAAGAGTGTGAGTAGAGAAGACATTTAGTGTATCAAATATATTAAAATAGGTTTAAATTTCATGTTATACCTATCTCTTTTCATCCCTAAGTGTTAAAAGTAGGATTTGAGCTTTATTGATACATCAAGGGGAGCTAGCCCCTAATCTAGAGATCCACATCCTAATAAGGATACCCACAACCTTGAGGTGGTTCCATTGTTTCACTTGAATGAGGATAAGCTTCTACCATATCCTCATTGGGTGAATTTTCAAGTGAAAATATTTTTTGGCACGCTTGATGGGACTATTGAGTCCATTCCTTGAGGATTTTTTGTGTTCTCCTCAAGGCATCAACCTTTGGAGGCAATTATAATAAAAATCAATGGCAATTCCAAGTACATATCTACTAGTTGAGTAGTATAGGTATACAAATTGAAGTTGTTTTTCTTGTTTTATGCTATTTTATGAAGTTATCCATGGAAAATTATGAGTTTGAACTTGTCCTAACTCAAGTTGAGGAGCTATGTCCTTCTTGACCTATCCCTTCTCAATGTGTATAGATCCTCATTCAACCTTGTCATGATCCTCATCAATCATATGTTACCCATGACTAGACATATCAAGCTTGTATTCTATCTATCCCACCTAACCACTCTTTAAGCCATCCCATTGCAGATTTCAAAATAAATCTCCTTGGTTACCAAGAATACATTCTAGACCTTGACACTATATACGGTTGTGGTGAAATCATACCTAGTGTTTATATTGAGAGTGTAAGGAATGCCTTGGAAAAAATAAAGGAGTGAATACCTATAGAGGGGGATAATTGGAAAAATATTACCTATGAAATGATTGATGTTTGTGGCCTGATATTTAATCTAGAGGAGAGATTGAGAGTCCATGAAAAAATTCCATCTTGACAACCTCAAAATTCCCCATATTCACCTTCAAGTGTGCCATCCTTTCCCATTAAAAATGATAGTCCAACCATATTTCCTAATACCCTAAACCCATCACATACTTCCCCAAGTTTCCCTTTTTGGAAATCCATCTAAGAAAGTATCCCAAGGGAGGAAAACATCATGGTTGAGTAGGCTCACTAGTTTGAAGAGGATTTTGAGAGGGAGAGATTGAATTTTGAAGCTCATCTTGAAAAGGAGTTTGAATTGGCTAATCAAGCCTTGAGGTAGTCCATCATGGAAATGGAAGGTAAAATTTATAAACCTACTCTTTCAAGTTATAATCAATATACCAAACCTTAAGAAGCTCCTAGTCTCCTAAACATATCTTTCACTCCTTCACTAGCATCTCAGTCATATGAAAATATCCTTGATCCCACCTTTCCAGGATGGGTTAAAGTGATAACAACTTGTGAAGAGAGGAATGAATCTTATTTGGGTGAATAATTTTGTAGAAGAGAGAATCCTAAAACCACTCAACTCCATCCTACCCCTCCTTAAGAGACCATTGACTCCATCCTTCCACCTCCTCCAACTAATCAAGGTTGCCTTTGTAATGTGGAGAATTATCTTGATACCTAAGAATCCCATTTGGCCAAACTCCCTATTTTTGAGATACATTTTTTTCCAATGATGAAGGAAAAGTTGAGGGAGATTTTTTAGAAGAGTTTCTTTTGAATCTCATAAAGAAGAGGGAGAAGTTTCTCTTGTTCTTCCAATTCATGATGCAGACTAGTCAACTAAGGAGGACTTATGGTAGAGGTTTGAGGACATATGAAATGAAGGTAAAGGCATCAAAGAGCCTAAAAATCCTTTATAACTCACTCTAAGCCATGACAAGCAAGAGGTTGTGTCTAAAAAATAAGACATGTGGAAAATCTACTTTTAAATGTTTTAATATTATGAGGGTGAGAGGGATGATCTCTAAGTTGAACAAGATCAAGATGAAGGAGATCAAGCACATGTTAAAGAACATCACCTCTAAGAAATTCTAGCTCATGATGGAGACATCTATTATGATCTTGGGCCTTTTAAAGGTGATCTAGAGTTTGTTTCTACATCCATCTTTGAATCTGCCTTCACCAACATCAAAAGAGGTCTTGAACAAGAAACACTTCCTAATAAAATTGATACAATGCTCCTTGAAGAGTTTGAAGAAGTTATGATAATAGAGAAGAATGATGGAATCCTCTAAGGAGACATAAATTTACAACAAGTTATCCCATGTCTAAGTATGAAAATTTGTCATGAAGAGCTATGAGGATAACAGTATGAGGCTTGATTCAAGGTTCAAGAGGACATTATCTATTTTTGGAAACCTATGGGAGATGACTCCATTGGATGATGTACAAAGACAAGGAATAAAAAAAAGTAAGAGTCATCTAATATCACATCTAAGAAGAAATCTTGGCATCCTCACTCATCTAGTGAGGAATAAAACCTAAGGTACTTCCCTTTTGATCCAATAAGGGAGGTATGATCAAGATGCATATACATATTTGTTTGCTTTCAGTTATGTCTTGTTTCCCTAAGTACTTAGTAGCACAAGTGTGTCCTTGTCTTATTTATTATTATTGTGTATTTTGTGAGATTTATTTCCCTTTATGTGTTTTGAGATAAGATTACTATCTTTTTGAGATTCTCAAGGTCTAGTCCTAATGTTTCCAAGTGTATACTGACTCCCTTGCCCAATAGATAGGATAAGGCTACTAGTCCTTAACATAGGCAAGCATGTTACCCCTAGGAGTTGTTAAATTATTGACAAACTTTGAATTCTATTCAAATATGCTCAACCCCTAAAATTTTTACCTTTTGAATAAGGTTCTCATGTGTCCTATAGGATGTCATGTTAGTCTATTATCTCACTTATCCTTCCTCTTGTCTTTGTTGAAGCCCATCCCCCTTGAAATGACCTAGTCAACTAAAATCAAACATGGTAAAACATAAATCAAACATGGTCAAAGGTAAATTTATGTTCAATTTTTCCTAATATGGTATTTATAATTTTTATATGTCTTTACAAGTCATAAATTAGTCATTTCCTAAGTTTTGTATGCAAAAAAGGGTCTTTTGACCACCTTTTAGCCTATTAATTGACTTGTATAGATTTTTAAAAAGGAAAAAGTTTTCAATATGATGAATTACAATGTGGGAGAGGTTATAGGATGTTAGGATCATGTTAGGTGGTAGTCAAGATTCAATTATTGTCAAAAATTGAGTTTCTCCTTATTTTTAGGCCCTCTTGGGCACTTGTACAGTCCCCATGATCTGATATTCAAATAAAAATATGGGTGGGTGTATATTAACCTCCCCATACCAATTTAAACATTTTAACTTCAATTATAATTAAAAAATATGCATCTGTAACTCATTTTTCTTCCTTTTCATCTTGACATGCAAAGGAAGGTCAAATTCAAGCACTTGGTATGAAAGGTATAAGTAGATTTGGGTGGAGTGATTATATAATTTGATTTTAATCTAAATAAAATTAATTTTAATAATAATATTTTGTGTTTTTGTGCCTCCTCCTTTATGAATAATTGTTAATAGTTCGGGCAAACTTTTGTAGAATTACATCCAAGATGGGTATATTTATGCTTTATATTTTTGGTTTTCAGAAGTCCTTGGAGTTGTGTGATCTTGATGAGGTGTATTTAGGCTGGAATAAATATATTTAAATGATAAAAAATATAAAACTTTAATTCTCATTATTTTAGAAGGAGATCTCAAATGGTGCTTGTTTCTTGAAGTTTGCAAAGTTGGGTGCAGGACCTATGTTTTTCCCAACATCTAAGGAGATTCATGGTGGTGATAATGTGCTTAAGGTTAATTTATGAATATATATTTCATTTAATAATATTTTTTTAAGTCCAAATATCACCCTTTTAAATCCAAATTGCCCATCTTTACCTTGTTTGCTACCTTATCATTTTCAATCAACTTTGTGCTTGGTTCAAGAAGTTGTACAGAGGTGAAAGAGTTTGAAGTAAATGGTGGTATCCATTTTTGAGGCATTAATATTTACCAAAGTTCCTTTATTACATGCTAGGAAGGTTTAGAGGCTATGCAAAGGTCAATTTCCTTTCCAAAAGATGAGTTGATTATTTTGGGTTCTCAGTCCCAAAATTGACCAAATTGAGGTCTTGAGGGTTTTTTGAGATGATGTAAGTCAAGACCAAATATGTTTTAATGATCCTTGTTTATTTAATATAATATTTATATATACATACCACAACCATGTCAATTTTGAGGGAAAAAAGAGGAGTGAAAGATTGCTTTTGATGGCCTCAAAATTGCCAAAAAATCACTGATCTCAAACAATGATATCTACATGATTCTTAAGGAGTACTCACCCTATCATGCATTTGGAAAATACTAGACCTACTATTGAAAGAGTAAATAATTAAAAAAAATTCAAGAATGATTATTAAGCACTTAGGTTATGAGGAAGAATCCTATTTCATTAAATGACCTTTTAGGCCTATCGCTTATCCATATACAGGGTAGAGCATGCATTGACAGTAGTATTTCAATGAGTGGCATAAATAAATTGTGTTGAGGGTTCTTAATAAGGAAATATGTCCTATTATAAGTTATATAAGGATAAATTAAATCTAAAAAATCCATATAAACCCATAATATGATACAAATGACCCTAAATACAACCTATAGGCCTGGGATTATACACCTATAACTAAGGGTATTGAGGGTGTGAACTCAGTTAGGAGTGAAAGGTGTTTTTAAAATAAATAGAGAATAAAAGTGAGTCAAATGAATATTATATTATGATATGATGAAAAAAATGTATTATACACTCTTTGAATACATATTCTCACATGAAAGCCTATAGGCAGGGCAAAAGATGTCTTAGACCTGTGGGCTAGCTTCAAACACAATCCATGTTCAAAGGGTGTGAAAAAGGTATGGGAGTTTGGAAAATTAAACCTTATTACCTCCAAAAAAATTATATAAACGTTATTACATTTAATACCTTGATTAAAATGGCCCTTTACAACCTATAGGTGGACTAGGAATATGCACATGCAGGCATAAATAGGGCCTCAGCCCAGTCAAGGTAAGAGTATCCTCTTTAAAGACCAAAGCATGAGATTGATGCATGATTTGAAGGTATCTAGGTAAGATAAGTAATTAATATGGTATATATCCTAATAAACATGGAGATAAGGCCCAAAATCATCAAATAAAGCTTTAAATCAAACCTACAGACATGATTTATAGGATGTCTCGATGCTAAAGAGGGTAGTGAGGTGAAATGATGCATTGGTGAAAAAAGAGTGAGATTAACCTTGGAAAAGGGTGGAGGATAAATAAATTGAGCTTTAAATAATAATAATATGTTTTATTTTGTTTCAAAATCCAAAACCAAGCTCAAGGCAACTCATTAGACCCCCCAAACACAATTAGCCTTAAGGCCTTACACAGTCTTGCACCTAAAGAGGTCTACCTTGGGAATTTGATTAGTTTGGGGATAAAATAGAGGATTTTAGATATAAATTTTGGTAAAAATAATACTTGTGACCCATAGGAAACAATAAAATAATCATTTTGACAAGTTTTAAAGGATAAATACTCACTATTTTATCTCAAAGTAGGGTCCATTTTTTCATGCATGGAGATGGTAGTTTTGGAAAAATGGTGAATTTGATGACCAAAATGTAGGGGAAGACCAAATTAAGGTTGGATAAGCTGTAAAAAATACATGTAAACATAAATCATCTTTCTAAAATCTTTGGAAGCAAACATGGTACCCTACACAAGGGGGTTTACGATCACATATGAAGGGAATCCTCAAGGATAAGAAGGTGACTTGAGTATCATGCATATTTTTAGCCTTTTACATGATTTAAATTGGTTATTTAATGATTTAAATAGTGTATTTAAAGTTTTTAAGCCATCATGAGGAAATATAAACCATTTAAGGGTTAGTTTGAGTCTCAAGTTATAGGCAAACCTATTGGCGAGGTCTAGGCCTAGTGCCAAATAAGGGTTAGGTTTCATTTCAAGCTATTGGTGAGTTATTAAAATCAATAAATAATTTTTTTATGGTGTATTTAGAGATTTTATAGCCCTTGTTTTGTAGTTAGACTCTCCAATAAGACATGTTTTGGCCTAAAACATTCATAGATCTCTTAGAATGCAAAAATGGAGCTCAAAGGTCAACTTAGAGTGATTGAAACTTTCATGAAATTGTACATGAGACCTTGATCCATTAAATGAAGTTTAAAGGGGTAATTAAGAATACATAAGTGTAATTTTTAGGATATTCCAATGTTATACCTTTATGAACAAAGGTTAAGACCCAAAATCACCTCAAAACCCTTGTAAACCCTACATAAGGACTTGATTCAAAAAATGAAGAAAATGAGGTATATAAATGTAAGGGAATGGCCATGAAACCACTTGGATGATATAGAGGAATATCTACATATTATACACATGTGATTGATTTGTATGGAGGTATATGGAATAGGCAAAAATAGGGCTTATTTTGACCATTTTGTGTGGTGTGTAGGATATAAGAGGAGTTAAAAGATGAAAAAAAGTTTAGGATGAATATTTACACTTTAGATAACTCCCAAAATTCATTTAATTCATGAATAAGTTGCTAATTTCCCTAACCAAGCTCTCACTTTTAGCCAATCTAGTGAACCGGTTAGTGAACACTTATGGAAAGTAGTGAAAATCAATTATGGAAGCCTTTTAAATGTTTTTTATTTAAAATAATGATATTAAAAACCTTTTAAAAGTGTCATGAACTATTTTTAATGGATTATTTTGGAAAATTGGGAGATTTTGAATGTCAAGTGTAGAAGGTGCATGGAAAAGAGCCATTTTGAAATTACTAAGGATGATTTTGCATGTCCACAAGAATAGGGATGGTCAAGGATCAATCCAATGCATGTGAGGAATTATTTTTAACCCCTATTGATTATACCAACCATTATACCTAACCATATGTAGATATAAGGTAGTTTTTGAAGGTAGATCATGAAGGCAGTTTCCTATGCTAGAATTATAGGTTTTGTGCCACTTTTAACCATTATTATGACTTGTTTTGGAAAATTTGACCTCTATGACATGTAATTACTCACCCCACCTCTCTTAAAAATTAAATTTTAACTTATATTCACATTAGTGACACATGTACTTATGCCTTCTAGACTCCTCTTTTCTCTCTCTTCTTCCAAGTTCTATAACTTTTAGCCTTTTGGCATTGTATTGGATCTCTCCACTTGGGTATGGTGAATCCATAAATTTTTTTAACCTTGAATAAATAAATGAAATTTTTTTATTTAATTCAAATATTTCATTAAGTTTACATTTTTGGTATTAGTCTTGTGCAAGTGTAATTTCCATTTACCTTCACATGTTGATTCCATTAGTACCTAGTGTATTGTGATTCCTTTCTTTTAGGTCAATAAGAAGTGTCAAGTGTGGTTATAAGTGTAGTTAATATCTCTTTCAATATAGTGTCTTAGGATTCCTATTTATTATGTCTTCCTAACCTATGATATCTCCAAGACCCCATGGTGAAGCATTGATGTGTGAGAGAGAGTTGATGTTGAGTGAAGTGTATATGTAACTTGTTCTTGGTTTCAAGTATGTGTCAAAGAGTGTGAGTATAGTAGAAATTTGGTGTATTATCTATAGTATAATAGGTTTATCTTTCATGTTATCCCTATCCCTTTTCATCCCTAAGTGTTAGAAGTAGTATTTTAGCTTATTTATACATCAAGGGGAGGTAACCCCTACTCTAGAGATCCACCTCCTAAAAAGGATACCCAAAGCTAAAATAAGCTAAAATATTTCACTTGAATGAGGAAAATATTCTCTCATCTCCTCATTGGGTGAAATTTTAAGTGACAATATTAAAATAACAAGGAATATGTTCCACCTTTCCTACTTATAGTCATGATTTTTGGTGAGAATTTACATAATTATTAGCTAGACTCAGATACTTCTACTAATATCATGCCTAAAGGTATTTGTGAGTAACTATCTTTGAATCCAATTAAATATGATAGGGTTTTTAATCAATTAGATAAATCTATGGTGAAATTAATTAGAGAATTATTGAATGTTCACATGTAGCGTGCAGTTGAGCCAATGATACAATAGTTTATAAACATCCAAGTAGTGAATATTCCTGATGCTTATGGGATGCTATTGAGTAGAGACTAGAACAAATCATTGAATGGTCACATGTATACTAATTGTTCCCATATGTGGCTTCCATATAAGGGAATGCCAAATTATATTTAAATTGAAAGAGACCCAAGATGAAACATGTGATCATTGAGTATAATGCTATGAATAAAAGGGTGAACATGGCCAATCATTAGTTATGAGTTTACAATCTTAAAAAATCTAAGGTTTTTGACTCTAGGGATACTCATGCTATGCTTGGGATATGGAATTTTTTTTAATGGTGACAGATGTAAGTTTGGTTTTGGTGTAGGAATTATCATGATTAATCCTATTAGATTATTTTGTACTTCTTATAGACTTCAATTTTCATGAATTAATAACTTATAATAGTAAGAGGCTCAAATATTAGGTTTAAAATTTTCCATCAAGCATAAGGTCAAAGAAATGATGGTTCATGGTGATTCCAAACTAGTAGTTAATCAAGTTATAAGTAGGTACCAATGTAAATTATCTTACCTTAAGAAATATAAGTTTAGATTTTAGGACTTGATATAGAATTTTGATGCTTTTAAAATTTATTCAATTCCTAAGGAAGAGAAAAATATTGTTGATGAGCTAGCCTCAACTTCAACCAATCACATACCCAACTGAGACTCTAAACTAGGGAGCCTTAGTGTTGAATTTGTCCCATGTCCCTCAATCCCTAATAATATCAACTATTTATAAGTATTCAATGTTAAACAATAGATTTTAGACTTCATGAATAGTTTAGGAGTATTTAAGGCTCACATCATTTATGAATCTAATGAAAATACTCTTGATAAAGACAATATTGGTGACATAATTATGTAACTAGGTGAAAATAAAATTCCCAAGGGCATGATTGCCTTAGAAATATTATTTGACATGGATAAACTAGTTGAAAATGCCAAAATTCCTAAGCTAAATGGGAAATATTATAAAGTATTTGACTTAAGAACACAAGGTCAACCTCCGTTAGTTAATATTGGTGTAACATGCACTAGTGAAGAGTTAAGAAAAACCAAATAATTATTGTCTAATTATAAAGATGTTATAGCATGGTCTTATGATGACTTAAAGATATTTTATCCTAGAGTCATGACTCATACCATACCTTTAAAATAATCTTGAAATACTTTTATAACCCCTAATATAAAAGGAGGTCAAGAAGCAACTATATTTAAAGATAGTGTTTCCCATTAGACACAATACTTGGGTAGCTAACTCATTACTAGTTAAGAAGAAAACTAAGGAAATCAAATTGTGCATGGACTTTAGAAATATAAATAGATCATATAAAAAGGATAACTATCCTTTGACTTCTCTTGATCAAGTTATTCAAACTGTTAGTGGTTCTACAATGATGTATTTTATTTATGGATTTTCATGTTATAACCAAGTGCTTGTGAATATGGAAGACATATTAAAAACTACATTTAGTACTAAGTGGGGAAATTTTGCATACAAAAGAATTCCATTTGGATTGATAAATGTAGGTGTAACCTTTAAAATATAAATGGAACACACTTTTCAAGGGATGATAGGTAAGTGCATTATCGTTTACATGGATTATATTACTATCTTTTCAAAAAATAGGGAGGACCACATCATGCACTTATAATAGGTATTTGAAAGATGTAGAAGGTATGGAACTTATCTCAATCCCAAGAAGATAATATTTTGTGTCATTGAGGGAAAGTTGTTAGGATATGTTATAACTAAAGAGGGGATTTATATATACCTAGGTAGAGTAGATGTTATATCTAAGATATAACCACCTAATAATAAAAAATAATTGAAATCATTCTTTGGGAAAATCAAATTTGTAATAAAGTTTATTTCTATTTTTATATAGATTGTGAGACCATTTAATGATATGTTTAATAAATATGACAAAATCACATGGAATGAAGAGATCCAAAAAGCCTTCAAGGATATAAAAGAAGCTATAATGCATGAACCAGTATTGATAAGTCCTAATTTTTTAAAGGAATTTTATCTTTATTATTTTACTTATGACCATACAATTGCATCTATTCTAACTTAGAAGATAGATGGATGTGATCATCCTATTGCATTCATGAGTACTAATTTTTAATTTTTTTGAGTTAAACTATTCCTTGACTGAGAAATAAGCATGTGATTTAGTCAAATTAGTAAATAAATCTAGACATTATATTATTAAAAATAAGGTGTATGCAATACTACCATACCCTACCACTAAGATCATGCTTAACCAATGTGAATTAGGGGAAAAAAGAGGTAAATGGATGTCTTTAATTCAAAAATATGACCTAGAAATTAAGATTACCAAACTAGTAAGGTGTTAAGGGCTAATTTAATTAATTACCAATACTAATCCTAAGTTAAGTATCATGTTGGTAGAGTAACAAAGTTTTCAAATCATTGATTGGTATGATTTAAATTTTCATTTAATGATCAATGGCACTTGTCTTCTAGGATTAAATAGGGAGAAAAGGAGAACTTTAAGGCTCAAAGTAACTCATTTCCTGATCAAATAAGGAGTAATTTTTAGAAATAATTATGAAAGGATATACCTAAGATGTGTTTTAAAAGAGGAAGCTAATGAGATCCTAAGTAATTTCCATGAGAATTTGGTAAGAAGACACCAATAAAGAAGGAAAATAGTACATAATATCCTTAGGGATGGTTATTATTAGTCTACTATCTTCAAATATGCTCATAGGTATGTGAGACAATATCATCAGTGCTGGATATTCAACACTAAAGAACCCAAGGCAGCCATGTCATTAAATCCAATCATGATTGATAAAGCCTTTTCTCAATGTGGATTATATTTTATGGGGGTCATCAACCCCAATTCTTTAAAAGGACATAAGTATGTGATCACTACTATTGATTACTACACCTAATGGATAGAAGTATTAGAGAAAAAAACATTACAAGACTTAGTATGTGATAAAGTTATTGGAAGAGGACATATAAACAAGATTTGGAACACCAACGTCTCTAATTTATGACAATGGATCTAATTTTATATCCATTGAGATAACTGAGTGGGCATATGACAACATTATTATCAAGTTTTCATTAGACCATACCCCCAAGGTAATAGGGTTTTTGAGTCAACCAACAAAAAATTGATGAAGGTTATCAGAAAGTCTGTTGTTAAAAAACCAAACACCTAGCACAAGTTACTCAAGTATTCCTTTAGGCTGACATAACAAGAGTCAAACAAGCTATGAAGACATCACCATTTCTATTAGTATATGGTTAAGAACCTATATTCCCCATTACTCTCAAGCTTCCAACCTACAAGTTTATACAAGAGTACATGAAAGGAGAAGATTAAGAGTTTGAAAGATATAGGTAACTTGACATTATTCAAATGGAAGATGCAAGAGAGGAATATTTTTCCAATTTTTTGTATACATCAAACCAAAGTGAAGAGATGGTTTGAAAAATATATTAGAATTAAGGTGTTTAGACAAGGAAACTTAGTTATTATTTGGGACAAAGCATTTGAACCTAAAATAAATCATGGAAAATTCACACCTTTGTGGATTGTCCCATATCTGAATGTTGAGATACTAGGAGACAACACCTTCAAGCTCAAGGACTTGCAAGGAGTAGATTTTGCATTGCCAACAAATGGGGAAATATCAAGCACTAATTTTGTAATGATCCACCCTAAGTATGCATGAATTAATATGTAATATTAGTTAGGATTAGTGTAGTTAGGCTTAGATTAGGTTTCTTTTATATTCCTTATTTGTACATAGTGCATGCAAAGATTTGTTTGCATGCTATTTTTTTTGCTTCCTATTTATTCTACTTCTTTTTGTGTTTATTTACTTTTGTTTATTCATTAATTTCAATAAGTATTTTTCAAGATATTCCTCATTCTCTAATACATGTAATTTCTCAAAGGTTAATAAATCAGGAATGAAGGTATGAACCTTAACCACTAGATGATGATGGGTTCTAAAAATATGAGCTTGATGTTATGATTTAGAGAAAGTGGTAAGGGCTAGTACCTAGATTGGTTGTTCCTAAAAATATTAAACCTTGTTCTTAATCTAAGTCTGATTCTAATAAATATTGCTCATGTAGGATGAAAGTTTGAATTATTAAGATAAAGTCATGTTTATACTTAAAAAAATTTAATTACTTAGGACAAAGTTTACAACCAAGGATGAGTGTCTGAAGATCAAACATTTGACCCAATTCTAAAATCTAGGTATTCTAGTTTCCAACATTTGTTAAAAAGCAAAAATATATCTAAAAATACAAAAATAAGAGCTTTATTACAAAATTCAAAATTTTCTAAATAAAGGTGATTCTAGTAATCTCCATTGGGGCTATGGACACCTGGCTAAAAGTGGAGCAAGGCCTTGAATGGATCAAAAGGTATATATGTTAGGGATATAGATACCTAGATGGTAGCACAAGAATGCCCAATCCTTCTTTGAGCTAAATCATGATTCTTAATGAACATCTAAATATGATACAAGTTGATATTTATGATCACGGCCATGAATCTAGAAGTTATTCTCTAAATTCTATGGTAATCAATAAGTGGAATCAAAGCACACACAAAACATGGCTATGTTTTGATGTTTGATCCTAATTCTACACATGTGAGACTTGTGTTAATTATGGCTTGTTATTAACAATGGTACCTGATCAAGTGGAATAAGTAGCCTAGTTATTAGTCTAAACCAAAGTCTCTAAATTCTAAAAAATGGTTATGTTCCCATAGAAGTTGATAATTATTGAGGTCAACATACCCCTATTTATAAAAAATGGGGACCCTTGTTTCAAATTTTTTCAAATTGATGCTTTGAATTGAAAATACCACTTGATTAGAGTTCTTTATTTGAAGATCATCCACACCTAGTTCTCTTTTATCTTGACTAATATGTCTCCATTTTATCCTTGTCATATTTTATCTAATGTTGATGATGGTTGCTTCATGTGTTTCTAAAAGCATGTTTAATGGAGTCTCAAGTGGATGAATAATGTTTAGGGTTTCCTACTGTTGACCAATATTTGGTCTTTTAGGCCAAAAATTGGCCCTCCTATTTATAAAAAATCATCTAAGTCTATATCTTTAGCCAGGTCCAATACTTAGTTTTTCTTTATAAGAAGTGTTCTTTGTCAAGCCCCAACAAATGTACAAGTATAATTATTTTAGAGGGATTGTTTTGGTATTTTTCTAAGTTTTTATTCTTTTGGGTTTTTGTCTTCAGGTTTTTTATCTTCAGGTTTTTTATCTTTAGGTTTTTGTTTAAGTGATGAATTCTTGTAGACAATTTATCTAAGATAGATTTTCTGAAGGGCAATTTGAAACTTTTTTGAAGGAATTGTTTTAGACATTTTATCTAAAACAACTTTATTGAAGGGTATCTTCCTTGTAAGAAATGAGCCACTACAACTTTTTTGAAGGGTAGGTGACAAATTTTTTGAAGGAATTTTTAAGGCTAAGTGGACACTTTCAACTTTCCTAAAGGGATGTTTTCAAAATCCTAAAATATTGTTTCCATGGGAGAGTGGACCATTTAAAAAATCCAAAGGGTATTTTCCTTTTAGAAGAGACACTTATAATTTTTTTGAAGGGTCACTTGCAAGAAGCCAAAGGGTATGTCTCCTTTCAAAAATGGTCTTTTTCACTTTTTCAAAGGGTCATTTCAAATAACCAAAAAGGGCCAAACTAAAATTTTGAAGGAATTCTTTCAGAGAAATTATCTGAGGAATTATTTTGGAAAACTTGAAAAGGTGACAAAGTCCAATTCTTTCAAAATTTTTGTCTAATATAAAGAAAACATGATTTCTTTCAAATTTTTTATCCAAAAAAATTGTCTAAGGCATAAAGGACCAAGTGAAAAGCTAAAAGAAAAGAACAAAGGAAATAAAAGACCTAAATAAAATCTTTTGGGAAAAGTGTCGAGACAAGAAGTCTAAGGAATAAAAGTCTAAAGAAATACCTAAAATGTGATGGCCTATAGAATGTTAATTTTAAACTACAAAAACTAGCCATTAGAGTTTAAAATAAAGGATCAATGGGAACTTGAAGGTGAATATGAGAGATAATAAGTGGCAATTATAATAGAGGCATTTTGTTTCAGTTGTAACTCATTGTAATTGATCCATTCAATGACATGGCATAACTCACCCACTTCTCTCCAATGCAAATTTAACTGGTCCTTTTAGTATGACACATGTATTAGTGATGATTATACTTCATTTGATTTATCTACCTCTCAATGCTATATATATGCATCCTCTTGGCTCATTTTGTATCCTTTACTAGTTATTGGGGAAACTTTGGCTAGATTTATACTCAAAGAAATCTTGAAGAGATATACAAGTGTGATTGCCTCTCATATGATATAATATTGATTAATTATTGAATCATTGTTGGTATATTCTAGTGAGAGATTATAATTTTTATCTTGTACTCTTGATAGTCTACCAATTTGTAAAAAAGATAGTGTTACAAGTCTTTGCTAGTATTCTTTTTTAAGTATAGAGATATATTATAATTGATTTATGACTACATATTTATTTGGATAATTCATTCCATTTTAAGAATCATATACCTTCTTGAATCTATCATATGAAATATTGATGTAGCAATGGTTCCTAAGTTGTGAGTTCTATGCAAGAAAACACCTTATTTTGTCTTTAAATTAGTTGTTTCAGTCAATTGGGAGGATATAAAATATTGGTGCATCACCATTTGTTTTTTTAGTTATTTTATTTAACTATTTTCATACATACTTGATAGATTAGAGATATTTTTAAAGGTGCATCAAGGGGGCCTAGCCCCTAATCTAGAGATTCATCTCAATTAAGTTGTCACCCATAACAAGAGAGATGATTCCATTTTGATTCTTAGATGAGGATAATTGAGAATATCCTCATGGGTGTAAATCCAAGAATCCATAGTTTTTGGGATTCTTGGTGGGACCTTAATTCCTACAAGATTATTCAAGATTGGTACTAGTCTTAGCATTGTTGAAGAGACCAAAAGATCTAAATTTAGTACCTGATGACTTAATTAAAGAATTCAAGTCTTTGGTTGATGATAAATCCTATTTTACATGCCAAAGGTGACCACTAGGTCTGTTACTAAAGGTTTACCCTTTGAGTTTATGGAATTACCTCCATATTCCACCAAAAGGTTCAAGGTTTTCAATACTCATCCTTACAAAAGAGATTTTGTGTTTAAAGATTCTAAGTTTGTGTTACATTCCATTACAAACACCCATAGCGGTCATTTAAAAATGGATATAAGACAACCTTTTGTGCCTTTCACTAGGGCATCTCCCTTACATCTTTCCCAATATGATCAAATTCTAGGAGCTACCCTTAAAAGTGTCCCATCTTTTAGTGGAGATAGTCTAATTACTACTATTGAGCACATTAGGAATATAAAAAACTTTTTTAATATCCATAATATTACCAAATAAAATGTATCTATTAGGTTTTTGGCCTTGTCTTTCAAAGGGAAGGTATTAGACTACTATGGGACCCAACTTGTAAATTCTATTGGCTCATGGGATCATTTGGGGACTCTATTGACTGATAAGTCAGGGAAAAGAGTGATCACTTATATTTAGTTGAGAAATTGGCCATAATAAAGAGGGTACCACATGAATTCATGTAATATTTTAATACTAGGTTCCAAAAGACTTTGGCAAAATCCCAATTCTTGTGAGGCCAACCGTAAAATATGCATTTTTGTACTACTTGAAAGCATTGAATAGTGACATTACCATGATGATTCAATTATGGGTAGAAATAAATTGCTTTCCACCTATGAAATAGCCATAAATTCTAATAATTGTTTTTTTTAAATGGGAAAGATGTCTCCTAGACCTCTAATGCCATTATTCCTTGATTTGCATTCTCCTAGTCAAAGTGCATTACCCACTTTAGCTTTTTTGCTTGGTCAGGAAAAATATGCCATTACCCTTACTAATGAAATACATGAAGTTAAAATAATTCTTAAAAGTGTTATAAATGATTTAGTTTCCATGAAAAGACAACAAGCCTAAGGTTATAGACCATATCAATCCTACAATCAATTTGGACAAATAAACAAACCCCCCTTTTAGGGAAATAATTAGGGACAAGGCAAAATTACCAATGGCAAGCCTTATCAAATATATAATCCTAGTGACCCTTCATCATCCAAATCCCTTGTCCTCACTTAGAATATTTTAGTCCAAGAACAACCTAACTATCCATCTTTTGAAAATGGTCAATAACAAGTTGCTTATGCAAATGAATTGCACAATCAAGGTATGGTGATGTACGGTAGTCAATATTTACAAGATTCAAATTTTGAAGGATCCATGCAAGGTGGGGTGGAAAATGGAAAAACTAAAACTGATTATATCATCATAAATAATTTAGAGGGTGAGTTTTGTGCCATTAATTTCTTGGGAAATACAAACAATCAGAATACTAGTGGTGCCTACAATACTAGGTCTAAAAAGAGGGCTATCGATGAAGTTTAAGGAGATAATAAAGGACTTATTGTGACTCCTAAATCATATCCTATGGTAAGTGGGTATAATAAAGATCGTAAACCACAATAAAATTAGATAATTCTAAATTTTAGGATAGCTACTACAACTCTACGTCCATAAGATACATCACAAAGTGCAAATGTTCATAAAGAGAACCCCAAGGTGAGTAAACATTCCATGAATGTGGTAGACCAGATGAAGAAGATTTATATGAATATTTAATTATGGGATTCTCTAAAATTTCTAGGGTATAAATATATACTTCAAAAATAATTCCATGGATTAGGTAAATAAGCTAGCCCATTCAAAAATGACAATGTCATTCTGGTAAATAGAACTCAATCTATGGATGGTCAAGTGAAAAAAGATGAGAAGACCCATCCTTTTTACCTATCTATAATTATTGGTGATTTATTGGTTTATAATTGCATCATTAACAATGGAGAAATCACATTAGTTATGCCAAAATTTATAATATATAAGCTAGACCTCAAGTATGAGCCAATGACTAAAGAAGTTTTGCAATTAGATGGATCACCAGCTAAGAACTTGGGGGTAGTGAAAGGTTTAAATATGACCCTTCATGCTTATACTAATTTTTCAATTCCCCATGATGTGAAAGTAGTAGATTAGCCTCCCTATTTTTATCTTTGCTTGTCAAGGGACTTTACATCCAAGATAGGTGTATATTTGGTAGCCAATTGGTTCTACATGGTGTTTAAGATAAAATATGGCACTAAGGTGAAACTTGAGTTAGGACCCATTTGTAGAGATCACTTATAACTATACTCACCTAAGGTAGAAAATGTTAAAAATTCTTTCATTGATGAAGAGGACCTTCATATTGACCAATCTCCATCATCTTCCCTTGAAGGAGTTTCTAATTTGTTCCTAGATGAGTGGGGAAATGATAACTATGAGCATGATACTTATAAGTTTATTGAAGAATCTATTTTTGGAGTCTATTATATACATGAGAAGTGATATTTCATGCCTAATTTGATGAAATAAATTGAGGATGTGAATGGCTTGTGGCAACTCTTATTTGATGGGTCCAAAAGCAAGATGGGGACAGGTGGTGGAGCTATGCTGGTTTCACCCTCAAAGGAAAAGTATTTTTAAGCCTTCATATTTAAATTCTCATGCACCTGTAATGTGGAAAAGTATGAGGCCCTCATTCATGACCTTAAATGGGAAAGGAAAAGAGGTGTCAAGGAATTGTAAATGTTTGGTGATAGCGAGCTTGTTATGAATCAGGTTAGAGGGCAGAATTTGACCAAGAATTCCTTGCTCAAATCCTATAAGCACAGAGTTTGGGACCTTGTAGAATATTTAATAGATTTTAACATCAGATCTATTCCTATGGAAGATAATAAGCATGCTAATAGGTTTACATCTATTGGTGCTCAATTTGATGTTCCAAAAGGCATAAAAGAAGACAAAAAATAGCCTCATCTAAAGGTGATTGTGAGACATTCTGTACTGAATAATGTTACTAATTGGTAGGTGTTTGATAATGATCAAAAAATATCACTTTTATTTATAATAATAATCTAAGTTTTCTTCCAAGAATTAGTCTAAACTATAGAAATAATATGAAGGGTAGATTTTCCAATTGAAGTCTAACAAGCTCCCCAAAGGCCTAATGACTCTTGAAAGCATATTCAATGAAGATGACCAGCTCAAGAAGGATAAGGTAAGCATGTCCACCAAGAAAGATAACTATGAAAGATTAGATATTTTCAAAGATAAATTACTTGCACTTGGAAAGGTATGCACTAGTCAAGAGAAGCATGATTTCATTGAATGCTATAAAGAGTTTAGTGATATTTTTGCATGGGAATATAGTGACTTGAAGGGTTTAAATCCAAGCTTGGATAAACACAGCATAGAGATAGATGGAAATTCCAAACCCATAAAGAAAAGACAAAATCTAATCAGTCCCAAGATTGAACCACTCATGAGGAAAGATCTCACTAAGTTGATTGAGTCTAGAATCATCTTTCCCATCAAGCATTATAACTTAGTCCCTGTTAGGAATAAAAATGGAGAGATCAAGTTGTGTGTATAATTTAGGGAATTGAATAGGATATATTTGAGATATCATTATCCTCTCCCTTCTATGGAGAAAATTCTACAAGTGGTAGCAGGTAGTGAGAGGTTCTCTCTCCTAGATGGTTACTATGGGTACAATCAAATTTTAGTGAGAGAAAGTGACCAATACAAGACAACCTTCACCACCAAATGGGGCACATGTTCCTATAGAAATATTACATTTGTATTTTAAATTACTGGAGATAATTTTCAACATGAAATGGATAAGGCTTTTCAAGGATTAATCAATGACATTATATTGGTTTACCTAGATGATGTGACAATTTTCTCCAAGAAGCAAAAGATCATTTGAAGCACATAAGGCATATTTTTGAGAGGTGTAGAGATTTTGGAATATCTCTAAACCCAAAAAGTGTGTGTTTAATGTCCATGAAGGAAAAATCTTAGGCCACATCATTTATAAGAAAGGTCTGTCTATTAATCCTGAAAGGGTAAGTGCCATCTTGGCATTATATTTGCCTAAGCATAAGAAAGGTTTTCAAAGTTTCTTTAGAAAGGTAAATTTAATTAGGAGGTATATTATTGATTTTACTAACCTAGTCAAGCCCTTGACCTCCATGCTAAGGAAGGATGAGATATTCACTTGGATAGGAAGGAGGAAAGAAGTTTTTGAATAAATCAAGCCAACCATTACCCAAGCTCCTACTCTCACAAGCCCAAAATTCTCCTAAGACTTTAATTTTTAAAATTTTGGGAATGAAGAGTTAATTTATACCATGCTTACCCAATAAATTTATGAGAATTTAGAATAACCTATTGCCTTTTTTTATCTAAGATTTAGAAAGCTATGAAACAAGATACACATATGTTGAGAAACAAGTGTTTTCAGTCATAAGGAGTTTAAATAAACTTAGGCAGATGTTATATAATAACAAGATTAAAATTTTTGTGCATCATCCTAGTGTGAAAGAATTTTTGTTAAGAAAATATTTCAATGAGAAAAGGGTAGGTTGGATCACCAAAGTGACGGAGTATGATGTAGAGATCAAAACAACCAAGCTAGTGAAAGGAAAAGGAATATGTGAGCATCTTGCTTTAGAATTGAAAGAGAAAATAAAAGTTATTTTTATACTCCATGATGATCCCGTAGCATCTTTACCTTCATCTATGTAAATTTGGACATAGGACATGATTTATTTTCTTCAAATTGGTGAGTGTCCACTAGATCTTGATAGGGCCAAGAGAAGGTACTTTAGGATGAAATCCATTCCTTATGTACTTGTTGATGGAGTATTATTTATAAAGGAATTTTTAGGTGTGTTTTTGATATGTATTGATTTAGATTAGATTGACAAAGTGTTACATGAGTTTCATGATGGACTAGCTAGAGGTCACTTTGCTTCAAGAACCACAACTGCTAAGATTATGAGAGCTAGTTACTTTTATCCTAGCTTGTTGAAGGACACTCACACTTGGGTAAGGAAATGACAAAAGTGTGATTTATTTTATGGAAGAAAAAACTAGCTTCCTTTCCTCTTCAACCAATCTAGGTTGAGTAACCCTTCATGCAATGGGGTTTGGATTTCATAGGTCTGATCAATCCTCCTTATAGTGTTGGTCACAAATGGGTGTTGACAACCACTAATTATTTTAAAATATCGGTGGAGACTATATCTCTTAAGGATTTAAATGAAAAATTAGTCTTTGACTTTTATGAACGTATAGTAACTAGGTTTGGATCTCCTTCAAGAATCATTTTAGATAATGCATTAGCCTTCTTAAGAATAAGGACAAGTGAATAGGCTTTGAAGCATGGAATCTATCTTATCACCTCCTCCAACTACTATCCTTAAGGAAATGGACTAGCTAAGTCCATAAACAAGAATTTAATTAGGATCATAAAGAGGACTATGGAGGAGAATCAAAGGACTTGGCACACTATGTTGAAGATAGCTATTTAGGTTGATAGGATCACCCCAAAGAGAGCAATTGGGAACTCACCATACACACTTATGTATGGAAGGGAGGATAGAATTCCTATCTAACTCAAGTTACTAGATTTATACCTCACCTATCAACTAAATTGATGGATAATGAGAGCATGAAATTCAGGTTTTATGAGTTGATGGAGCTTGAGGAGACAAGAGATCAAGCTACGTAAACCATGACAACTCACCAAGAGTAAAAAAATAAGTATTTTGACAAGAAGTCCATGCCAAGGATTTTTAGAGGAGACATTTTCCTAAAATGGGATGAAGATAAGGCCAAGCCTAGAAAGCACACAAAGTTTGATGCTTTATGGAGTGGCCCATATGTGATCATATAGTGCAAACAACACAATGCTTTCTAACTCTTAAATTTGGATGGAGAGGAGATGTATATCATAGTCAATGGGATATATTTAAAGCATTGTTACTAAAGTTATTTTTTATTTTTTACATAGCTTCCTATTTTCCTTGTGTTCCCTAAGTATTGATGCACATGTGTGAGTTTGTCTTTATCTTGTTTTATTTTGCTTGGTCTTTCTATTATTGTGTGGTGTGTTTATTTGTGTTTTGTTTTGGAATAATCCTTGTTAGTCATCTTTAAGAATCCATTGACTCCATTGGCCTTGAGTTGGATAAGGCTAATGATCTAGTTAGTATAGAAGGCATACTACCCTTGTGAGTCACCATTTTATTGACCAATTTTTGGTCCTTCAAGCTAAAATTGGGCACCCCTATTTTTAGAAAATCATCTAAGTCTATATCTTTTACTAGGTCCAATACTTAGTTTTTCTTTAGAAGAAATGTTCTTTGTCAAGCCCCAATAAATTCTTTCAAAGGGATTTTTTTGGTCTTTTTCTAAGTGTTTATTATTTTGGGTTTTTTGTCTTCAAGTTTTTGTTCAAGTGCCAAATTATTTTAGATAATTTGTCTGAGATAGATTTTATGAAGGGCAACTTGAAATTTTTTTGAAGGAATTATTTCAGACATTTTATCCAAAATAACTTTCTCTAAGGGTATCTTCCTTGTAAAAAATGGTCCACTTCAAATTTTTTGAAGGGTAGGTGACTACTTTTCTGAAGGACTTTTTCAGGGTAAGTGGACATTTTCAAATTTTTGGAAGTGACATTTTCAAAATCCCAAAAGATTGCTTCCATGGGAGAGTGGACCATTTCAAAAATTTAGAGGGTATTTTCCTTTCAGAAGAGAAACAATTTTTTTGAAGGGTCACTTGTAAGAAGCTAAAGGGTATGTCTCCTTTCAAAAAGGGTCTTTTTCACTTTTTTGAAGGGTGATTTCAAAGATCCAAAAAGGGATAAACTAAAAGTACAAAGGAATTATTTCAAAGAAATTGTCTGAGGAATTCTTTTGAAAAACTTGAAAAGGTGTCAAAGTCTAATTCTTTCAGACATTTTGTTTGATACAAAGAAAACATGATTTCCTTTAGATTTTTTGTCCACATAAATTGTCTAAGGCATAAAGGACCAAGTGAAAAGATAAAAGAAAAGAACAAAGGAAAAAAAAGACCCAAATAAATTCTTTTAGGAAAAGTTCCAAGACAAGAAGTCCAAGGAAATAAAAGTTTAAAGAAATACCCAAAAGATGATGGTCTACAAAACATCAATTTCAGACTACATAAATTAGCCATTAGAGTTCAAAAGAAAGTATTAGTGGGAACCTAAAGGAAAATATGAGAGGTAAAAAGTGGTAATTGTAATTAAGGAATTTTATTTTAGTTGTAACTTATTCAATTTTAGCTAATTCAATTGTAACTAAGGCTTTGGTTCAGTTGTAACTCATTATAACCAATCTATTTAATGACAAGGCATAGCTCACCCACTTCTCTCCCATACAAATTTAATTAATCCTTTCAAGATGACACATGTCTTAGTGAACATTGGACTTCCTTTGAGATATCTATGTCTCAAGGCTATATATATTCATCCTCTTGTCTCATTTTGCATCCTCTACTAGTTATTGGGGAAACTCTAGCCAGATTTATACTCAAAGAACTCTTGAAGAGATATACAAGTGTGATTGCCTCTTGTATTCTATAATATTAAGTAATGATTTAATCATTATTGGTCTAGTCTAGTGAGAGATTATCTTTTCTAGCTTGTACTCTTGATGGTCTACCAATTCATAGAAAGGAGTTTGTTATAGGTCTTTGCTAGTATTCTTTTCTAAGTGTAGAGATATCTCAGAAGTGATTTTTGATTGTATCTTTCTTTGGATCATTCATTGCCTTTTAAGAATCATATACCTTATTGAATATATCATATGAAATATTGATGTATCAATGGTTCCTGAGTTATGAGTTTTGTGCAAGAAAATACCTTATTTTATCTTTAAAGTAGTGGTTTTAGTCAATTGAGAAGATATCAAATATTAGTGCATCACCATTTGTTTTCTTGAAATATTTTCATAAACACTTGATTTATTAGAGATATTTTTAAAGTTGCATCAAGGGGTGCTATCCCCTAATCTAGATATTAATCTCAATGAAATTTTTAGCCACAATAAGAGAGATGATTCCATTTTGCCACTTGGATGAGGAGAACTGAGCATCTCCTCAAGGGTGCAAATCCAAGAGTCAACACCTAATTAAAATTATAATTTAAACATTTGAATAATAATTAGTATTTAATGGTTTTATTGAATTCATAAGTAAATAATGTTAAAACCTAGGGTTTTATACCTTAAAATGTCTTTTAACCTATGACTTTTTAAATTGAATTTAAATTTATGCAGGTTATTTTTAATTAAAAATTGCATGGGAACACTTTATATCTACTCAAAATTTAGTCCATATATTTTATCTTAATGTTTTAATCATGTTTATTAAAATGAATAAAACCTTAGTCTAAAATTTTATGTCAAGTTCTCTATATTCCTTGAAACCCCTAAGTCTATTTTATCACCCACCTAGATTAGTTAAAATTGGGACACATTATTTTTTATACTTTATATAAATTTTATCCTAAGATTTAATTGTATTTATTAATACAATCAAAACCTTATTCCAAAATTTTATCCTAATTCCTTTATATTCCCTAAGCCTTAACTCATTTATTTCGATGGCCCCATAGGATCAATGTGAGGTTACCAAGTTATGAGATCCTAAAGCTTAAGCAAAAGTTATATGGTTCACAAGGACTCTTCAAATTAAATAAGTCAATCACCTAGATTGATGATGGACATTTGATCAGGTAAAAGAGATTTGATGGTGCAAAATGGAGGTTAAAAATTCAAAATCCCTATGAGTAATCATGGAGATGACAAGTGTCATGCCCATAATGGATAAATTAAATCTTGAGCACTATCTCAAAGATTGATGGTATGTATTTGAGTGAACACATTCCAATCAATGGTGAGAATTAAGTCAAATATTCAATAAAGCCCTGAGAAGAGTGAGAGGGTGACAAGTGTCACCATCATAGAGACTGAGTTAGTAAATTAATGGCACATTGAGAAAAGGATAGAAACCAAAGGATCTAGATCGATAATGTGCATTGATCTATACAACTAAGATCTAATGATGAAAAAATAAATTTATCTTATTAATGAATATAGAATGAATGCAATAGTGACACGTGTTGCAATTATGATGAATGGTATAAAGATCAACCAATAACATTCAACCTCTCAGTTCCAAATCAATGGTATAAGACAAGGGAGACTTTTCAACCAGCTGAGACGTAATGAGATGTTGACATGTGTATTAAAGGATAAATGGTTAATTTTTAAATATTAATGAGTTGTGTGACATGGTGGAACTAGGTAAGTGCCAAGTTAGATTAAGAGATTTTTTGGACCCAAAAATTCAAAGGTATAAATGCAAGATATAAATGCAAATCTAAGTCATGAAACTCCTAATTCAAACTTTACTATTGCCATTAGAGCTATGTGCAAAATTTCTTGAATTTCAAAAAACCCTAGCATGTACAAAATCCCTAATTTGACTCTATGTTCATTATAATTAAGATCAAGAAAATAAAATTTTTGTCTGTGTAAGGATAATTCAATCCAAAGTTTAATTATAGACATTAGTGAGTAGTTAAATCCAAATTACAACCATGACAATATGAAAAGGTGTCCCAAAAGAGGATGTGGAGCTGTATTTGACCTTAGACATAGAAGGAAGGTTTTTTAGAGACACATAATTCATCACCAATTCTTTAAAAATTAGAGACAATAATTGGTCAAACTTATTTTGGTCCATTGAGATATAGCAATCCATCACCTGAGAGGAGGAGAAAAACATGTTTGCCAAGAGGCTATACTATGACATAGTCACAATTAAAATGACTAGTATCCACTATATCTCATCAAAACACGAGGTACTCCATTGTATCAATATCCTTTATCCAATTATTAAAGATTCAAAAATATATAAATGATGGATAATTAATAAACACACTCATAGAAATGTGGCATATATATCTATTGTAGCCTTTGAGAATTATTATAAACTACCCAAACCACAAATTAAATTGATTTACATCAATGCCTACACCAAATAGAATTATTTGAATAACATCCTTGGAATGTGGCTATATTATAAAAACCATGCCTTTTTAGACTTTGGTAAGAACATCCCAATCAGCCAATTCAAACTAAGGATAAGAATGATCATGATAATGTTGAAAAAACTATGTGAGAATGCCACCATAGCCTATGTTGATCTTATCCAGGTGCCAATTATCTATTTCATGGTTGAAAGGTAGATTACCCAACCTTTAGGTGAAATTATTAGCATTTATTTGTGTAGGTAGATCTATGCCATTAAATAGAAGAATAAAACCCATTTCTACATGGTGTCATACCTCTTGGATGTTCTCTATGCCACTACCAAGATCCCAAATTAAAGGGATTGGTCACCTAATGGAACACAAACTATTTCAAAGTAATATTCCAAGTTTCACATATTCAAGTATAGGGATCACATTCAATTCATCTATGATTTTATATATCTAGTCCTTAGTGAAGCCATAATTGGTCATCCCATGGAAAGAGTTACCCCACTAATTAGGAAATATGTTCAAGATATGGGGGATATATGGTTATATATATTATACAATAATACAAAATTGAGGGAACCAAATACACTCCTCTCAAGCTACCTATCCATGTGATAGATAAACTAGAAGATAAATAAGTGGATTATCAACTATTTCATTGTATAGATGGTCTTTGTAAGACCAAGAGAAAAGGGCTCCTCCATAACTTCCCAATAACAATTGAGAAGACCATTTTCAAGTAGTGGGACAACATTGAGGTAGCCTCCAAACATAGGACTTATTTCAATCTATAAATAGATGAGCTAAAATAGTGGGAACCTTATTGGAGGGTTAAGGAGTATTCAAGGGTAAAAACTATTCTAAGTGTGCCTTATGATCATCATCTTGGTGCTTATAATACAATTTATATGAAGGCATCCAATTAATTTGAGGTCATAAAGAGGTTAAAGGAGTATAAACTTAAACCTGATCCCAGATTGGAGATGAACCAAAAAGGAGATTATAGATGGAAACTAGGGTCCATGAAGTATCATTTGTTAAGTAGTGCACTTGTTAGACCTCCATCAACATAACCACCAATAGAGAATAAGCCTAAGGCATAGTTTGAGAAAAGACTAGAGGAAAGAAGACCTATTGAGATAACTTATTTTTCATTAATCCCTAAGTCATCTAAGGTAGAAGAGAAAGAATTACCTTAGAATGAGGTACACATGATAGCATTAGATTCTAATGAAATTGTATAAGATTCACTTAAAATGCTATCAATGGCTTATGAGTTAAAATTAGGTGATGAATAAATAGAGGTTGAAGAGACCAAAGAAGAGAAAGGGAAGGCAATATTGGAATTAGTTCATGTGGATAATCTCAAGAGAAAGGTTGAGTTGGCTATTATTCTAGTAAAAAATAAGAAGTCTAATGTGAATTTCACTCCTCATTTGAGTGAAGTCAATCTATTTAGTAAATAAAACTTGATATATGGTCCAACTATTCTAGAGTGGTTCATTTATAGACCCAGATTACAAAATTTCCCTACTAGGCATCATCATTGGGCTATGATGCAAGCCATCAACATCCTTGTACATGAATATATCAAGCCATAAATTATGGCTCTATAAAAGGAAGATGAAAGAAGAATATCTACCCTAAGATAGAAAAGTGGAGCATAAGTAGATATCCCAGCTCTTAAAGTGACTCAATCATCATTGGGAGTTATGTTTAATACCAAGATTTTTAGCTTGTAGAGAGTAATAGATAAAAAGGTCATGGTAGGAGGTGAGGAGATCACATACCAAAAAATAGAACCATTAACCAATTTGACTCTAGTAGTAATATAAAAGCCTAGTGAGAATCCTATATTTGAGGAGAATGTGCTTGAATTAGCCCAAGCATAATAAACATAATTAAAAGTTACCCTCAAGGGCTATCAATAAAAAAAGGAGAATTTGGAGAAATAGGTTATATTGTCAATCCTATATGCAATGATCAAAATGTTTAGAGATGTTTTATTTAATATGTTTAATTATTTAAAGTCAATAAAGTATAGATATAGTGTATTAAGTTAGTAGGATACATAGCTATGAACTTAGTCGACCAATGATAAAAATCATGAGGCAAAATAAAGGATTTTATCAACATCTTGATAGAAGATTAAATTCCTGATTTCAAAAAAATCAACCTAGATTATCTAAACATGACCATGGGGTTATTGATAGACAAGATCAAGAGTCTGAGCAAGTGGTCCAAAATCCTTAAAGATATTTCTAAGGATGAAGAATAATTGGAAGAAAAGATATAACATATATTGGGGAGTATAATCAAGGATCCAGCTACACTCAACTCAATTGGCTTGATAACTGATGATGAATTCAAACATAGAGCCACCTAGGTCATGCATGAAGTAAAAAGTAAAAGCCAAGGGAAAACTAGAGCTGATAACAAAAAAATTATGGACATGATATTTACTATAGAGGAAAATATTGTAAAGGCCAAGAGCTTAAAAGAAGCATTAGAAGGGGTTGACAAAGATCTCATAAGCCTAATAGATCAAGAGGATGAACTCTTCATGGAGCCCATTTTTACCTTAAAGCTCATTGATGATCAACATGGTGAAGTAATGAAGATCCTTCAACAAAAATAAGAGACTTCAGCAATAAAAGGGCCTCAAAGTTGAAATTGTTGATCAAACCATATTATTTTTGTAATTGACCATGTATGTATTTTAAAAAATGAATATTCTTTTGTAAAGGCATGTGAAACTTGTAAAGCACATTGCTTATAGGTTAGTTCTTTAGAAAGTGTCTTTCTCTAGAAAGTTGTAAAGGATAGTTGTATAGTTGTAATTTGACATAATTGATCGATATATTGCCTTAATCTTCTATATAAGGGGTATTTTCCATTGTAAAAAAAGGAGGGAGTTTTTATCAAGAATACTTGTGCTAATTTTGGAGCAATTAATGCAAATAGGGAATTCTAAAAACTTTGTCTCATATGTTTGTGTAATTATTATCATGGCTTCTCTCTCATTTGTCTAGTCTAAATTATAGATTTGAATGGTTCTTATGAATTCTCGATGTGCACTTTTCAAATGTAGAGCTATTAATTTGTGCTAATGCTATATTAACTGAAAGTTCTTAGGTTCATTTTATTTTCTATGCTCTTCTTATAAATGTGCTTATGCTATTTGCTTGTAAGGATAAATATTTAAGTGAATCTTGTTCTTATTTTCATTCTTTCACTTCCTTATATGCTTTCCTGATGTGTAGTAGGAACTGAGCTTATGCTATTTCATGATATACATTGGTTTTGAGTACATGTTTGGATGATATTTGAACTTTGTCATTATATCTGGAATGAAGACCAACAACATCGATATGTTCCTTCTCATACCTACCATTCCTTTTGATTTTTCTTTGATCAATTCACTTTAAAATAAATTCATAATAAATATCCACTTTAGCTTTGTATTAGATTTAGATTTCTTAAGCATAATTCACTTCACTTGGTTAAGATTAATCTCATTTACAAAGGTTAACTATTAGGCCATGGTTACTCCCATTAACCAAACTTTATAAATTTTGTGAAACAATTCACTTATTCTGGCATTATTCTATTTAAGATAACAAGACTATCACAACCTAAAACTCATGAATTTAATTATATTAATTCAAAAATGAGTAGTGTTTCTTAAACACTTAGAACCACCTGTGATATAATTACATGCATCAGCATGTACAATGCCCAATATACATAATAATATATAGATAATACTGAGTGAGCTACATAAAACAACTCCATGAAACATCACATATCCTTAGTGTAATTCCATTTGGTTGAATTAGATGAAAGAGGAAGAGGATTATTTGAGTTCTTTACCTCTAACCATAGACCAATATATCCTACACACCTCCCTTCTGGGAGTGGCCATATCCTTCATGAAGGGGAAGATAAGAATAATGTGGATATAGAGAAATAACTAGAACCCATTTGCATAATTAACACTATTACATGAAACAATCCATTAGAACATGGAATCCATTCCTCTATCTAAATGATATCAGCAAAGCATGTAAACTATAAGTATAATAAAATGATAATGTCATAGCTATAACATTACTTTGACCAAATTTTTAATTATATAACTTAAATTAAATAATCTGAGCCATTTTTACTCATACAGTACTCTCTGTTAATGAATGATGCCAATAATGTTATCAGGGGGTACATATATGAGTTACCCACTGACATACTCATATATGTATCTCTTTTTATCCAAAAATTCTATAAATCAAGATTCAAATGTAGAGAATAAAAACCCATGCAATAGTGAAAGATGTAAAAAATCATAAAGAATCCAATTCATCCCATATCTAATATGTATGCTAAGAAAGAACATGAATCAAGTTATTATATGATTTTTATCTCTACATATCATTATATTATAATTCCCAAAACCACACATTATAATAAAACACTTCCAACAAAAAAATTCTCATATATCAACTTATTTCATGACAAATAGCTCAAGAATCAATTTATTTATGCTTTAATCTTAACATAACAAATTCTATTTATGATGTCAAAAATTACAACATAAACAAACATATAATCAACATAGATTCCATACATTCCACTCAAGGGATTCATGAACAATCTATATTTTAACTCAATAAAGTTGTTAGGAATTAAATGAATTAAAATCATATTTAATTCACCATAAAATCAAAATTTAAAACACATAAACCATATTTTAAATGTGTAAAATCAGATTTCTCTATGCACTACTTGCATCATGAAATCAATTCCTCAAATCACAGTAAATGTTGCTTTAATGGAGAAAAAAACAAACAATATATACCAGAAATAACACATAAGAAAAGTATACCATGGTTCACCCAATGTGGGATACATCTATGAAGAAATTTCTCAATAAAATAATAATAGATCAAGAGTACAAATTCTAAAAAGAGAACCTCTCACAAAGATTGAATATCTCCTCAAGAATTCACAAAAGAATTCTCTAAATTGTGGATCCAAATCTGATTTCTATCAACAATCTTCAATAGATGCTATGCTACACCTGTACCTATATAAAATCACACCACAAGCTATTATACCACACCTTGTAATAATAAACATGAATCTACAAATTCATACCACCACCTGTATATAAACAAATATGGAAGAAATCAACCCAAGAAGGAGAAACTTTCCATCCTTATCTAAGATAGCCTTATCCTCAAAGAAACATGCCATACTCCACCCAATCAAGCTTATCCTCAAGCCCTCCAAGTAAGGAACACAACATACTTATCTCTCCTCCAAAAAAGGTTTACACAAATTACAATGAGAAAATAACTAAAAAAAAAATGGAAGGATAAAAAATAACAAGGAAGTCAATCCCACTTCCAAAGAAAATAGAAGGATAAAAACTAACTCCATAAAAACAAGGAAGTCAATCCTGCTTCCATAAAACATGGAAGTCAACATGGAAATTATAAAAACATATAAGGAATATTTCACTCACATGGAAGCATAGTTCCATAAAAGGTGGAATGGGGAATGGTCACAAGAAAATGCACTTACCCACATCTGTGGAGCTTTCTAAGCCCCCAAAATGTTACACCAAGGTCATGTGATAGACATAAAGGGATCCACACTCAAAAATATCCCACTTGGAGACCATTTCTCATGAACAAAATCTATCACTACACCATGACCACT
The DNA here is from genome assembly GCA_037957365.1 of Torreya grandis. Classification (NCBI taxonomy): domain Eukaryota; kingdom Viridiplantae; phylum Streptophyta; class Pinopsida; order Cupressales; family Taxaceae; genus Torreya; species Torreya grandis. The sequence continues at coordinate 3,733,756 of JARHVA010000730.1, read as the reverse complement.
AAGACCAACCATATCTAAACATAGTCCCGACTTATTTAATATGACCACCTTGGTCATCATATCTACAAGATTTTGGCTAGTATGAATCTTGTCCAACTTCACCAAGTTCTCTTCCAAAGCTATCCTAATGAAGTGATAATGTAACTAAATTTGTTTTATCCTAAAGTGGAAAGTAGAGTTCTTTGCCAAATGAATAACATTATGACTATCACTATGTAGTCTCCCAACTTCTTACTCATACCCTAGCTCTTGAAATAATTTCTATAACCAAATCATCTCTTTACTAGCCTTTATGATAGCAACATACTCTACTTTTATGGTTGAAAAAGGCATAACTTTTTGTATCCTAGAAATCTAACTAATCATTGTATCTCTAATAGTAAATATATAACCTACTGTACTCCTCTTGTTATCAATATACCCTATCATAACTAAGTCCACATAACCATAAAAGTGGTATCTTATCCACCATAACATAATGCAACATCCATGGTTCCTCTCAAGTATCAAAAAATCCATTTCACTACTTGCCAATGCTCATAACCAGGATCACTCATATACCTGATCACAACTCCCACTACATGGACAAAATCTATCCTAGTATAAACCATGGCATACATCAAACTTCCAACTACCAATGAGTAAGGTACCTTGGACATCTTAATCTTTTCAACCTCTGATTTGGGACACTACTCCTTTGATAATCTAAAGTGGCCTATCAAAGGAGTATCAATAGAATTAGCATGCAACATGCTAAACCTTTCGAAGAATTTCTTCACATACTCTAATTGGGATAAAATCAACTTCCTCTCCTTTCTATCATGATTAATCCTTATACCAAGGATTTGTTTCACTGCACCTAAATCCTTCATAAAAAATGAGTCACTAAGTTTTTTTTTAAGTATATGAATATGCTATATGTTCTTTCCTACAACTAACATGTCATCCAAATACAATCATAATATAACAAAAGAGCCATCATCAAAATGTTTAATTTACACACAATGGTCAAAATTATACCTTTGATAACTTTGTTACAACATAAAACAATCAAATTTCTTATACCATTGTTGTGGAGCTTGTTTTAGGCCATACAAGCTCTTCTTTAGTTTGCACACTAATTTCTCCTTCCCTTTGAACTCATATCCCTATGGATGATCCATATACAACTCTTCATCCAAATCACCATGAAGAAAAGTAATTTTCACATCTAATTGTTCTAAGTTAAAATCCTCAACTACAACTAAACTAAGAATAATCCTAATAGAAGTCATTTTTACAACAAGAGAAAAAATCTCATCAAAATCAATACTAATTTTTGTGAAAACCCCTTGACCACCATTCTAACCTTATACCTTTTTTTCTCTTCATCTTCTTCTTTTATTCTATAAATCCACTTGTTTGGAAATGCAATCTTGTCCTTAGGTATCCTTACCAAATCCCACATTTGGTTCTCCATGAGAGACATATGCTCCTTATCCAAAGAAAAAATTAAGACATCTTGACATGATTTACCTGATGTCACATTTACCTTGTTTATTTCCTCCTTATTATCATTCTTATCCCAAAGTGATCAACATTCCTTCTTTGAGTGTCCACTCTTCCCACAATGCCAACATATCATCTTGGCTTTAGATATGGATTTTTATCTACACTTTGACTTTCCACAATTTTCATTGCTCTTGTCCTCTTACTTCCCTATAGTTTAAACATACAAAACATTCCCTAAAGATGATTCACTAGTGCTATTCCTTCACATTTCCTCACTAAGAATCACACCTACAACATCCTCAAAATTTAAACTTCCCTTGGTAGGGACTGCATTACTCACAACCATAACCAAGCTATCCCAACTATCAAGTAAAGAACACAAAATCGTCAAATCTCTAACTTCATCATCAAATTTAATTATAATATAAGTGAGCATACTTAAAACCATATTAAAATCATTTAAATGACTATAAATATAACCATTCTTAGATATTTTCATATTAAATAATCATTTCATATGAAATATTTTATTTGAAGTAGAGGATTTCTCATACAACTATCCAAGTTTATCCTTGAGATCTTTTGTAGTTTTCTCATCTGAAATGTTGAATGTAATAGAATATGCAAGGCATAACTGTATGGCTCCCAATGCCTCCCTTTCAAGCAATGTCTAATCACCATCACTCATGGTTATAGGTTATCCTCGTTTCCCCTCTTAGGGGAGATGAAGTTTCTTCTAATATAAGTAATATTCCATTTGCATTTTACACAAACAAAATTTTTGCCATCAAATTTCTCAACTCTAAATATGATCTCTTTTCTAGTAGATCCCACTCAAGCTAATAACCCTTCCTATAATTTAACACCAAAAACACCACTAAAACTCTGATACTAATTGTTAGGAATTAAATGAATTAAAATTATATTTAATTCACCTTAAAATTAGAACTCAAAACACAAAATAGATTTTAAATGAGTAAAATCAGATTTCTCTATGTATTACTTGCATCACAGAATCAATTCCTCAAATCATAGTAAATGTTGCTTTAATGCAGAAAATAAAAAAGAAATAATATAGACCAACAATAACACATATAAAAAAGTATACCATGGTTCACCCAATGTGGGATACATCCACTAAGAAAGTTCTCAATAAAATAATATTAGATCAAGAGTACAAACTCTCCAAAGAGAACCTCTCACAAATATTATATATCTCCTCAAGAATTCATAAAATAATTCTCTAAATTGCTGATCCAAATCTGATGTCTATCAATAATCTTCCATAGATGATATGACACACCTATACCTATATAAAATCACACCACAAGCTACTATACATCACCCTGTAATAATAAACATCTATCTACAAAGTCACACTACCACCTGCATATAAACAAATATGGAAGAAATCAACCCAAGGAGAAACTCACCATCCTTATCTAAGATAGAATTATCCTCAAGGAAACATGCCATCCTCCACCCAATAAATATTATCCTCAAGACCTCCAAGGAATAAACATGCCATCCTTATCTCTCCTCTAAAAAAGGTTTACACAAATTATAATGAGATAAAAACTAACTCCCTAAAAACAAGGAAGTCAATCCCACTTCCACAAAACATGGAAGGATAAAAACTAACTCCCTAAAATCAAAGAAGTCAATCCCACTTACACAAAACATGGAATTTAAAATGGAAATTAGAAAAACATCTTAGGAATATTCCACTCACATGGAAGCATAGTTCCACAAAAGGTGGAGTGGGGAATGGTTAGAAGAAAATGTGCTTCCCCACATCTGTGGAGCTTTTTAAGCCACCAAAATGTTCTACCAAGGTTATGTGATAGCCATAAAAGGCTCCAAACTCAACAAAAGTAAAATATGTAGCCATTCATAATATCAAAGCCATCTATGTAAATCAAGTAATTTGTAATTTTAAATCTCATCAACATATACAACTAGATCAAATATTATAATTTCATAACATAATAATCAATATGACTACCATATGATGAAAATAATTCAATGTTTAAATCCAAACCTCATATGCTTTTTTAATCTATAATGTACTAAAGAAGAAACCATGCTTAGTCAATGTATATTTTGGACTTATTTCTATGTTTATGCCTTAGACGGGTCTTCATCCCATAGTGAAATCAGATAAGAGACATAAATATTATTGTCATGTTACATAAATTCTTATCAACCCATTACATGAATATTTATTCATATTATATTATTCTAATTACAAATTCTATATTAATGCTAAGAAGTTATCAAATATGCTAGTCATATCCATCTTCTCCCTTAGCCCATAATGACATTTCCCTTGAAATAGGGACCTAATATTCTATCAAGTATTTGGGTTTTAACTCAGAATACATACACACACACACACACACACACACACACACACACACACACACACACACACACACACACACACACACACACACACACACACACACACACACACACACACACACACACACACACACACACACACACACACACACACACATTATTCACACAATAATAGTATCATTATTATATATTCATACAAATAAGTAGATATATACACTATCGTATTCCACCTTATCAAAATGAACCTTATAGGTATAAAATTATAAAACAAATACAAGTATATCTCAACATCAAATAGAACTAACACATATGCCTTGTATCATATAGAAGTCCATTCATCCATACTCTAAAGGGTTTAAAGGGATAGTCTTAGTCTCAGGTTACATTAAAATAATCTACTCACATAGACCTACACATGTTCATTTTATATCTTAAATTTTTTAGGTTTTTATATGTAGATGTATAAATGCAATTAATGGGTCTCAAATCCAAGAAACATTATCATTCCTTGGAAGACCTCTAAATAAGTGTCAAATCTAGCTAGGATCATATTACTTCTTAAATAAAAACCCAAAATTTATAACAAATTCAACCATTAAACAACTTAAATCAAATTGACTACTATAGAATATAGGTTTTCTTCCATTTCCAAGGTAAGTATATTCATATATGTATATTTACATTAGATAATGTATGCATATATGCAAATATTCCTATAATATAATATTTACAAGCAACCATATCCTTATTTATAGCTTGAAGGTTAAAAAAAGGATTAATAAGTATAGGTTAACATTACATTCTCCCATAATAGACACTTAGCTTTATTATCTCGTAGGTATAACCAATGAAACCATATGTTTTACACCATAAATTGTAACTTAAAAACCAAACAATTTTATATTTTTTTAATGTTTTTTCCAAAACCCTAATAACATATAATGGCACAATGTCATCCCCATTGGTGGATGGGACTATGCTCCATCCTAGGTCAATAGGGATGAAGCCCTATTTTATCATCAATATGAGCTTACATACATTATAAATTTTAATGGTTTTATTGTTGTTCAAGCCAAACTATATATACTTAATCTTGTATTGCAATGAAAACCCATCTTTAAAGCAAGACAAGAAAAACACCAGGTATTATATATATACTCAACCCACCTAATTATTCACACACACACACACACACACACACACACACACACACACACACACACACACACACACACACACACACACACACACACACACACACACACACACACACACACACACACACACACACACACACACACACACACACACACACACACACACACACACACACACACACACACACACACACACACACACACAACCCACCTGATTATAGTTATGTCTTTCTCCATTCAAGTTTGAATGTAAGTCCCCTCTATTACCTACAATATTTATTCTTTGAGATTCATTTTTCCTAATCACCTCCTTCTTTAATGATAATAATCTCTCCTCTTTCTTCTTGGTCATTTTTTCCCTACTTATCATCTTCACCATTCTCTGCATGTTTAGTATAATCTCCAACCAGCTCCCTTTATCTCAACCCCTCAACCTCATGAAAAATTCCTTTATAATTATACAACTCCACTCTAATTCCACTCATATTTCCTTCCTCTTCTTCATATGATCTCAATGACTAAGCTATCCATATTCAAAGCAAACCAACTTAAAATGATTATAATTCAAAAAACCTAATTTATTTTATTTTATCCTATTCATCATAACGAATCCTTAATTCAAATATCCTACCTTTTATTGAAACACATATTTAATAAAATGTCTTGAAACTTCCAAAAATAATATCTTAATTCAAACCCATAAACCTATTCAATATAAAGTTTTGAATTTAAAATAAATAATTACCTTGGGGGGGTATTTACCCCTAGTACCTATTTTGCTAACAAAACCCCCAAGGGGTAAGTCATAATAAAATATTGTAATATAAATAAACTAAGCATTCAAAATCATTTAACACATCATATCCTCCAATTCAAGCTTCTTTTTTCCTATTCACCTCTTTTTTGAATGACAATAATATCTCCTCCTTATTCTTGGTCCCCTTTTCCCTACTTATCATCTTTAACATTCTCTACATGTTTGGCATGGTCTCCAACTAACTCCCCTTATCTTAGTTCCTCAACCTAATGAAAAATTCCTTTATAAATGTACAACTCCACTTTAATTCCACTCACAGTTCCTTCCTCTTCTACCTATGAGATTCATGACTGAGCTGTCCATGTTCAATGCAAATTCAACCTTAACATCATGATACTATAAAAAAACTAATTTATTTTATGTTATCTTACTCATCATAAAAAATCCCTAATTCAAATATCCTACCTTTTGTCAAAATAAATCATTAAAAAAATGTCTTGAAACTTCCAAAAATAATATATTAATTCAAACCCATAAACCTATTCAATATAAAGTTTTGAATTTGATACTAAACAATTACCTTGGGAGGGGGTGTTTACCATTAGTACCTATTTTGATAACAAGACCCCCAAGGGGTAAGTCATAACAAAATATTGTAATATAAATAAACTAAGCATTCAAAACCATTTAATACCTCATATCCTCCAATTTGAGCTTCCTTTTTCCTATTCACCTCCTTCTTGAATGACAATAATCTCTCCTTATTCTTGGTCCCTTTTTCCCTACTTGTCATCTTCACCATTTTATGCATGTTTGGCATGGTCTCCAATTGAATCCCCTTCTCTCATCCCCTCAACCTCATGCAAAATACCTTCATAAATGTATAACTCCATTCTAATTCCACTCATAGTTCCCCCCTCTTTTGCATGTGAGCTTGATGATCGAGCTATCCATGTTTAAATCAAATTCAACCTTAACATCATGATAATCCAAAAAAACCTAATTTGTTTTACGTTATCCTATTCATCATAGAAAATCCTTAATTTTAATATCCTACCTTTTTTCAAAACACATCATTAACAAAATGCCTTGAAACTTCCAAAAATAATATCTTAATTCAAACCCATAAACCTATTCAATATAATGTTTTGAATTTAACTCTAAAAAATTAACTTTTGAGGGGGTATTTACCCCTAGTGCTTCTTTTACTGACAAGACCCCCAAGGGGTAAGTCATAAAAAAATATTGTAATATAAATAAACTAAGCATTCAAAACCATTTAACACATCATATCCTACACATTCTAGCATGTGTAAATAATTATTGCATATAACATATCTTAATATTAAAGATGATTTTTAATGCTATCATAACCCAACAAGATTAGTCATTAAACAAGTAAGTAAAATTTTAAGCAATTTTTTACTCCACTACAACCAAACTGAAAGCCAACATAAAAAAAATATCACCAAGATGAATGTAATCATACATCACTAAAAATACCTATAAAAGAAAACATTATTGAATCCATTCAACTTTCCAATAAACCATGCAGTTAGCAATATAAAGCAAGCATTCGATCAATCCTACTATGTGTGTGTAGGTTACTTGTATCTTCTCTTTACCCCCAATGTAACCATATGCTCCCCCACTCTGTGATGGTAATATCCCTTTATATTGTCAATGAGATCAAAAATATACTACATCCAATGCATCAAATAAAAAGGTAATTAACTCATATCATGATAATAATCAACATGTAACCAAAACAAATATTGATGTAACAAAATTGTAACAATCACGATCATAAGCATAATTTAACAAATCATTAGAAGAAATATTTATTTTTTAACCAAATATTATAAATCAATCCATCTTTGAATAAATAAAAGATCTGCTAATAAAAAAACACATTCCTTTGATAAATGTTTTAAAAATCTATAGGGAAAAACTAGATATAACATCTACCCAACCAACCTAGTTTGAGACCTAATATCTATTTTTCCCACCTAAAAAGATCAAGATGGTAGATCTTATCACATAAATTCTTAATAGGTTTATAGGATTATAAATATCCCTTTAAATTCAATTTAATAGAGAGGAACATTCATTTTCACATTATTACATCTCGTAATTCTGTTATTTATACACTTGAGTCATTGCTTAGGGTTTTGCTTTGGAGGTAAAAAATATTATCTTATGTGAAATTATTGGATGAAAAGTAGGAGAATTTTATATTAGAATTGATTTCTATTATTATATCCTAAGAAAGACACAACAACCTCTTGCAATCCACCATTGACTAAGGGAGAGATTAAGGCATGATAGGTTCAATTTATGGTAAGTATTCCTAACTTTTATTCTTTCATTTAGTAGATAGATATTGCATAAATTAATAGGTTGAATGTTTTACTCCTTACTTAGTTTACCTCTACATTGACTTGAGAAGAGTTCTATTTACATTTTTTTTAAATTTTTAACCATCCCTCTTTGTGCCAAAAGCTTTAGTGAGCACTAGATTAGATTTATTTTATGTATTATAGGCCTAGCTAGGGCTATTACATACTGTCATTTGGATAGAGGCTTTAGATCCCTATCCTTTGGTTTTTTGTAGTAAGATATCTCTTGGTTAGGTTTAATGGATCTAAATTGGTAATGTCATAATATAAATAACTATAAAATCAATTGTTTGGTAATATTACCTTTTCCATGATTGTAATTCACTAAGTATGACAAGTTGTAGATCCATCCTAATTCATTACATACATTCTGGTGAACCTAACATGGAATCTAACCCTTGTAATTTTAATTTCTCAATTAAAGTCAACTAGATCAACCATGTCGATCTAATTTTATTATTCTAAGCATAGGTTTAAAACTTGATCAATCCTATCAATTGCATTTTATCTTCTATGTGCAAGTTTTTAACTAAATCAATCCTATCAATTGCATTTTATTTTATGTGTGCAAGTTTCCAACTAGATCAACCCTATCAATCCCATTTTTTCTCTATGCATAGGGTTTTAATTTTCTACCAACCAAATTGAACTAGTTGATCTAATCATTTATTTTTCCTTCTATACCTAGCTAAATCAACTTACTTAATTTTCTTCATTTTTGTATTTCAATTTCACCTAATTAAATTGATATGATCGATTTAGTTTCATTTTATTATTTTTATTAGTTTTATTTAGACTAGATTGACCAACTCAATTCTATCTAATAACACTATTTTATACCTTTACATGATCAAAAACTCATTTGGATGACCCAATCAAATAACAAATCAACATTCTAAAAAAACTACTAAATTGAATTGGTTGATCTTATTCTAGGTTCAACTTAATAGCTTAGTTTTTTCATTTTGTAAATTTTAAGAAAATTAAATTTCCTACTTTTGAGTCAAAATTCAAATTCTACCCTATTTTCCCTCAATTTTTAACTTCTGTAAATATTGTACCCACATAGTCAGCTAGATCAATTGGCTTGATCTAGTTTTGTGTCTATTTTCTGCCATCAAACTAAATTGACACGGTCAATGTTTTTTAGAACTATTTTTCAATAGACTAAGTCAACCCACTTGATTTCATTCCATACCATTTTCACAACTAAATCAACCTACTTGATCTTGTTATGTATGTTTCAATTTATAGCATAAATAAATGAAATTAACCTCTATTTATAATAATTTCAATCACTTATACTCTTTAGCTAGATGCTTGTTTATTTATTTAAAAAATCACAACTTGGTTTTTAAAAAATTGATTTTCACAAATATTTTGCTATTGTTTGGTTTTCTCTAGAAATTGTGTACACATAGTTTTAAGACTATTTAGTTACTATCATGAAGGGCTATGTGATATTTTATTTATAATCCTTTTTTATTATTTACATATATTATGGCATGAGTGGCTTTCTATATTACTCATAAATACAGTATAGATATATATTTAGTTTCCACATACCTCACAATATTTAAAAAATACTTAGGATTTCTCTTTGTATTAAATCTTGGGAATATAGCCATGTATTTGATTATGTTGTACATCGATTAGCTTTTAGTGCTAAGAAGTTACTCACAACTTACCCTTGAAACTGAGTTTAATGGGATACAAGAATGACACTTCCTCTATAGTTAGAGTTTTAAAACATTGGGTTGATACTATCCAATAGACAAGCCAATATCTTTGGAAGACTACATTATCAACCATAACCTTTATTATAATCTCCTGATCTTCTTTTTGGATAATTAGTGGTCATAAAAATTACATTTTTACTACTTGTTATTTTCCATTACATGTTATATTATAGATTATATTAGACAACATTGATACAATTTTTGTGCTATGTAAAATAAATAGATCAACTAGATCGATCTAGTCTCCTATGTTCTTAACTTCATTTATATATCTAAAACTAAATCATCTAGTTTTAGACAATTTACAATTTTTTCTAGATTATATAACTAAATTGACTATCTCGATCTAGTAGAGTTTTTTGTTATCTAGAATTTTCTAACTAGTTGACTAGTTTGATCTAGTTAGTTGTTAGACTATTTTTTTTAAAAATTTTCTAAGTAGATCAACCAACTTGATCTAGTTAGTTTATAAATTATTTGTTTTTTTTTGATTTTATAACTAGATCTACCACCTTGATCTACTTAGTTTATAGATTATATTAATTTCTTATTTTATAATTAGATTAACCAACTCACTCTAGTTAGTTTAGAGCCTATTATATTTTACTAATTTTCTAATTAGATCAATCAGCTTGATCTAGTCAGTTTCTAAACTTTTTTATTTTTCTAATTTTCCAAATAGATCGACTAGTTTGATCTAGTCAGTTTATAGACTATTTTATTTTCTTCATTAAGTAGATTGGATCTACTAGATTGACCTAGTCAATTTATAGACTATTTTATTTATCATGTCTTTCCAACTAGATCAAACAATTTAATTTAATTATTTTCTATATTTTTCTATTTTTCCTATTAGTCCAACTAGATTAACCAACTAGATGTCATTTATTTTTAGCCTATAAACTTCCACTTCTGTAGTAAGTGTCTAAATAAATTTATTTTTCATCATGCAACACTTATTTAAAAAATCTACACAAAAAAATCAAATTAACATGATGAGTCTTACTAATCCTCATAAAATTGCTAAGACACATCTTCCCTATCATATAATAGATAACCTTGATCTTAGCAATATCCATGTTACTACTAAAATAACTAATTATGAGATTCCTCCCCATTCTACTTATCTTAATCCTCTATTCATATCTATGGTAGAGGAAGAAAGTGATATTGCATATACGGTTGAAATGATTCCATAGTCATTTATAACCTCATGATGGGACCTCACATTATATAACTCCATTCACCTTCACCTAGCCTTGCTACATGAATTGGAATAATTTATTTTGTGAATTCTATCAAAACCTTATCATCTCTCATGCCTTCTTATACTATCATGACATATTCTTCCCTACTTTATTCATCCTCCATGCCAACCATTATTACAAACATGGTGGGCATGACCTCTAGTGGGTCTACTCAAAATACCTACACTAATAATCACACTCACACAATGAATAGTGCTCCTCAAATTACTATTGCATCTAAAATTATCAATGTCTCACATAATGATAATGAATCCAATGATACTTCCACCAGTCAAAATAATATTGTCACTTGAATCTTGCACTCGTTCACTCAATTAGTGAGTTATTTGTAATATGGGATCATCCCCAAGGTGGGGGACCTTGGACCCATGGGATGCACCTTTGAATAAGACTAGCTTCCTTCCTAAACTACATAAATTTGATATAAGATCAGTTTTAGGCCTAAAATAATGCTAAAATGGACCTATTGATACCTAAAACTATAATTTTGTAATGGAAAAGGGAGTACAAATGATTTAAATTCATAATAAAGGTGATGTACCAATTTTATAGAACTCCCCAACTCACTCTAATAGCATAATAAATCCTCAAAACTAATGGGAAATAACACAACTTTTAAAAAACCTATAATTCCATCAACCTTTGCAAAAATTATTTGCATATAGGTAAGAATCTACACAACCTACAACCTACAAGGAGAGTGTAAAGATGATAGGATAACAATCACAAGGGAAAGAAACATCCATAAGTGAAGATCAAAAATTTCAAATCTAAAAAATAATTAAGAAAATTGATAATGTATAAGAGGAAAACATCAATTCTTTATTAGATCCAAGGCCTAAGCCAATATTAAAAGACTCAAAATGAGTAGAGTTTTGACATACTAAAGAGAGGGCTCCTAAAAAAAGTTATTTTCAGCCTTGTATATCAAAAATAGAGATAAGATAAGAGAAGAGAGAAATCAAAGAGACCTTATAAATGTTTCCATTACTCCATCAATTTAACCAATGAAAAGAGTAAACAAGGAAAATGGAGACATTAAACCTTTTACAACACACTAGGCATATGTCATGAAGGCCTTAGAAGGAGGTTGGCATATTAGTGTAAGAGGAGGCCCTTATTTTGCTCTCTTTTTCCTTTAGAAGGCTTGTGAATAATGGAGATGCTTATTCAATGTTGTTACATTCTTGGAAACTCGACCCTCCTATCTTAAAATACTTAACTTGCCCATCTCCTCTTCTCATGCATGTCTATTAGAGAGAAGCTAGTTCAAACTGAATTTCCTACTTAACTACCATGCTTATTGAATGTTTGCAATTAAAAATAGACCTCATACACCCATTTAGAGATTGGATTGAGCTTCTATACTTGCCACTCCATAAATGGAGTTACACATTTCTAGGAATAATCTTTAAATGCCTCCATACCTCTGTCATGATCTTTATAACCACTTATTCCATTCATGGTAGTGCTAGACAAGTTTTAGAGGTATTTATTGTCTAAAATAAACTTTGAAGCTCATGCAAAGGTCTCTTGGAAGGGTTGAGGAACTATTATATCATCATATTTTCCCATAAGAGTTATTGGAGAAGCTAATAAACATGAATTTTCATGATCAAATTGCCCATTTAGTTTTATCATCTACCCTATAAACATGGTAAATTTTGGTGGTGAATAATCATTAATTTAAGAATATTGCATTTTTTGGATTTTGGTTTTGGCAAACTTTTAAGGTCGATAGATAGGACCGAATTGCCAAAATTTTAGTGATATAAATTATCTTAGGGGTTAGATCACCAAACCTGAAAAATAATATATAATATTACACTTCAATTAACCATATATATAGTATAAATACCCCCTAATATCAAAAAATCCAACAAGCAAAACCAAAATCAAAGGACCATATCACTAAATGATAGTGCCAAATGATAATAGCTTCTAAAAGTGTCGAATGATAGTTCTAAATGGAAGTATCGAATGTTAATACTGAATGATAGTGTTGAGTGGAAGTTTTTAATGATTTATTTGAAAATCAAAAATGTGGTTCCATCAAACCATTAAATGCCCATTAAGTTTTTGGCACTATCCCCTTAGACTATCATTTGACACAACTACTTGATGATACACACTTGATGTATGCTAATCAACATATACCATTTGGTTCAGTTGTTTGGCATAGTTAGATGGCATAACCATTTGACATAACCATCTAGTGTAGTCATCCACCATTGGCATTCAGTGTATCTATTTAGTGAAATCATTCAGTGTGGTTTCATTTGATGTCTATCTTTTAGTGCATCCAAATGGTTGCACATAACAAACGTGCATTTTTTTTATCCTTCACAATCATCATAGATTCATCATTCCCCATAGAGAATTTACCACACATACAAATCAAATTTCCCTAGATTTTCCAAATATTTCTAGTAGGTTTTATATTAGGGCATCTTAAAATTAACCTTGCCTGTAAACATGCAACAAGTTTTTTATAAGTCCTCTAGAGCTTATGCTAGTTGTTTTGGTCATGGAGGCTCTTAAAAAATCTTTAAAACCTTCCTAATTAGTGTATAGATATCTTGACATCAAATTATTAGACCTATAAGTTATGTTTTATAAGATCTAGGGTCCCTATTCTCACTACCTATAGATCATGTGATAATCTACATACATGCTGGCACCTTATTCTCTCTCCTAGAAAAATCATAAAAACTTGACCAATCTATCTTCAATCTTATAAGGGCATGAAATCTTGAGAAAGCCCTAAGAAAGCTAACTAAAGACATGTAGATGTCTTACAATACTTTGAACTTCTCTTGGAAACATATCTACAAATTAAACCCTACTAAAACCTTCTAATAGGCTTATCTATAAGACTTTACAAGGTATTTGGGATAGTGTTTGGAATCTATGACCATGTTTCTCACTTATCAAGCTTGAAAATTGTTTCTTACTCTGTAATCCAACATAAAGACATATTTAAAGGTCTTAACGACTCAAATAAATATTCTAGGATGGGTGTAGGTCTATAATGGTCTTATATGAGCTTGAGAGCCATTGATAAGGTCATAAAGTAGTTACAGACCATGTTTTTGACTCAAACCTACAACATTAACTTGAAATTAGTAACCTAAGATTTATATAAGTTTGTAGGCTTCTAGGAGGTTTTTTGAGGACTTGGAAGTATTTTTATAGGTCTACAAACTTCTTGTACATTATTTAAACCCTCAAATAAACTACCTATAAATTTACGTAATTAAATCTTGCATTCACTCCTTGTCAATCATGAAAATTATTAGAGAAAATTGCAAGCTTGGTTTGGATCAATAAGGACTTGATTTGAGGTTTAAAACCTGCAAGAATACCTTATAAACATGTTAAGAACCATATGATAACATGAGAGAAAATTGGAGATGCAAAACTAAGACCTGTAAGCATTCTTAGATACTTGGAAACCCTGAATCTCACTTGTAATAGTTTTAATTCTACTTGAGAAACCATCTTACTACCATAGAGGAGGTTTGTGAAGTTATGAAAACATGTTTGTAGATGCTTAAAACTTGCAAGGAACTCTATAGAAACATTTTAAACAACCTTGTAGACTTGTTTCATTTCCATTAAAGTCTTACAACCTCATAAAACTCTATCTTACAACCTTAAAAGAGAGTCTTGAGACCACAAAACATGTTGTAAGCCTATATATGAGTATTTTCCATGCCTTATATTTACATTTTTCTTCATGAAAAGGCATGGGAGGTTGATTGAATGTTTTATAAAGGTTTTTAAGCCTTTTGACTTATTTCATTTCCCTTGAAAGCTTTCTACCATGAATGGATGCCTATATACCCTCATTCTTCTAGTTGAAAACATGCAAAATATTTAAATTGGTATGAAAATCATTGATTAAAACCTTCAAATCCTTCCTTATAAAACATAAGATCTATTAGAATTTATTTGAAGTTGAGGAGGATCAAAATGGTTCAAACAGTGAGTGATATTCTTTTCTGAAAGCTTTTGGAGACTTGAATCTTCAAATCAAGATCTATACCATGTTTTAAGGGATTGAAACACTTGATAAAACCTAAAATCAAAAAAATTAATATATATACTACCTTGCCATTCTTGAAAATTTTAGAAGATATAAATCATGTGAATCTATATTTTTCACATTGAAACCCTGCATGATAAGTCATGAACCCTTGCATTTTATTGTAGATAGGCTTGTACTCTTGTTTGTAGCTATTTAGAGGTCCTAAAAGGATCATATAAGAATCCACTTTGATCAATACAACATGGAAAACTTACAACCCTACCTAAAAATGTGTTTATGTCCCTTAAACACTCAACACTCATGTTTATTGCTTGAACAAGCCCTAAAAACATCAAAAAACACACTCATAGGCTTTAGGGTTTAAGATGACTAGAGGGTCTCTCAATAAAATCCACATTATTATGATAATATAAAAGATAATGGATACCACCATGAGATGGATAATAACCTACCAAAACTCCTCCAAAACCCTATAAGTGTCATGCACAAAGAAGATATAGAAATAACATGATCATTCCTTATGAGAAACCTACCAAAAACTTATTTTTAACTTATGAATCTTGAAAATGTTTATTAATGGTATTGAAAACCTATGTAATATCTATTTTAACAACTTTATTGATCCTTGGATCTCAAATAGGATCTTTTAATCCTTTTAAACCCATAACCTCTCATTTTTAGCTTTCTATAAAGCTTGCTTCATCATAAAAACCTTAAAATATTTAGAAACCTACATTATATATTCAAGAAAACCTTATCAATCTATATTAATTACTTTAAACAAGGTCCTACAAACCTCTTGAATACCTTAAAACCTATTCCTTTTCATGGAGAGTTATGTTCTAACATTGTCACCTCCTAGAAACATTAGAAATAACCTTATAAAGCATAGAAACTGGCTTAGTTATATGATCCAAAGCTTGAGAAGGATGAGAAATAATTGAATCATGGATTGGAGGAACCTATCCCATGTTGGAAAGATCAAAATAGTCTTAATAAATGTGGAAATAAGAGGGAAACAACTAATTCAAATATAATCCTAGATAATATATATGGACTTGGAGGGTTTGTGAAGAGGTTTCAAATCTCAAAATGACCTTTATGAAATCTTATAGAATGTTTAACCCCTTTGTGACCTTACGCATGATTTTTAAGACCTTTTTCTCTATTTCTCATTGAAAATTAATTGAATAGGCCTCTACAAGGCTAATATGACCCTAAGACTTAAGAATGCTTATTAGGCCTCTTAGAAAAGGTTTGCATTAAGAGGTAGCTTGGATTCATTTAGTCATAGAATGGGACTTAACAAGGTTAAAAAGACTTCATATGAGACTTTTGATACACATTTATATTGAAAACCACTATACTAAGTATCATACAGGACTAATGCCAACCCATGACCTTAGAAAATGATTGTTAGATCTCAACTAATGGAGATTTTTTTTTAAGAAACCTCAATGACTCTAAACATACATATCCTTAGGCCAACATAGTCTTCATGAAGAATAATATCATGTGTTAAGAGACCAAGGTGACTTGAATAGTAAAAAATACCATGAACACTAATCAACTTATACTATAAATTTTAAATCAAATGAATACTTTTCAAACTAATAGTAACAATCAAATGATGTAACTATAAAATCAACTAATGTATTTATAAAATCATCCTCAACCTACTCAATAGTGGGTGAAAAATACTAAATCCCCCCACCCACCCTTATATATGCACATGATAACATTATAACACAACCTCCACTTCTTAACAAGGTTATTAAACACTTATAAAATGAACCTTTAGTTTCTCAAATTGTAAATACTAACATAGGTGGCATAGTTAACAGTATCACTTATAATGGATCCACTAATCCAACCTTGCATTTGAAATATTTTGGAAAGTAATACAAATATTGGGTTAAACTCAATACTTTTTCTGCCACCAAGCTCTTAGCTAAAAACTTTTTAGGGGCATTCTAGATTGTTATAATCAAATTAAAACTCATTCTATCTCTAGATTTAAAGACTTTATCAATGCATTGGTTCAATAATTTTAAACTAATTATCTTCCTAAGAACAACTTAGCTCATTTATTAATTATAAATAACTAAAATTTGAAAAAACCCAAGTTTTCATTAAACTATGGAAAGCCTTGTCTAACAAAGCTGAGCATAACATGTCTAATGATAATCTATTTAATTTATTCACTAATAATCTTAATTCAAAATTAAAATATTGTGTGAGGACTTTTTATGTAAAATATTTAGAACAATCCATCGATCAATCCAAATATCAAGACTTTCTTAAACAAGAATTTGAGCCTTTCCACCCTCCCATAGGAGCTTAAATGCTTATGAAAGCTAAAAATAAACATGTAATTAATGATGGTGTTACATATAGATATGATTCCATACACAACATTCAATCAATTACTCTATGTAATCCCACATAACCTATTATTTCATCACTAATTTCCAACAATTCTCATCCTAGTTTTACATTTTCTCAAGTAAATAAGGTAGATATCCATAAACCACTTTTCTTAGCAGAGATTTAAAAGCATCTTTTTCAACCTTCACCATGAAACATTGATCTTACTCACCCTACCAAAAACTGGTATGATCCACACAAATTCTATTGGTATCATGTATGTTGGGGCCATTATCATGAAACTTGTTTCTAACTGAGAAACTTTTCTATGGAATATCTTCGTGGACCTAATTTTAATCATGAATAACTCATAGGTACATGTCAACAAGATTATGAAATAGAAAATAAGGCTCCCAAAACCAAAATTAAACATGAATCACTTAATCAAGAAAACACACATTTAATTATTTATAAGGATCCCATTCCTAATCATCAAGCTAATACTAACCAACCTCCCACCACCAATAATGTCTAAAGATCAATGAATCATAACACTAACATGCATGATGAGAATGTTGTTAATATGAATAATATGAGGAGTTTAGTTTCCTATATTTATCCTTATCTAGATTACAACAATTTACCAAAATTCCATACTGTTCAAGATTCATTTAGATTTTATCTCATGGAATTGGGGCACATGAAATCAATTCCAACAAATTCATAAAAATCACAAGTGACAAATCTAATGATATAATTAGACAATAATTCACATACTATCGATATAAATTCTAATTCTCCTTTAAATAAAATACCTCATGTTAATGTTCTAAAATATTCTATGACTATTACTTCTTCCTCTTGTTCACAAGACAACCAATTATTCAACCATGTCATCTAAGTCAAAACAAGTAGATACTATAGGTCAACAAACATCAACTATTAGAAGTCCAACTAGGTTACTATTGTAGCATATAATTTCACCCTTGTGGGAGAGTTCTTCAAGCTATCTCACTCACAAATATAATATTGGAGTAACCTTAGGTTATGGGTATCTTATATTGAGGTTGAGCCTTTGGAGAAGGCTGACTTCCTCTTGGTAGATCACCTAAATCACTAAAAATACTAAAATGGTGATAAAAAAAAATATTGATATTCAAAAAAGCCTCAAATAAACACTAACTCAACATATGATATTTTTTGATTACACAACCTCACAAATAACTAATTTTCATAAGTATTTCATAAGCTAGGCTCACCAAACAATCCATGTTCCTTATTTTTTGGCTTAGTAACACAGTAGAAGACATTAAATTATTGAAGATGATGATGTCATGATCCACTAATAATGAAAATTCCCCAAAGACTTTGAAAATTCATTGAATGCTCCACTTGTCCATTTCAACCTCTTAACTCTCCTCCATGGACTTTTACACCTCCCTTCCACTTGATTTTCTAGAAGCTCTTGGAAAATGGTTAGCTGACTTGGAATTTTGTGCTTAACTAACCATGGAGGTAAAGTTTCATTTGGTTTTTGAGGCTATTTTCTATTTTCAACCTATCTTTACTCCCCTAACTTTCAATAAACTCCATGATACTTGTAACTCTCATAGACCCCATTAATGGAGGTCACAATATTGAGCCACCTTTAACAAGTTTCCCTAAAAATTGATCTCAAGTCCATTTGGCACCCATAAGACAACTTATAGACTTCCAAACATTTATATCATGTATGAGAGGAATAAAATAAAGATTTGGAAAATCTTCAATATCTACAACAATGGTGGAAATCACCATTAAACCTACAAAAATCTAAAAAATGTCAAAAATTTGGGGGTTTTAACCTTTAACTTAGATAGACAACCCTAAATTCCTTGTGAAGATATATAAAAGTGCCATATAATGATGTTTTAGGTCCCATTAGACCAATTTCTCTCTTTGAAGACCTATAAAAATATGCATTTTTGTCATTTTGGGCCTCATAGGCACCCAAACATGCTAGATTCATCTATAAAATAGGTTGGTAAGGAGATGGAGGGAGTAATATACACATTTTAGGTGGTTTATAAGTAATTATAAGCTATTTTGTGGACCTATGAGTCTAAAAACACAAAAATGGTAAAAAAGCTCCTTTGTAGGCTCAAATAACCTCATCTTCAAGATGATTGTTCATGAAATGTGGATCTATATTACACCACTTATTTCCATGGATGTTTACTCCTTATATCACTTCAACACCACTAAAATATTAGGCTCCCATGTGAATGGTATGAAAATATTCACATGTGAAGATGATTGCTTGTAGGGTTTACAAGCATTCTAGACATGTTTTCTCCTTTTGTGATTGGTTACTCATGTTTTTCCAAGTGTTATAAAAATTAATAAACCTCCTTGAAAGGTTTAAAAAAATTATATTTTACCCTTTCATTCCCATGATTCCAAGACTATAGGGTTTGTGTACAAAGGGAGTGCCCTCTGTCTGAGACAAAATAGAGGGCACTCCCCTATTTTCTCAGATAATAGTGGTTATTAAAAGAAATAATTAAAGTTATAAATATTTATTTTATATAATTTATTTTACAAGTTTCCAAAATATGGTAACATCATTTTACCCATTAATTACTCAAAGACCCAAGACATACCCCTGGGAAGGTAGACTATATGTGAGGTATGATCATATGGACGGAGTGATGCATCTTTAAGGTCTTCTCTCTGATTATTTTCCTTTATAAATATCTTATAAAGTATACTTTTATAATTATGGAGGTGTTATTATATCTATTCATCAATCCATCCTTCCATATACTCCTCATACTCCTTACTTAGTCATGACTGAGTACAAATTTTTGACTGTGTTATTTTCAAGGCATCATACTTGCAGGTGATCCCTATATAAATTAGCTTGAGGATAATGTATAAAACCTCATTAAAGTACATTAGGATCATATTATAATTTTTTTGACCTATTTTCTCACCTTTTTGAGCCTAGACCATGACTTCTAACCTCAAGCCTGCTCACTATCTATCATAGTCAAACACAGTCAACTATGTTGGGATAAATAGGATCCTATAATTAAGATTCTTCTTATAATATATTTCACATCATATTGGGATCTCATGAGCCATTTGGATCATATAAAATCATCTAACCTTGATGTTTCCATGCTTAAAACCTTGCTATATATGATGTATAAGATGACCTTTGGCTGTAGGTGAATAACCTTCAAGCTAGGCACCCTTGTAGGTGTATATGGGACCAAAAATTTGCATATCAACCTATTTGAATAACCTATAGATCATAAATGTTTTTTAAAACCATATAAAACCATTCAAACATGAAGGTATAGTCTAATACTACCAATTTTGGGTGTAGAGTCCATTTATAGCTCAAGGCCTGTAGGTTTCACTACCCAAATTTAGTGATTAAAGGTGCATCTTTAGGCCTTATAACAACCATCTTCCCTTAGTCATCTATCCTCAAAACTTTGTAGAGTCCTTATTCTATGTGGATAATATAATACATAGTCACTTAGATGCATCAAAATTCATTGTAACCCTATTATATAACTTTGGCAAAATGTCCCAGACCTTTCTTTTCATCTTTTAGGTAAAATGTCCCTAAATACATAGTCATTGCCTTTGGGAGTGACCTTACACCTTATCTAACAATCTAGGATTCTAAACATGTATGTTAGGTTCCCATCAACATGTTAGGACTTTAATATGAGTTCCACTATGTGATTCAACACTCCATATGACACGTCAACCCTCTGCTAGGGCCACTTATAGGTGGGAATTTTCACATATAGGTAGTGAGGATGAGTGAGTTGTCAGAATATATGGTTTGTGTTTTATTCTTTTCAAAATATTGGAGTTATATTCATAAATAATAAAGGGGTTGAGTAATATAAATTAGTAAATAAATGTGCAAGAATTAACCTACTAATTTATGTAAATAGATTATGTTTTTACCTTTTCTAAATATAGTAGGAAATGAGAGAAATTAGAACTTAGCTTATTCCAGTTGATCTAGACTAAGATAAGGTCTGAGATTGGAGGAAAAAGACTAAGAAATAGTCAAAAATAGGTATCTAGACTTCATTTCTTGATTATACAAGAACATCAAAAATAGGACACCCTACTATCTGGTGATATAGTCCTATTCTAATGCTATTATCTATAGGTTGAAAGATTTCTAGGTTCTATTCAAAATGCCTAGGTTACCCTATCAATGAAATGTTAGGGTCTAGGACCTTACAAAGCTCATTGTGTGACTATTTTAATCTTCAAAACTCTTAAGAGCTCCTAGTGCTTGAACTTGAATGTAAACTTGGGAAAGAGAGAAAAGGGGTTAGTGTGTAAAGGATACACTAGATACGCTTCACACCCTATGTGTTGGCACAATACCTACATACCAGTACTTTGAAGAGGGATAAAAATAATGTAGTTATCCCATTGAAGTGCTTTGTGTAATTTGTGTATGATCAATGAAACTAGAATGGAAATTGGATGTGCTTCAGCTAGTTAGGAACTAGTGTAATGACTTGAGTAGGATTTGATTAATATTATAAGGTTGTATGTAAAGAATAGGGAGGATTTATTGAGTGTACTTTCTTATATTCTTGTATCTCTCTTTAAAATGAGTGCTAACCTTTCTAAATGGACTTAGAATGGCCTTTTATATGGAAATAGATGATCATGGATTAAATGAATTCATGTTAGGTTGACAAGGGAAAATATAAGGAACTAAAAGAATCTGACCATTAGAGGAAAAAGTGAACTTGGATAACAACACCGGAAATAGGACACCTTGGGTTCCAATGCTCCTATCCTATTTGGGCACTATTGTCCTAAGATGATGAGACCTAGGCGGATGGATCTGGGCCTAAAAGGGATACCTAGGTTTGAAAGGGATAAGTCTGAAAAGCTTTGTATGACTAGGAATTAGTGAAAGAAGTAGCCTATAAGGGTTGTGTGAGCCAATAGTAGGACATATGGATTAGGTGTCTTAGACATACTAAAGTTGTATAATTTTGAATTTTACATGACTACACTTACCCCCCTTTATTCTAGTGATGCAAAAAAGTGAAATACTAGGATAAAGTAAAATAAGAAGCATACCTAAACTTACTTGTAAGGTTGAAGCTTATGAAGCTATGTGATTCTAGATGTGCATAGAAAGAGCACACTGTGAATTGTGAATCTACAATGAAAATATAATTTAGACCAATTCTTACTAGATACAATATATCTAAAATAAGAATTTACAAGAGCTAAGTAAGAGGAAGAGAAAGGAATGAATACACCTCACTAGGCATGCGAACTAATACAAAACTTGTTGTGATACTAAAATGTGTTAGATGATGCTGAGTGTGTGTTGAATCAAGAGTAATATCATGGACAAAGTTAAGTGCTCAATTACTCATAAAGTGGATCAATAATGCAAATGTTAGACCTTTGGCTCTATCATCACCAACTATGTGAAGTTAATTAATCATGCATGTGCTAATCATTATCTGGACTATGTGTCCAATCCCTCTAAATAGGTGGGTCAAGAATACAAAGGTTAGCTAAACCTTTAGCTCCATCATTTCCATATGAAGTGAAGTTATGAATTAATACTAGTATATAATATGTTTCATATGAGATGGATCATGGAGCCCATAGATGTGCTACAAATATGATAATATGGTGTGGATAGCCTGAATGTGTGCTAGAAACTAGGCCACTCTTGGCCATTTCAAAATATGGAGGTTAGGCTTATATGAAATACTCTCTAAAATTGATGCAAAATGCTTATGTGAAAGCCAAATAAATAACTTGAGAAGATAAAATTGTATGAAAGTTTAAATCAAATGTGATTCTAACCACCTGAAGATAGAGTAAGGGATATAATTACTAATAATGCCTAGGTATAAATTGAACTCGAAGAGGAAAGAAGATCAATGCTTCATGCACATTAGCCCCAATCACTAATGTCTAAAAAATTTATTATAATCTAGAAGTTATGATAACTACCTAATTTGAACTAAAAGTAAGAATCATCATGCTGTGCATGATAACCCCTTATATCAAGATTATCTAAGAAAACTATACTGAAATTACTAAATCTGACTGATTTAGAAGTGTAAAAAATATCCCTAAACTAAATTTTTGACTATTTCTATAAACCTTGAGTGTTTTACTACCTAGACAAGAGCACCAAAATATGGACACTCTTATGTTTGGTGCTACTATCCATTTCTAGTGTTGTTGTTTGATGTGAAAATTAACTACTGATCTGAAACTGCCACTATTTTTTTGCTCTAGTTTGACTTGTTTGACCTCTAGATTTTTTATTGAGTGTTTTGAATGCTTATATTTTGACTATTAGGAAGTTTTATCTCAAACCCATATTTGATGCCCCCTCTTCTGAGGGTAGGAATGATGAACTTGTAATGAATACCCTTAGAAGAAAAGAGTCTTGCAAGTGTGTTAAACTATATATATGCAAGATATAAAAATATTTGAATTGATAGATTGTTAGATTAATAGGGGTATGCCTAGATAGATAGAACGATGTGAGAGCATGCACAAAGTACTATATTTGGCTAGTAATGTGAGATATTAGTTGTTAGTTTGTTAGTAATTATGGATGGATGGAGCATGATGTCCATCATGGAATCCAAGAAGTAAGATAAATGCATGATGGTAATTATGGTGCTATACATAGTGAGGAGCAAATGATAAAACAAGCATATGAAGCAAGAATCATACAAGGGTGGCCAAGGGAACATACAAGTAAAAGACATGGGTATATGTCCCTCAAACTAGAAATGAACCATATAATGCATATTAAATGCCACATACACATACAAGTGAAAAATCAAAGTTGGCATGAGGGCCAAAATCACATGAAAGAGTAAAAATAAAATACATTGGTATATGTCCTAAGGCACACACATGGATAAAAGGAAAGGACATTGGTAAATGTCCTAAGGCATAAGTAGGAGATAAGATGGAACTAGAAATGCAATCACATAAGCTACACTAAGCAAGGAATGAAATTAAGAGTAAGAACACATCTAATTAATCAAATAAAATGTGAAATTATGCAAAACATGTGTAGTACAATACTAGGTATATGCTAAGAAATACACAAGTGCTAGGTACTAGTGAAATGTTGATGTAGTAATCTATGTAATCTAGTAAGGAATGTGAATAATATGATAACTCAAAGTGTGTAGTGTAGGAATGACATAACCTAGATAGTGTAGTCATGTAAAAGATGCCCCCAATGGTTGCACATATCGATGTATGTCTCGAATGTAGAAGTAGAAATGCCCCTCAACGGGTAGAGTGAATCAATCAAAGATTTGGATGTCACTGTACACACTCAAAGAAGATCAAGTGAAACATGGAAATGTAGATAAATTGACATAAAATAGCATGAAATACTAAATGTAAGTCCTAGCATGATATTAGTAACATAAACATGGATGATGCATACAATAAAAAAATGTTTTTGGTGTTTTTACAATTTTTTAAATGTTTTTATATTTTGAAGTGTTACATTAATTTTGTATTTTTGAAAATATTTGAGCTATGTACAATCAAGTAGGAGATAATATGTATAATTAATGCTAGAAATAAATTATGTACGAGTAATTCATAGAAATAGCATACTATACATGGAATCTACGTAGATGCATAATGTTCATTGGATTTTTGAATTTTTTCCTGTCAAGTGAGGCTAGATGATACACTTTAGGGCTAAGATTTTTAGTAATGATGTAAGGACATAGCCATTTGGTTTGAATTCTCCTTTGGTTTCTTTTTTGGCATTAACATTATGAAGGTTCTTTTTAAGAACAAGATCATTAACTTTGAATTGTTTGATGTACACTCACTTATTATAGGATCAATGGATACATTGTTGGTAGATTTTGAGGTGTTCTATAGCTTGAATGCATATATGATCTAACTATTCAAGATGGTATAGATGCTTTTCATGATATTGGTCATTAGTGAGAATACCTTTAAGGGAAACACAAAGAGATGGAATTTCTAATTACAATGGTAGAACCACTTCTATGCCATAAATAAGTGAATAATGGGTAGCCCCCATGGGTGTATGAATGCTAGTACAGTAGGACCATAGTGTAAAAACTAGTTGATTATGCAAATCATCACCAAATTTGGTTACTATTTTGCTCAAAATGTTAATTATTTTGTTAGTGGCTTCTACTTAACTGTTTCCTTGTGGGTAATATGGAGTGGAGAATGTGTGTTTAATTTTGTATTTGGTACAATTTTTTTGATAGTTTTATTCTTGAATGATGTTTTGTTATAAAAAATAATGGCTACATGTAGGCTAAAGTGTGAAATAATATGAGTCATGATAAAACTACAAATGTCTTTTCCTATGGTAGATTGAAGTGGAACATATTCCACCCATTTGGTAAAGTATTCTATAGCTATGATTATGAACTTATGTCCATCAGTGGACTTAGGGTTGATTTTTCTAATGAGGTCAAATCCTCATAAAATGAATGGCCATGGAGAGATAATAGGTTGTAATTATTGTGATGGTTCATATTACAAGTTACTGTGTCATTGACATTTATCACATAACTTTTCATATTATAAACATTCATCTTCCATGGTAGGCCAGTAGTACCCTTGCTAGAGGAGTTTGCATGACATGGATTTTCCACTAAAATGACCACCACACTCACTATCATGTATTTTAGAGAGAACAATTTTGGCTTCTACCAAGGTTAAGCACCATAGTAAATGTCCATTGAAAGATAATTTAAAAATGTCTCTAATAATGATTACATAATAGAGTACTTGTTTTAGTAATTTACATTTGTCATTTTGAGAGAAAGTGTTTGGTGTAATAAATTTGTTGATAAAATTGTAAATGTTAGTGAACCATTCTGGGGTTGTAGAGATTCATGTAGTACCTAAAATGGAAATAGATATCAAATTTTCATTGGATATTGATGGTGATTATAATCATTTAATTATAAAAATTGCTTGATCATCATTGATACTAATGGGAATGAGAGATGTGGCACTGACCATACATCTACGTGTCTATTATATTTTTGGGGAATGACTTAAATGAGAAAAAAATCAAATTGGGATGATAAACACTGTAACATGTTGTGGTATGGGATAAGGTATTATTCTTTTGTTTGATAAACATTGTTGACTTGGTTGACCATGAGTTGGGAATCATTTAATATCTGAAGAAATTTTTATTTGGAGGGATTGTGCAATGAATAGTCCTAAGCTAAGTGATTCATATTCTATTATGTTGTTGGTGCATGAGAAAATTAATTAGTATGATATGGGAATTGTATGGCCAGAAGGATTGATAAAGACAATACCTACCCCTACTTTAGATGCACATCAAGAGCTATCAAAAAACATTATCTAGGTATCTAAATGAGTAGAGTAGGTAGTGAAATAATCTTTGAATGTGTCACTTAAAGGGTTTATATTTGATAGTGGTGCTACTGCCATATAGTCTATAATGATTTGGCCCTTTATCAATTTTTGGAAGACTATTTTTAAGTCAAATTCTATTAATAACATAACCCATTTAGTAATACAACTAGAAAGATGAGGTTTGGCTTGTAGGAATTTTAATGGGTCTACTTTTGTGATAACATGAGTCTCATTACTTACCATGTAATGTCAGAGTTTTTGTGTGGCAAAAACTAATGTGAGACATAATTTTATATTAGGGAATAGTTTTTTTTCATAATCAACCAATGTACGATTAATGTAATAAACTACTCATTCAGTATTTTTATCATCATGTTGTGATAAGAGTTCCCGTAAGGAATGATCTATTACTAAGATATAAAGTAAGAAAGGCTTTTCTAGGATAGGTGGTACTAAAATGGGTGGATTAAGAATATATTACTTTATTGTGTTGAAGTTGTTTTGACAAGCTTAATCCTAAATAAATTTTGTATCTTTCTTTAATAAGGGGGTGAAGAACTATGTTTTATCAGTAAGCTGGGCTATGAAACAATGGATTTATTGAATCTTGCCTTGAAGGGATCAAAGTTATTTTAAGTTGGTAGGAGGTGGCATATTGATAATTGATTTGACTTTCTTAGGATCAAATTTGATGCCCCATTAAGATATGATGGAGCCTAGGAGTTTTCCTGACATTAATTTGAATACACATTTTTTTGGGTTTAATCAAATGTTGTATTGTTAGAGTCATGTAAAGATCTTTTGTAAATCAATAGCATGATGTTGTCATTATTTTGATTTAGCTAGTATATCATCAATGTAATCCTTGATAGTGTGGTGAATTAAGTCATGAAAATGTGTGTCATAGTACACTGATATGTGGCTCCAACATTTTTTAATTTAAAAGGCATGAAAATGTAACAAAATGTACCCTATGGTGTTGTAAAAGATGTTTTTTCTTGATTTTTTTAGTGATTTTGATTTTTTTATAATTGACAAAATAATCTTTAAATGATAACATTTCATATCTAACAGTGGAATCTACTATCATGTCGATATTTGGTAAAGGAAAATCATCTTTGGGGAATGTTTTATTTAAATCTCATGAATAAGAACAACATTGAATTTGTCCATTAGGTTTGACTAGAAGAACTCTATTGGAAATCCATTTAAGATGTGCTATTGGGTGGATGAATCCAACATATAAAAGGTGTTGGATTTCATCCTTGACTAAGAGAGCCATCTTAGGGTGCATTTTTTGATTCTTTATGACTAGTTTAGCATTAGGGTATAAAGGAATCCTGTGGATTGCTATAGATATATCAATTCCTAGCATATCTAAATATGATCAAGTAAAGAGTTCTAAAAAAATTGTTAATGCTTGATGAATATCCACTTCATATTCTTTCTTTAGGGTAGTAGCTAATAAGACAATATGGGGATCTTTGTCAGTTCCAAAATTGAAATTTACTATTTCTTCGTTAAGTAATTTGGAATGATCATGTGTATATGGAGTTATATGGATAATAGTATCTGAGTCAACTAAAATATCAGGGGAAGAATCTATGTTTTCTCCAAAGTATGCTTGGGCATTTGTGTGGTTTGCAAATTAGTTTTTATGGTAACAAGAAGGGAGGTCTTCATATGCACCAAGGAATTGCAAGAAGGATTCATCATTAGAGAATGTATCTAATGTAAACATGTTGAGTGAGGCCATGTTGTCGATAAGATCAAAGTAGATAAATGATAAGATGGAAGTGTTATTAACTACATTGTTAGCATGTGCGAATAGTGGACAAAATTTTATGTGTTGTGAAAGGGTGGGAGAGGATTTATCTTGATTAAGGCAAAACTGGTATCCTAAACCTTGCAAGTTATGTTGTGTGGATGCCTTGATAGGATTGATTATTCCTTGTTTATGTTTCCTAAGTCCTTTGCCTTGATATCCCATTTTATTAAGATATTTAAGTGTAAAAGGTGATGTGAATTTGTAATCTAGTGCTAGTGTTATAAAAGGGTTTGGAATTTGCTGATTTTGTGTGTGGTCTAAGGGTGTATTATGAGTAATGGGTTACATAGGTATGTTACCTAGATTAAAGTGTGGAATATAATTCTACATAGATTTAACTACTTGGAAATATTTAAAAGGATAGCTATCTATTGGGCATGTTTATGTGTAACCTTTGTGACTAAATTTTAGACAAGCATGGAGGGTGGATGGGATTGCATGCATATCATGAATCTAGGGTCAAGCAAGTAATATATTATAATTAAGGTCATTTGGCATGACTTGGTATGTTTTTGGTAGTGTATTGAGCTCTAGGGTAAGTTTGAGTGTTATTTGACCCATTACTTTTGGTGGAATGTTGTTAAAACCTCTAATGTTCATATCAGAATGGTCTAAATCTTGAGTTTGTATTTAAGACGTTTAGGAAAGGATATGTTGTAAATATTAAGTCTTGAACCATTGTTCACTAGTACTCTTTTGACTCCCACATCATTAATTTGTAACATAATATACAAACTTAGATTTTGTTTAATGATGTGTTGTGGGTATAAGTCCTCTTTTTCAAAAGAGATGTGTTCTTCATTCCATTTCATTGTGTTGAGGATGGATTCAACATAAGCTAGTTCAACAGAAATAGGTATTCTAGTATTGCAAAGGGCTACATATAATACATCTTTATAAACATATGATCATTGAAGGAGATCAAGAATAGAAATTATGTCTAAAGGGGAGATAGTTTGAGTAGTAAAACTATGGCCCTAAGTATAATCAACCTACTTACCTTCATAAACTTGGGTGATAGAGTGGACCACATGATCTACTATAGGCATAAAGTTTGTAGTAGGTGTGGGATAAAATCTAGATGTACCAAGTTCGAAAAGAGGCTTACATATAACTGCTAACATTTGATAGCATCTAGTAATGATAGGGAGATACTCAAAAATAGCCAATGAGTTATATGTATTGAGGTAGAAAGCATGAAAGTGGAGTAAAATACATGTAATTTGAGTGATTATTTATACAAATATATATTTATAAATAGTGTATGATAGGAAATATAAAAAGTAAGAGATAAAAAATGTGACATTATGCCTGAATGCATAATTTTTTTTGATATGCGACGTAACATTTTTTATTTTTTGATCATAATGAATCTAAATACTTTTCTTTATGAAAAATAGAGAGTAAAGGGTAGAGAGCATGATTTTGTGTCTAAATTCATAGATATATTTGAGTGGTAACATAATATTACTAACATGTTAAACATAATAAACTTGAATATTGTTCCATAGGAGATATAGAGAGTATGTGAAAGGCATATAGAAATCTCTTGTAATTTGAGCAATAAATGTTGTAATATCATCCCTTAGTATGAAAATTAAACATGAGATGCATAGAATGAAACTTTGTACTAACATATGATATAATTCATCATTTATGTACATGATAGGGCCCATTATGGTTCCTTTATTATTTTCAAGAAATGTGAGAAGAATTTGTAAATAATTGAGCATCATTTTACAATTAGACTATGGATGTAAGGTGATATCTCAAGAAACCAATAAGAACTACTATGAGCAACTAGGGTTTAAAAAGATTTTTTTTTGAAATTAGTATAATAATTTGAAAATTTTTCTATGAATTTTTAGAATTTATCTTGAAAAATTTAGGAAAAATTTGAAAATATTTCTAAAATTCACAATATATTTTTCCTAGTGGTTTGAAAGTGTTTGTATGAAAATAGGACCTACTGTGTACAAACTAGGGTTTTAGTGAATTTATTGAAAATATTTAAATTAATTCATAGTTTTTTAATTTTTAAATTTAGGAAAAAATAGGAAAATATTGAAAAAAAAATAATTAGCCCTAAGATTTCTAGGGGTTTTATGCAAAAATTTGAAGTGAGTCAAGTTCACCAAATGTTTTATTATTTTCAAACTGTTGGAGTTATATTCCTAAATAATAAAGGGGATGAGTAATATAAATTAATAAATAAATATGAAATAATTAAACTACTAATTTGTGTAAATAAATTGTATTTTTACCTTTTTTAAATATAGTAGGAAGTGAGAGAAATTAGAAATTATCTGATTATGGCTGATCTAGATTGAGACTAAGGTTTGAGACTAAAGGAGCAAGACTGAGAAACAATCAAAAATAGGTCTTTAGACTTCATTTATTTATTGGAGAAGAGCACAAAAAATATGAAACCCTAATATCTAGTGTTGTAGTCTTATTCCAACACTATTGTCCTAAGGCTAAAATCTTTTTGGGTTTTATTCAGAATGCCTGTGTTAACTTGTCATTGAAATTTTAGGGTCTGGGACCTCAAAAAGCTTGTTGTGTGCCTATTTTAATCGTAAAAACTATTAGGAGCTCATAGTGATTGAAATTAAATGCAAACTTGGGAAAGAGATAAAAGGGGTTAGTGTGTAAAGGATACATTAGATGCACTTCACACCCCATGTGTGGGCATGCTGCCTACATACCAATACTCTAAAGAGGGATCAAGATAATGTAGTTCCATTGAAGTGCTTGGTACAATTTGTGTATGATCAATACAAATATAATGCAAAATAGGATTGCTTTAGCTAGCTAGGGACTGGTGTAATGACTTGAGTAGGCTTTGAATAATATTGGAAGGTTGTATGTAAAGAATAGGGAGTGCTTGAGTGTACTTGTATACTTGTGTCTCTCTTTAAAATGAGTGCCAACCCTTCTAAATGGACGTAGAATGGACTTTTATAGGCAAATAGATGATTGTGGGTTAAATTAACTCTTGTGTCCTCTTTCCTCATGTTTTGAACATGGTTGTTAGTTCTAATATCCTTTTAGATTTCAAAGACTATAGGTCCTTGTACTTGGAAGCCTCATTTTGAATTTGGTGAACATACATTTATTTTGTCTCATTGAATCACCTTTTTAAGTATGAACTCTCTTCAAATATACCTCTTTGCTCTCAACTTCATGCTATTTTAAGGAGAATCATGTGCTCTCCTTTGGTTGTAGGTGTCTTTTTAAGGGATGTAGGTGTCATTTTTTTCTCCTATCAAGACCTCATTGAACTTGAATGTGTCTTTTTCTATTGATATTAATAATAAAAATTCCAATCTTAATGCTATAGACTTTGGCTTGATGATCAAATCAGCCTCCTTGAGCCTTAAGATTCTTAAGACTACCAAGTAGGCCTTCTCAAGAAAGGCACATGCCTATATACATATTTTAAGGGAGATTTATGGACAAATTGAGTTTGGTCACTATTCAGGGATCTTTGTACAAAGCCTATAAACAACATCCTTTCCATATTGCTTTTCATGACTCTATACCCCTTCTTGAAGACAAAATCCTTCTTGGAGTGCACTTGATTGTTATTTATTTGCTTGAGGTGATTATATGGATAATGGTCATACTTGAGGGTGTTTTTAAATCCTTTAAAACATATAATGTCTCTTTGGTTCCCTCTTTATCATGAATATCCCCTCAATAACCTCATTAAACTTCCAAAATGGTCCATACCCCTTGAAAACACCTTAAAGCCTTTCTATTCTTCTTGAATATAGGTCCTTGTTGAAGATTTATATAGGTTTACATGGAATGGAAAATAAATTACTTATTGGTTTTCCATAATATCATTATATTCACCTTATTTTTCTCTTCTCATTCCATCACTCCAAGTCTCTCACCTATACTAGCTTTCCACTCAGCAAGCTCCTTTGGTCTCAAGTGTCAAATGTTAGATCAAGATTCAAGAGCTCAAAATTTTATCATGGATTATATAAGGTGACCTAATTAAACTTCACTTAATCCATTTCAAGTTATAAAACTCACTCTATCATCCCATTTCACATACAAGGCTCATCTTGAGTTCTTAAGGTGTGTAGCCTTTTTTTTCTAATTTTTGCCCTGTATGGAAAAAGTAAAAGTGATCAAGAGAAAATAAGGGTATATTTAGATACCCTATATTTATTTACACCTTTATATAAATTTTCATGGATAGATTCCACCCATAAATATAACTTCCTTCATTATCCTCCCCTTAATTAGGCCTAATTAGCCCTTAAGCAAACCCTAGGTCTAGAAATTATACCATAAAGCCTCATAAAAAACCAAAACCTCTTGATTCACTTAGGGAACCTTTAAAACTATCATAATAAATTTTTTTAACAAGTTTGGAGGGTTAAAACTCTTGGAATCAATAAAACCCTAATTTAGGGCTTTTCTTCCTCCTACAAGAGCTAAGAGCATACTTAGAGACATATTTTGAGTTATAATTGGTTTAAAGGGAAAAAATCACCTCCATTAAGTATTTTATTACATCATTCACCTTTTAAAATAGGTTAGAGTTCTTAATACACTTATTTAATTCTTTAAACACCAAAAATTTAGTCAACTACGTATAGAAAAGGGGACTATTTAAGGCAGTGAGGGTTCCATCTTGTAATTTACTTGGTTTAAGGGAAGATAACAAAGGTTTAGAAATTTCATAGGTATATTAAACTATTATACCACTTTACCAATTCTCAAGGACTCTTGTCTAACTGATTAGAGCTTCTCTCCATACTTCTTCTTATGCTAAGGATAGGTTCATTACGGTGGCTATAGGTTACTTTTTTGGATAATTAGCCTTATTCAAGGCTTCAAAAATATGTTTTTATCTACCACCTTAATTTATTACCACCAAATAAACCCAAAAAACTTCTTGAGAGTTAAAAAAACCCTTGAATCTTCCTTAAAGAACAAAAGACCTCCTTAACATAGGCTTCTCCTTGGTGACTGTAGGTTATAATGTTGATGGTTGTAGGTAGTTGAATTGAGATGAAAAGAATACACTTGAACTTTTGAAACCATAAAATTACCATTTAATGAATTCACACCTTATAATTATGTTTATTAAACTTTCATTTATAAATTACTATCATCAAGCCATTGTGCTTCAAAACTTTGAGAACCTTTACATATCATTGTCTATTCCATTGATTATAGGTGGTCATATTAATTTCTTAATCTACATGACTATGTTCATGCTTGATGTATTGAAGATATAAATACCTTGAGGCCTAAAATTTAATGTATTCTTTACCTTATATCATATCTTCATAAAACCATCTTGTATACAAACTTTCCCCTTTCCATGCTTAATTGTAACCTTATCTATAGGTTTTATGTCCTCTATACAGACTGAGAATAGGGTCTAAGATACTTGGAGAGAATTTGAAAACCAAAAAGGTGATAATA
Organism: Torreya grandis; assembly: GCA_037957365.1. NCBI lineage: Eukaryota > Viridiplantae > Streptophyta > Pinopsida > Cupressales > Taxaceae > Torreya > Torreya grandis. Next base: position 3,699,443 of record JARHVA010000730.1, on the reverse strand, counting down.
TGTGTGAGGATAACCTTAATGTTCCAAATATTTCAAAAAAAACTTATAGTCACTTTGAAAGCTATATCCTTGAAATCCTCATGATATTGTTCACCTAATTGGCTGTGTTTGTTCTTGGTGGCTGTAGTTATACTTTTATCCTTATTATCTCTTCATGAAACTAGTCATGATTTTACTATCACACTCTTCATGATATTTATAACCTCAAATTCCATTTATGTCTCTTGGATCAAAAGGATTCCTAGAGCCTTGAGAGTGTCTTAAGACTACAAAATAGGCCTATTTTGAAATGACACAGGCCTGTAAGATCTTTATGAGATCTGTAGGTCTCCATGATAGGATATTTAATGATTGAAGATGGTTTGAGAGCATGAGTGAAGTAATAACATGGAAAAGGACTAAACCACTTCTTTTACACTATTATTCAAACTTCTATAACATGAGATCAACCTCAAAAGGGGAATATTCTTACCATATTGATGTAGAGTACACTTGTATATTCTGAGATTATTTGAGTACTTGAAAAATCCTCAATAATTACTTAAGATAATTCATATTTATATTTGAAAACCTAAATTTTCTCCTTGATGGCATAAAATGTTAGGAACCCGTGACTTACTCGTATTAGTGTAATAATTGCTATGTATGCATATGCTTTGTAAGTTGTCCCTTAGAGCTTATTTGAATTGTCCCAAATACAAGGGAAGTAGTAGTTGTTAGAATAGAGATAGTATATAAGAAAGTGTTGATGCCCAATGAAGGCATCCACAAATTCATTGTATTGAGCTTGCTCAAAGGAGGTTGCCCCCTCGAAGAGGCCTGCGATCAATATAAGCTTTCTATGTTTCTTTTATTGGTAAGAGTTATTTTATTTTCAAATATTTTGATTAAATCTATTGTAAGAGGTAATCTGCTATAGGAGGTTCATCACATTTGGTATCAGAGTGATTTCTTGGCTTTGTGGGTAGATTTGGAGCATTTTTTTTTCAAAGCAGGGTTTTCCAGGAGCTGTGCCATTTTTTGGAAAGAAATTTTTCATTGCAGGTTCCATCATTTTGGATTGGGTAAATACCTATCTGCTTAACTATGGGAAGTGCTTGGGCATAAGCCCTAAAACTCATTGTGAGGATTACCATAGGAACCCCAAAGTAGCTGGCCCATTGGGAGGCCCTGCCAGTGAAAAGGGCAACGACCCCATCCTGATTGACTAGATCCCACCCGTGAGGTAAACCAAAAGCTGTTATTAAGGGGTAAACCCACATCTAGAAATTTCTAGAGAGTGGTACTCGATCAGACAGCTTTGGTGGCTAGAGAGAATTTAAAAATCCTTTAGGCAGCCACACAAACTTGGGGTCCATATCCAACTTATCAGGTTCAGAGAGCAAACAACAATGTATCCATAGTTGATGATATTTCCAACCACACAATTGCAGAAAATCCATTCCTGAAATAGCCACAAAAAAATAGCCGCAAAAAAAAAAAAAGCAAAAAAGGATCCCCAACTATTAATAATTGGTTATGGTCACCACTCATGCTGGCACAAAAATCATGGAAGAAGAAATTGCCGCATTGAAATCTCAAGTTACAGAGTTAACCGATATGATGCATGGCTTGAATCAACAAAATAACATCTTACTCAACAAAGTGCAAAAGGAGGAGTCTTCTTTAGAGCATCACCCCTTTGCTTCCAACTTCTCTCATGGACCTAAGCTAGACTTTCCATGGTTCAATGGTACAGATCCTATAGGATGGATATATCACGTTAAATAATTCTTTAACCTCCATAATACTTATTCTACAAACAAAGTCCCAATTTCTTCCTTTCATCTGGAACAAGAAGCACTTCAGTGGTACCGTTGGTATCTCAAGACAAATGATGAACTTGATTGGTCAAATTTTTCATCCTTAATTTTGGGTAGGTTTGGTCCCTCAACATGTGAGGATTTCATAGGAAATCTCACCAAACTCTGTCAAATAGGTACTATTCATGAATATCAGATTGAGTTTGAAAAACTCGCTAATCACACTAAAGGGTTATCAGATGACTTCTTCAAAAGTTGCTTTGTTAGTGGCCTTAGAGAGCTGATCCACTCAAAGGTAAAAATGTTTTGACCTAAAAATATGATGGACACTTTGGGTCTGGCTAAGTTAGCAGAAGATAAACTCTCCACACAGCGTCAACCTCCCACCTTTTTCCTAGCAAAGAACACAATGAATCAGTGGCCAACCATAACCACACCAATCAAGCACTTGATTAAGGCAGAGATGTGGGCTCACAAAGAGAAAGGATTATGTTACAATTGTGATGAAAAATGGGTTAAGGGTCACAGGTGCATCCAACAAAAACTTTACCTGCTAGATGTGGAGTCACCACCATAGCAAGACAACAAGCTTGATATTCTATAATTTCAAGATGCTTAAGAAGAACCCTACATTGAAGAGGACCCAGTGGTTCAAGAGACTCAACCTGAGATCTCAGTGCATGCACTAGCAGGTATCACCACTCCCCAAACTATGAAGGTCAAAGGGTGCTTCAAAAAGATCCCTCTCACAATCCTCATTGACTCGGGCAGTACTCACAATTTCATCGATCCTCACATTGCTAAGGCAACATACTGCTTTATATACCCTTGTTCTAGCTTTGAAGTCATGATTGCTAATGGGGGCACATTGCCATGTAAAGGGAAGTGTCAAAATGTGTGTATTGCAATTGGTGATTATAATTATCACTCTGATATGTTTGCCCTACCCTTAGGAGGGTGTGATGTGGTTTTAGGGGCACAGTGGCTTTGCACATTAGGACTTATTTTATGAGACTTCTCTGAGCTTTAGATGCAGTTCATAGATAATGGTCAAAAGCACACCTTAAAAGGGTTATTTCTAGGATTTGCTAGCATCATCAGTTCTCATTACATGGAAATTTTTTTAAAGAAAGGCTCACATGGGGTCATTACATAGTTACATTCCATTCAACTCCAGCCCCTTGCTGCTACTAACCACCCTACAGACTTACAAGCCATACTCGACAAGCATGCAACCATTTTTTTAGAACTAGTAGGTTTTCCCCCTTCATGCCCTAAAGATCACCATATTCCTCTCCTTCCAGGAAGCATCCCACCCAACACCTGGCCCTACCATTACCCCCATCTGCAAAAGACTAAAATTGAGAACTTAGTTTGGGAACTCCTCAAGTCTAGAGTTATTTGCCCCAGCACCAGCCCATATTTCTCCCTAGTGCTTCTTGTCCACAAAAAAGATGGGTTGTGGCACCTTTACATTGACTTTTGAGCCCTTAACCACCTCACTATCAAGGATAAATTCCCAATTCCTGTCATTGATGAGCTTCTTGATGAGCTCCATGGGGCCAAATTCTTCTCCAAGTTGGATCTATGTTCTAGCTATCATCAAATTTGAGTGCATCCTGATGACATTCCCAAGACAGCCTTCCATACACATGAGGGTCACTATGAGTTCCTTGTCATGCCATTTGGCCTTACAAATGCCCCTTCCACTTTTCAAGCACTCATGAATAAAATCTTTTAGCCTTTTCTCTGTCAATTTATTTTAGATTTCTTTGATGACATTTTAATCTATAGCTGCACATGGGCCGATCATCTCCAACATATTGACAAGGCATTATAATTGTTAGCAAAAAATAAATTATGTGCCAAGCAATCCAAGTGTTCATTTGGTCAAGAGGAAATCGACTATCGGGGCACATTGTTTCAACACATGGGGTTCACGCAGACCCAAAAAAAATCACTGCTATGCAAAATTGGCCTCAACCAACCACCCTCAAGAGCATTCATGGTTTCTTAGGCCTGACAAGATACTATCACAAGTTCATCAAAGATTATGGAAATATTGTGGCTCCTTTGAATTCCTTACTAAAGAAGGATGCTTTCACTTGGGATGCAACAGCTGATCAGGCATTCATCCAACTCAAACAAGCTATGTGTAGCACACTAGTTTTGGCACTGCCAGACTTCACCAAAACTTTCACCATCGAAAGTGATGCCAGTGGCATTGGCTTGGGTGTTTTTCTTCTCCAAGAGGGCTGACCAATTTTCCTTCACTAGCAAAGCCCTTTCTAGCCGCAATGTAGCTTTATCTACATATGAAAAGGAAATGATGGAAATTTTACATGCAGTACAAAAATGGAGACCCTACTTACTAGGAAACCATTTCTGCATCAAAAATGATCATCAAAGTTTGAAATATTTCTTGGAACAATGGGTCTCATCCCCAACTTAGCAGAAGTGGGTTAGCAAACTTATGGGTTATGATTATGAGATCACCTCTAAGAAGGGAAAAGACAATGTTATGGCTGATGCTCTCTCAAAAACCTTCAAGGACCAGCCTTCCCTCTCTACAATCTCCATGCCCATTCCTAAATGGTTGGAATCTATCCAACAAGGGTATGCAAATGATCCCTCCATATGCCACCTCATCCATCAATTAGCCACTAACCCCTCTGTAGTACTGCATTATTCATGGGATGATGCTTCTCTATGATACAAGGGTCATCTAGTGCTTCCTCGAATTCCAGACCTGCATTAAGCTATCTTCTATGAAATCCATGCTTCCACCTCAACAGGGCACTCAGGGTTTCTCAAAACCTATGAGTGGGCACATTGACACTTCTTTTGGAAAGGCATGAAAGCTGAAATTAAACAAATGGTGGCTGAATGTAATACCTGCCAATGACACAAAGGTGAACCCACATTGACTCCCAGTTTGCTTGTGCCTTTACCCATTCCTACTAGGATCTAGACAGATATTTCCATGGATTTGATTGAGGGCCTCCCTAAATCTAGGGGAAAGATAGTGATCCTAGTCGTAGTTGATTGCCTCTCCAAATATGGTCATATTTGTGCACTCAGCCACCCATACACAGCCTCCACAGTTGCATAGGTTTTCTTGGATTAGATCTTCCATCTTCATGGCATTCCTTCTTCAATTGTCTCAGATCGTAACACCACTTTCAATAGCCATTTTTGGATGGAACTATTTCATTACATAGGCACACAATTGAGAATGAGCTCTGGGTACCACCCATAAACAGATGGCTAGATAGAAATAGTCAACAAATGCTTGGAGACCTTCCTTTGTTGCTTTGCTTCAGAACAACAACATCAATGGGCCAAGTGGCTTCCCCTAACTGAATGGTGGTACAATGCCTCATACCACACTTCCACCAAAATGACTCCCTATGAGGCAGTTTATGGTTAAGCACTGCCACCACTTCTTCTATATAATCCTGGCAGCTCACCAATTCAGGCAGTTGACACTACTCTCTAAAATTGGGATCAAATTCTCTGCACCTTGCGAGACAATCTCCACATGGCAAAAAACTGAATGAAGTAGCAGGCTGATCACCACCACTCTGAGCGTACCTTTCAACTTGGTGATATGGTCTTTCTTCATTTATAGCCATACAAGCAATCATCACTAAAACTAAAAGGGCACTAAAAGCTTGCTCCAAAGTTTTATGGGCCATATAAGGTTCTACAAAATATTGGGTCAGTTGCTTACAAGTTAGAGCTTCCACCTTCCTCCCAAGTTCATCCCATCTTTCATGTCTCCTATTTGAAACAAGTTCTTGGATCTAACATCTGAGTGCAGATAGTTTTACCAACACTTGATAATGAAGGCTCCATCCTTCTTAAGCTAGAAGCAATCTTGGACCGGTGCACCTGCCAACTTTGATCCCGCTCCATCACAGAGGTCTTAATCCAATGGCACGGCATGCAACCAGAAGATGCAACATGGGAACCACTCTTCCAGATTCAACAACAATTCCCACATCTGAATCTTTGAGGGAAAAGCTTTTTTTAAGAGGGAGGGGATGTTAGGAACCCGTGACTTACCCGTATTAGTGTAATAATTGCTATGGACGCATATGCTTTGTAAGTCATCCCTTAGAGCTTATTTGAATTGTCCCACATACAAGGGAAGTAGTAGTTATTAGAATAGAGTTATTATATAAGCAAGTGTTGAGGCCTAATGAAGGAATCCACGAATTCATTGTATTGAGCTTGCTCAAAGGAGGTTGCCCCCTCGAAGAGGCCTGTGATCAATATAAGCTTTTTGTGTTTCTGTTATTAGTAAGAGTTATTTTATTTTTGCATATTTTGATTAAATCTATTGTAAGAGGTAATCTGCTATAGGAGGTTCATCACATAAACAAACTAAAACCAATCATTTATCTTTGGTCATAGAACCTCCATTAGGTATTTGACTATGTATCATGCTGAGTATACATACAATGGCTACAGGTCACCATATTGAAATAACACTATTGCAAACATGGCCATACAAGTTTGTTTTTACTTTATTTATGATGTCACATTTATGTCATCCTCTCACTCCTTATCTTAAAATGATAAAATTATCCATAAATACTATTGATTTCCCAAACCACTACTTGGCTATAGGTTACCTCTTATACAGTCTAGGACCGAGTTTAGACCTTCATAGGGGGACAAATGATGAGCAAGATAATTTTCCCATAGGTGAAAACCAATTCCTTTATTGGTTTTCTATATAGTTTCACTATTCATTGTGTTATGCTCTATACTTCAACCTTAGGATGTGAAGGTCCTTTGAGGTTCAGAATTATAGACATCATTGCCTTATTTTAGTGAACAAATGTGCACTTGGAGGTCCCTAAACCTCATGATCCTCTAGTCAAAAACCTATATTCTCTTTCAAGTTACTACCCATATTTGAGGTCTTCATTATGGATTCACTTAGATCCCTCAATACTCCCTTTAACATTACTATTTTTTATCACCAAAAGGAGTTGGGTCACTCTTTTGGAGCTTTAGGGAAACTAGTCCCTAACCTCAATCTTTCAATATTGAGCATGGTTTATTAAACCTACCTGCTCTTCCATGAATTTAAACATATTTACATGGTCTTTAATGATCTCCCAAACTTCATGAAGGTTTCATACACATCAGATTCTTTGACATAGCTCCTTAATCCCTCTGTGTAATCTTGTAGGTGATCATCTCAATATGCAAATAGTGACTATGAGTAGAGTTAGTGTGTATGAAATATGGTCTATAAATAGTTTAAAACCTCCTAAAAAGACTTAAAATTTGTCCCCCTTCACCTTGATAGGCTTGGAACATGTTTCCATACCTCCATCCCAATGTCCTCAGTCCACTATAGATGTTAATGGAAGTTGTAGATAGGGTAATGAATATAGGACTTGAGTAATGTGCATGGTGTATGATTATTCCAACCAATATTAGACCTTATAAGGTCTCAAATTTATTATTTAAAAAATTAAGGAAGTTGAAACCAACTATAATGCTTCCATTCAATGTGATTAGCTTCTGTTAAGGCACCTATAGATATACTTCAATGTGTATGACTATGTACATATGAAAACCTATCTACAGATGCTATCTATGTCATTTGGGGTCCTAAATTTCTTGTTAATGTTATTAAGATAATGTGTTCAACCCATTTTGAAATCTTAATAACAATTCAATGAATCTCTTTAGGACCTCACATACCTCACTTAGCTGACTATGTATGAAAATGTAGGAAATGACTATTTAGCCTACCAAGGCTTTGATGATTCACTAAGGATTGAGGAGAAATATCACTTGTGTTTTATTGATGTAAAATAATAAAAATGAGGTACATTAGCCTTTTAACCTAAGTTTTTCTCTAAAACTAATTAAACAAGCCATTCACAAGTACAAGAATGAAAACATGTTTTACATCATAAGTAACTTCTTGGGAGGAGTTAGATGATGAAAACAAATTTAGTAGGTCAAATTTTACCCTAAAATGAATCCTCTAAAACCATTCTTTCTCACTGAATTTCTATGTGAAGAAACAAGGGAAAACCTGGACCCTATTTGGATGAGTAGGCCATCTAGACACCCCTAAACTATTAGAGATTATTCATTAACATGGGGAGATTAAATAGACTATAAATGAAAAAAATTATAAGGAAATTATGGTCCCTATAACTTCCCAAAATTTTCTATCCCAACTCTCTCTCCTTTAATCGTATCGAGTGAAAACCTGAGGCTCTCCTAGAGCTATCCAAAACTACCCAAAATGTGTTTCCCTTAGCATAATGAACCATAAGACTAACTATGAAACATAAAAATGTGTAAAAATTTGTTAATATTTAAAATAAATTTCATTATTTCTATAAACCCTCTAAAATTCTTGGACCTCCATTAATGGTAGAAAACCTATTTCACGCCTAGTTTGCAACCAATATGTTTTCCTTACCACTTCTAGTTATTATTCTAAAATATGATTTTATAGGCCTATGATATGGTATTAGGGACACCATGAATTATTTAATATGAAATTTTATCCCCTACATCAATAAAAATCTCCAAGAACATGTTTTTACAAAGCTCTAGAAGGCTCCAAAATGCATCTTTTTGCTCCCAAACTCCTTTCCTCCAATCTAAATGACTTAAAATGACATTAAACATGTATAAAATGAAAAAAATTACATAAGGAGGTGGGAATAAGTCAAAAATAATTTTAATTCCTCAAAAAATAACTTTTTCACTTGAAATTTCTATTCTGGGGACCCTTAAGTCATCTAATGCACTTTTGGGGGTCTTTTGGGCATAATAGCTTGTATAAGAATCATTTTTGGCTCATTATAATATTTTAGACTTTTTTTAAACCTAATTCATTCCCATTAATTCTTGAACACCATGAAAAATTATTGGATCCTTCACTTGTAGTTCTAGACCTATTTCTCGGCCTTTTCTTCAAAATCACCAAATCCACCTTAAAGCTTGCTTAAAGTGTTTCAAAATCTTGAAAGTGACATATTTAAGGGTCATGAGGTTTGTATCCTCCTTTCACCATTAGATAAATCACTCAACTAGAACATTTCTCAACTTCTCACACCACACTAGGACTTCCCAGAATATTGCACTGTATCATCAATTTAGGACTGCAAAAGGACTAGTCATGGGGGTAAAAGGTTACTAAAAGGTCCAAGATAATGGATTGATCCATCTAGGAAATTTTTTTATACATAGGATAATTTTGGCCAACATTTATGGAAACCTCTTGTGATTTCATGCCTTCTATGTAACAAATTAGTTGCCTTATTTGATCCATTAGGCATATGGGGTCACAAGTCTTTCTTCTCAACTAATATGAAAATGATACAAGGCTATCCATTTTTGAAAACCCATTTTTTTAAAAAGGATGAAAAGAAACAAAACCAACACCATGTCCAAGGCACTTAGGGAAAGGAAGCACATAACTAAAAATATGTGCACAAGGCACTTAGAAGAAAACATGAAAACTATATAAAATGTACAATATATACATTGGTTAAAAACTCTTCTAATAATAAGGCTTTAGATGAATCCCATTGAATAGTATGGGTAATACCTCTCCATCTATTTGGACAAGTTGAAAATCATTATGTTTTTTACATCTATGAATAAAATAAGGACTAATCCATAAGCTATCAAACTTGGTATGGTTTCCTGGCTTGGCCTTATTGGAATCCCACTTGAGGACTAGATCCCCTTTTTTGAATCAATTGATATGGATTTCTTGTCAAAGGCTTTCTTGACTTGATCTTGATGTGAATCTAGTTTCTTCATTTTAAGGTCTATTTTATTTAATATCCATGAGCTCTACCATCGTCACACTCATATGTTCACTCTCCATCAACACAAGCTAATGGGATAACTCCAAGGTAGGTGGATCAAGAGAGATGGGTAACTTGGCTTCCCTCCCATATACAAGGATAAATGGTGAGTTACCAATGGAACCTTTAGAAGTCACTCTTTCAACCCATAAGGTTATCCTTAACTTTGTGTTCCACACTCTTTGATTCAATTCCATAGTCCTCTTGATGATCATTATCAAGTTTTTGTTTGTTGACTCTGCAAGTCTATTGTCTTGGGGGTAGTAATTTGAGGATTTACTAAGGTATATGCATAGCTAAAGTGACTACTCAATTATGTTCATGCAAAAAAATTCTAAGAAATTATCCAAAATTATTAATGATGGTACACCAAACCTTATTACTATGTTATCATAGAAGTCCAACACTACTATCTCGTTTAATTCATTTAAGGCAATTGCTTCCACCCACCTGGTGAAGTAATTAGTAGTAGTGAGTACCCATTTATGTCCTACACTATAATGTGGATTTATCATTCCTATGAAGTCCAAACCCCAATACATGAAATTTTTATCTACTTAAATTAGGTTGAGAGGAAGGTGTTGAGGACAACATACCCCCATTTCTAAAAAAAAGGGACCCTTGTTTTAAATTGTGAAAATTTGTACCTTAAAATTGAAAATTCACTTGATCAAAGTGCCACTAACATGTTTTCACATTGTATTTATTTGAATATAATCCACATTTGGTTCTCATTTGGATTAATGGACATGTTTTTATATGATCATGGTTTTATTCCTTTTAATATTGCTAAAATGTTTTTCTTGTGTTTTTATATTACAGGTTCAATGGATTCTTATTTGGGAATGGACATGATTAGGGTTTTATGTTTCAATGCTAAACTAATATTTTTTTAGGTTTTGGTATATTAAATATTAATTGGATTAGTTTTAATTCATGTTAAAAAGTCTAATATTTTAACATAGTTATTTTTCAAATTAGATTCAAAATTGCATGAAATAATTTGCACAAGAACATTTATTTATGCCATGGACTTAGATTAATTTTTACCATAAGGCTTAGTGTGTTTTTCAACATGATGAAACCTTAGTTTAAAGTATTATGTTTGATCTATTTATCTCTTATGGCCCCTTGGTCTATTTTACTATTATCATGGTCTAGCTAATCACATGATCTCCTTTATTATGTTCTAAACTTAGCTTAAGATTTAATCCCAAGGTTTTAATTCATGTTTATTAACATTAATAAAAACTTTAGTCTTAAGACCTTAGCCTAATTTCCATATATTATCCAATTTTTGACTCAATTATTTTATTATTCATAGGATCAACATTTCATGTTTAATTAAGCGATCAAGATCCAATGATACATATAAAGTCAACAAGTTAAGAGCCTTAGTCAATGACACACATTTACTTAGGCAATGGAGATCCAATGGTGCAATATTAAAGTTGAAAAGTCAATCCATAATCATAAGCTAAAGTTTAAACATATTTCAAAGATAAATGGTACATGTTTTCTTAGGTATGATTGATATAATGGTGCATGCCAAGTCAAAGTTTCAATAGAGAACTAAGATAAGAAAAAAAGTAACAAGTGTCACACTTGTGGCCAAAGAACACTCAACAATCAATGAAGTTTGACATTGTAGATCATGATCCAATAGAGTGAATTAATCTAACCAATCAAGATTTTATAATATGTAATGAAGGTTGAAAGGTGAAGAGTCTTAAGGGTGAATGTGGAGATGACACATGGTATAGCCATGATCCATAAATTAAAACTCAAACATATTTCAAAGATCAATGGTATATGGATGAGCGTACACATTCCAATAAATGGTCTATGGAGTAGGTAGAATAATTAAGTATATCAATATCAACATAGCATGATTGATCTATGTAAATGATATCAATGGTATAAGATCAAGGTAGAATTTTCAAAAGACAACGATCATTTTTTAAATAGTAATAAGCAAAGTACAACAAAAATGCCATAGGGATGCCATGAAGCTCACCATTTGAACTAGATACTACTATTAAAGAACTAATAAGACCTTTGTAAGATCCCTAACATGTACTAAATCCCTAATTCAACCTTATATTGATCATAATCAAGCCTAAAAAAGTTATATTATCATATATGTAAGAAGAATTCAATCTAAAACCAAAGTACAAACCACTAGTGAGAAATTTAAACAAATTCACCACCACTATGGTTAATTGTAGAAAGTACCTACTCTACATCATATTTGGGTAATAAAAAATTATATTAACATAATTGTGCATAAAGAGATTAAGCTATAGATTGTGGCTCTACAAAAGGAAGAGAATAAAAGAATGACTTCTCCAGGAGCATTAGGTGGAACACAAATAGAAACCCTAGCTCCACAAGTGGCTCAATCATCATTGGGGGTTCAGTTTAATCTAGATACCACTAGCTTAGAAAGAGTGACATAAAAGAAAGACATGCTTATTGGAGAGGAAATAATCTCTCAAAAATTTGAACCACTCACTGGTTTGACTCTAATGGAAGGATAGAGGCTTGATGAGGTTATTATCTTTAAAGAAGACCCATTTAAGTTGGTTCAAACACAATCTCATAAATTGTAAGCTATCATCAAAGTCATGATGCAATAATAGAAGAATTTAGAAGAGATTTCCATCTTGTCAATCCAAGAAGATAGATTCAAGATATTTAAGAACATCATGGTTGACTTATTCAATTCTTTAAATTCAATTAGAACCAAACAAGAGGAAATAATTAATAAATATTCCATGGCTAAAGTCCAAGTTGGCCAATGGTAGGCTGCTATTTATCAAGTAAAGGATTTGATCAAAGCCTTAACGAAGAACCAAATCCCTAAATTTAGAAACAATCAACCTAGCCCATCTAAACATGGATGTGGCTACAATAGTGAATAAGATAAAAACCTGGAGTAGTTGGTCCAAGAAGATTAAGGATATTTCTAAGGACCTAAAAAAATAGGAAGATAAGATGCTAGAAATATTGGATAGCTTAATAAATTATCCCACCCCACTTAGTCCTTTGGGCCTTATCACTGATGAGGAGTTTAAGCATGTAACTTCTCAATTCATGCAAAAAGTAAGGAACCAAGACCAAGTGAAGATAAGGGCTGATAATAAGAATATCATGGCCTTACTATTATCATCTAAGGGAAGATAGGAGATGATGAGATAATCAAATAAGCTTTGGAGAGAGTTGAGAAAGATCTTAGTAACCTAGGAGATCAAGAAAAAGAGATGTTCTTGATATCCATTGTTGACCTTTAGATGATCAATGAGAAACATAATACAATGAAGGTCCTAAAAGGAAGGCAAAAGGATAAAACAACACCAAGGTCCCAAAGTTAGTTAGATTAAGAATATTATTTTGTAACTAGCATTGCATATTTTGGAAAAGGAATATTATTTTTGTAAAGGCATGTACAACTTGTAAATTACATTGACTATAGGTAAATATATTAGAAAAAAGTCATTTGTTTTAGAATATAATAGAAAGGAAAACTATCCTAAAAACATGTACAGATTTAATTTGACATTACTAACTAATATGCCTCATTAATGGTCTATATAAAGAGGTATTACCAATTATAAAAGGGAGAGAGTTTTTGGAGCCAAAAAACTATTTATAAATTTTGAGAAATTTAATATAAGCAAGGAGTTATGCAAAGTTTGTCCACATTTTCTTATGTGAATTGATATCATGGTTTCTCTCTCATTTGTTTGATCTTATCTTCAGATTTGAATGGTTCCTGTGAATTCTAGATGTGCATCATTAAATGTAGAGTTGCTAGTTTATGATAATTCTAGATTAGTTTAAAGTTCTTAGGTTTAATTCACTTCTTTTGATCTTCTTTCATCTATGCTAAAACTATTTTCTTTCAAGGGTAAAATTCTTAAAGTAAATCTTGTTATTATTTTCATCTTTTCATACTATCCTTATATGTTTTTCTAATGTGTGGTAGGATTTGAGATTATGTTACTTATTGTTTCGCATTGGTTGAATGCATATTCAAATAAAATTGGAACTCTGTCATAATGTTTGAAACAAAGATCAATAGCACCTCTCTTTTCTTCCCTACCCTTCCTTTTACTCATTTTTTTATCAATTCACCTTAGATCAGGTTCATTGTGAATATTCATCTTGGTTTAGATTTATACTTAGGTTTAAGCATAATTAACTTTAAATAGCATAGATAATCTCCAATATCAAAGATTAATTATTGAGCCGTAGTGGCTCCCAACCACCAACTAATATAAATTTGTGAAACAGTTAACTATTTTGCCTATATCCCACCAATGATAATAGGATTATCATAACCAACAACTCATGTAATGAATTATTTGAATATACAAATGAGAATTATTTCTTAAACACTATATGAACCTACTGATACATTTAGGTGCATTGACAAGGGGAAAAATTGGTGCTAGAAAAAGGGAAAGTTAAATATTTGAAAATTTTCAACATCTTTACTAATTTTGGTGAATTGTTTTCAAAGATTAATGTATTTTTTGTATATTTGTGTTTATTTTAGAATATTTATGTAAATATCATTGATCTTAATGGTTTTAGACCAATCTTTGTGCTTATTTAGACAAAGATATATATTCTTTGAAGATTCATGAGTAATTGTGGTAAAGTTAACTTAAAATCTTTGAATCCAAGGTGTTTGAGGTTAGTAATAGTTTTTTATTCAAACATTGATTGATCTCTACAAATTTGAGTTTATTTGAGCTTGAAACATGTAAAGATTATTCATATTTATCTATTTGGATACATATTTGAGCTAATTTAGTTAAATATTGATGTTCTTTACTATTCTTTATACATATTTGTACAAAATTTGCTTAATGTGTAACTCTGATCATCATTATTTGTAAAGATAAGACTTACACATTGTATTTCAAATAGGGTTCAAAGATATCAAGATGGAATTACCAATGATAAGGACTAGGTAATGTTTAGAGACAAGAGTTCCTCTCCTTTCATTAGAATTTCATAAGAGTTCTAGGCAAGACAAAGGTAAGCATAGACTTTCATAGTCTTAACTAACTTTATCGATTCAAGGTGCTCTTGTATTTAATCCCTATCAAGGTATGGCTTGGCTAGGTGGTTTTTCAATCAATGTGATAGGTGTGGTACATGAACTTCCTCATAATCCTGAAAAGTATTTACCTAATTTTAGTCTTAATGGTGTTATAACTACCGAAGAACATAATAAAATATTTAAAGTTGCTTTAAGACTTTTGAATGTTATTCATGAATATGTAGAATGCAAATTATATACATTTACTTTCAAATATGATGCATATGAATGGCTCCTTAACCTTCCTAAAAACTACCTATCTATATAAAATTATTTTAATAATTACTTCAGTGATTAGTTTGGTAAAATCATTAGTCTAGTATCTTGTACCAATAGTTTACCATGGTCAAAGGAGATTCAAACAAGCCCATAAGAGAATTTAATTCTATATTCTAGAAAATATTTAGTAAAGCCATACCTCTTTATAGACCTAATGAGGATTCAACCTTAGATATCTATAAGGATGCCTTATATCCCATGAATTTTTTGTTCCTCAAAATATCTATTTAGATCATTAATACACTAACCCTAGCTTATGTTGAAGTTGTGATCATTAATGATCAGATGAAACTCTAGGGCCAAATGGCATACAATATTCCCTACATTAATCCAAATTTTCCTATTTCTTATGTTAATCGCAATGCCAATCAAAATATGCATGCCTTAAATCAACTTCTAATTTTGAACTAATTACTTTTGAGTCATGCACATTTTGGCCCAAACCTAGGATTCTTGAACAACTCCACCAATAGATCTCATCCATAAGACCAAAGAGCTTTAATGCCTATAGCCAGTAGTAAAACTCAAGTTCATAATTCTAAGGCACCCAAGAACAAGAATGAATCTATCTTGAAGATGTTTCAAAAGCTAAGTATTAATTTCATTCAGCTACAAAATCAAGTTGGAAATACTAGAGAAATATCTAACATGAACTTCCCTTTCCAAAGGTTTAATAGGCCTTCAAATAGATTTAAAAATAATAACAAAAACAATCATAAAAATGAGTCATCTACTAATAATAATGTTCTTGATATAAATCTTGGTGATGTAGCTTTTCTTGATTATTGTAGAGTTCATTGTACTTCAAATCATGGTGAATTAGATTGTCTAGAATTTTTTAATGCTTTTAAAGATTTTTAATAATAAATAGATACTTTTTAAGTTGTACCTAATAAATACAATGGTGTAGGTACCTTAGGTTATTTAAGGTCATCTAAATCTACTAATTTAACTCTCATGGTGGAGACATTTGAGTTCCCATTCCAAGAAGAGAATGAGCTTGAGGATATCAATAAAGAGATTTATGCTTTTGAAAAATATCTAAAGAAGACCTATCCTCTGAGAAACAAGGGAAAAAAACAACCTTTTACTACCTCAACTCCACCAAATAATTTTGAAACTCCTAATCCTACATTAGATAACAATCTAGAGCTTCCTAAGGGAAGTACCTCTAAACCAAATGTTGATACATCTAATTCTTCCAATAGGAATAGATATAATATAGTGGAGGACATAAAAAATATCAAAGCTAACATTACTTTTCATGAGTTGACTTAGATTATATAACAAAGGGATTTGTTGTTAGAATCTTTATCTAAGAAGCCTAGTAAACCATAAAAGTCTGAACATGCTAATGTTGTAATACACAAAAGTAAGGTAGATTTTCCACCTTTCCTAATTAAAATCAAGATATTTGTTAAGAATTTACATATTTATTTGTTAAACTCTAGTGCATCTGCAAATATTATGCCTAAAGGTATTTGTGAACAATTATGTTTGACTCTAATTAAATTTGATAGGGTTATGACTCAATTAGATAAATAAAGAGTCAAAGTGATTGGTGAATTGTTGAATGTTCATATCAAGATTAATTTTAAACCAAGTATCCAAAAATTTATTAACATCCAAGTGGTAGATATCCCTGATGCTTATAGAATGTTGTTAAGTAGAGACTAGACTAGATCTTTGAATGGTTACATGTCTACTAACTATTCCCACATGTGGCTTCCATAGAAGGGAGTTCTAAATGAGACTAGGATAGAAAGGGAACAAAAAATGAAGCATATTATCATTGATTAAAATTCAACCAATGAGAGGGTCAACATGATCAACTCAAATATAGGTGTTTACACTCTTGACATCACAAAGGTATGTAACTTCAAAACTTCTCATGCTATGCCTAGATTATGGAAGCTATATTTTGATGGTGCTAGATGTAAATTAGGGTTTAGAATAAGAGTTATATTAATCAATACCATTGGGAAAGAATATAATGTCTCTTACAAACTCCAATTCCCATGTACTAATAATCTCATAGAGTATGAAGCACTTATTCTTGGATTATAATTTGTAATCAAACACAAGGTCAAGGAGCTATTAGTTTTTAGTGATTATGATCCAGTATTTAATTAGGTCAAGATTAAATATCAATTCACAGTTATCCTATCTTAATAAATATAAATTTATATTATGGGACTTAATTGAATGTTTTATTGATTAAAACATGTGTCAATTCCTAGGGAAGAAAATGAGGCTACTGATGAACTTGCTTCAACTATAACCAACCTTATGCCCAATCAAAGTTATAAGTTATAAATCCTTACCATTTAATTAGTCCCCTATCCCTCAGTTTTAGATAATGTTAGCCATTTTCAAGTATTCATTGATGATCAACAGATCATAGACTTCATGAATAACTCAGGAGTATTTAAGGCACACATCATTGATGAAGGCAGTTAGAATACCCTTGATGATGACAAATTCTGAAGATAAGTTTGATGATAAGGTCATTTATTTGAGTTACAATAAGATCCCAAAATGGATGATAGCCTTAGAAAGACTATTTGATTTAGATAAACTAGCTGAGACTATCAAGATTCTTAAAGTATATGGGAAGGAATACAATGTAATGGACATAGGTTCCCAAGGTCAACCTCAACTGGTGAAAATTGGTATAACCTACACAAGTATTGAAACTAAGAGATATAAATATTTGATGACCAAGTATAGGTATGTAATAAAATGGTCCTATGATGACTTAAATATATTTGATCCTAGGGTTATAACCCACACCATACCTATAAAAGAAGCCTGCAAGCCATTTAAGAAAAAACAAAGGCCAATCAATCCTATCCTAGAACCAATGATATACAAAGAGGTCAAGAAATTATTAAATTATAGGATAGTGTTTCCCATTAGACACACCACTTAGGTAGCTAACCTAGTACCAGTTAGCAAGAAAATGGTGAAATCAGATTGTGCATTGATTTTAGAAATCTAAATAGAGCATTTAAAAAGGATAATTATCCCCTACCTTCTCTTGACAAAGTAATTAAAATTGTTTTCGGTTATGATATGATGTGTTTTATTGATGTATTTTTAGGGTAAAATTAGGTGTTAGTGAATAAGGAAGATAGAATGAAGACTACCTTTACTAATAAGTGGGACACTTTTGACTACAAGAGAATGGCCTTTGAATTAATAAATGTAGGTGAAACCTTTTAAAGAGTAATGGATCATGAATTCTAAGGCCTCATAAGTAAGTAAATTATTATTTACATGGATGACCTGACTATATTTTTAAATAATATGGAAGATCACATCATGTACTTGCAATAAGTATTTGAAAGGTGTAGATGGCATGGAATTTATCTCAACCCAAAGAAGAGAATTTTTTGTGTAACTGAGGGAAAATTATTGGGACAGTTTATAACTAAGGAGGGGATGTCTATAGACTTAGATAGAGTAAATTCAATATCAAAGATAGAACTCCCTAATAATAGGAAGGAACTAAAGTCTTTCTTTGGTAAAATCAACTTTGTGAGGAAATTTATTTCTAGTTTTGTAGAAATAGTGAGACCTTTGAATGACATGTTTAAGAAATATGTCAATATCACATGGAATGAGGAGACCGAGAAAGATTTTGAAATAATCAAAGAAGAAATTGGACAAGCCCCTATGCTAATAAGTCTAGAGTTTAATAAAAACTTATATCTTTACTCTTTTGTTTCTGACCATACAATTGTAGTTGTCCTAACTCAGAAGATAGATGGATGTGATCATCCTATTTCTTTCATGAGTATTAATATTAAAAACATTGAATTGAATTATTATCTTATTGACAAATAATCATATGCTCTGGTCAAGGTAGTGAAGAAATTTAGGCATTATATCCTTAGAAATAAGGTATATGCAATACTACCAGACCTACCACTAAGCTCATGCTTAGCCAATGTGAACTTGGATAAAGGAGAGGTAAATGGGTGTCTATTATCCAAGAATATGATCTAGAGATGAAGAATATAAAGTTGGTAAGATTCCAAGGTTAAATTTAGTTCATTACCAATACTAATCCCAAACTGAGTGTCATGTAATTAGAACAAAAACTTCATCCCAATGATTGGTATGATCTTATTATTCATTTTCTAATCAATGGATATTGTCTTATAGGGTTAAGTAGATAGAAAAAGAGAGATTTAAGGGTCAAATTATCTAAGTTTATGATCAAGGATGGAGTGTTTTATAGGAATAACTTTGAAGGAATCTACCTAAGTTGTGTTTTCAAGGAAGAGGCAGCTAAAATCTTGAGCACTTTCCATGAAAAACTAGGAATTAGACATCCATCTAAAAGGAAAATAACCCATACGATCCTTAGGGTTAGTTACTACTATCCCACTATATTCAAGTATGCTCACAATAATGTGATTGAGTGTCATTCATGTTAAGTCTTCAACACTAAAGAGCCCAAGGCAGCCATGTCCTTAAAGCTAATAATGATTGATAAAGCCTTTTCCCAATGGGTAATGGATTTTATGGGGGTCATTAACCCTAATACATTATATAGTCACAAGTATGTTCTAACTAATGTACAAGATAAACTAAATTAGTGGCAACCAAGTAGTGTAAGACTGAAGAGGTGATTAGATTATTAAAAGGAAACATATACACAAGGTTTGGAATGATAGTGTCTCTAGTCTATGATAATGGATATAACTTTATATCCATTGAGATGATGAAATGGGCATATGAAAATAATATTTTTCTCATGTTCTCATCAAACCATTAACCTCAAGGCAATGGGGTGTCTGAATCAATGAATAAGAACTTGATAAAAGTCATAAATAAGTCTACAATTGATAAACCTAGAACATGACATAAGCTAATTAAGTATGCCCTTTAGGTAGATATAACTAGAGTCAAATAAGCTCTCAAGGCATCACCATTCTTACTGGTATATGGTCAAGAACCTATATTTAACATAACACTCAAGCAACCAACCTATAGGTTCATGCAAGAGTAAATGGAAGATGACCAAGAATTTACAAGTTCAAGGATACTTAACATCATACAGATGAAATATGTAAGAGAGGAGGCTTTTGTCAACTTTAGCAGGCACCAAACCATAGTCAAGAGATAGTTTGACAAAAGTTCAAAGATAAAGGTGTTTAGAAAAGGAGACCTGATCCTACTCTAAGATAAAGCCTCAACACCAAAGGGAAAACATGGGAAGTTCACACCTCTATGGATTTGTCCATATCAAATTGTTGAGACCTTAGTAGACAACACCTTTAAACTTAAAAACTTACAATGATAAAATTTGACATTTCCAACCAATGGGAAATATGTCAAGCACTATTTATTTTATGTCCCACTAGATGTCTTCATAGAATAAATTATAATACTATTTAGAGTTAGTGTAGGTAGGGATAGATTATTTTCCTTTTTGTTCTTTCCTTCTTGTCCCTTGTTTATACATAGTTTTTGTATATATTTGTTTATTTGTTTCCTTTGCTTTCTATTGGTGTGATTTTTGCTTGGTGTGTTTGCTTTCCCTACTTTGTTCCTTGATTTTTAATAAGTCATTTTGGATAGTATTCAACTCATAATACATTTAGATACTCAAAAAAACCTCACAGTTTAGGAATTCAGGTATGGCCCCTCAACATTTGTTGATCATGGATTGTTAAAATATGAGCCTAAAGTTATAATTTGGAGATGTTGGTAAAGACTAATAAATATGTTAATTATTCCTTGATATTTTAAACCTTGTTATGATATAAGTTTGGTTCTAAAAAGGATTACACATATAGGGTGAAAGACTAAATTATTAGGAAAAATCCATGTTTGCACTTAAAAAAATTAATTACTTGGGACAAATTTTACAACCAATAATGTTTGATTGAAGATAAAACATTTGACTGAATCCCAAAACCTAGCTAATCTGGTTCCCAATCTTTGCTAGAAATTTAAAATATATAAAAATACAAAAAAGAGCTTTATTACAAAAAAAATATTTCTAGGTAAAGGTGATTCTGGTAATCTCCACCAGGGCATAGATGCCTAGCTAGAAGTGGAACAAGGCCTTGATTGGAGAAAAAGGTATCTCTATCAGGGCTATGGATGTTTAGATGGTAATAGAGCAATGCCCAAGACTTCCTTGAGATAAAGCATGATTCTTAATAAACATCCAAATATGTTGTAAGTCAATGTTAATGGTTAAGGTCATGAATCTAGAAGTTGTTCTCTAAATCTTATGGAAATTAGTAAGTGGAATGAAAACACACATACAACATGGCTATGTCTTGATGCTTGATCCTAATTCTACATGTGCAAGATTTATTCTAACCATGAACTGATCTTAATAATGATACCTGATCAAGTAGAATAAGTAGCTTAGTTATTAGTCTAAACCAGAGTCTTTGAATTCTAACATGTTATTATGTTTCCCTAAGAAGTCACCATTTTTTGAGGTCAACATATCCCCATTTCTAAAAAATAGGGACCCTTGTTTTAAATTATGCAAATTTATACCTCAAAATTGAAAATTCACTTGATTAGAGTACCACTAGAATGTTTACAAATAATATTTATTTGAAGATCATCCACACCTAGTTCTCATTTGGATTAATGGACATGTTTTTAGATGATCATGGTTTTACCCCTTCCAATATTGATAAAAATTATTTCTTGTGTTTTTGTATTACAGGTTCAATGGATTTTCATTTGGGAATGAACATGCTTAAGGTTTTATGATTTAATGTTAAATTAATATTTTATTAGCATTTGGTCTATTAAATATCAATTGGATCTATTTTAATTCATGTTAAAACCCTAATCTAATGTTTCAACCTATGTCCCTTTTGAATCAAATTCAAATTTGCCTAGGAACAATTTATGCGAGAACAATTATTTGTGCCATGGAATTAGCTTAATTTTTAACCTAAGGCTTAGTCATGTTTTTCAACATGACCAAATCTTAGTCTAAAATATTATGCTTGGTCCCTTTATGTCCAGTGGCCCTTTGGTATATTTTACTATTAGCATGGGGTCTAGCTATTCACATGGTCTCCTTTATTATGTTCTAAACTTAGCTTAAAATTTAATCCCAAGGTTTTAATTTATTTTTATTAACATAAATAAAAACCTTAGTATTAATAACTTAACCTAATTTACATGTATTACCTGAGTCCTAATTTAATTATTTTATTTTTTGCAGGATCAATGGTCCATGTTTGCTCGGGTGATTGAGATCTAGTGGTGCGTATAAAGATAAGTCAATAGCCTTAATCAATGAAACATATTTACTTGAGTGATGGAGATCTAATGGTGTGAGATTAAAGTTTAAAATTTAATCCCCAACCCTAAGCTAAAGTTTTAACATATTTTAAAGATCAACTATACATGTTTGCTTAGGCAGGATTGATGTAACATTTCATGCTAAGTCAAAGTTTTAATAGATCCCTAGGAAAAGTGAGAAGGTGAAAAGTATCACACTATTAGAAAAAAAATAATCAATAACCAATGACATTTGACCTTGTGGATCAAGATCTAATAGAGTTCATTGATATACCTAATCAAGATCTGATGATGCATAATGAAGGTTAAAAAGTTAAGAGACTTAAGGGAGAACATGGAGATGATACATGGCATAGCCATGAGACATAAATTAAAGCTTGAGCATCTTTCAAAGATCGATGGTACATGAATGGGCATACATAATTTTATCAATAGTCCATGGAGAAAGAGGCATAATTAAGTAGATCAAGATTGATGGAGCATGTTTGATCCATACAAATGACATCAATAATATGAGATCAAGGTGGAATTTTCAAAAGATAACAATCACTTTTTAAATATTAATGATCAAAGTCCATTAGAATTCCATAGGGATGCCATGAAGCTCATTTTTTGAACTAGCAACCACCATTAAATCACAAAAATGCCTTTAGAAGAGCCCTAGTATGCACTAAATCCCTGATTCAACCATATATTGATCATAATCAAACCTTTGAGGGTTGAATTATCATCTGTGAAAGAATAATTCAATATAGAACCAAAGTGTAGACCACTAGTAAGTAATTTGAACAAATTGATGGCCTCTATGGAAAATTACAAAAAGTCCCTAATCTACACCATCTTTGGGTAATAACAAAGTCTGTCAACATTACCGTACATGATGAGCTTAAGCCATGGATTGTGGATCTAAAAAAAGATGAGGAGAAAATAATGGCTACCCCAAGAGCATCAAGTGGAGAAAAAATAAAAACCTTAGCTCCAAAAGTGATTCAATCATTAGTGGGGGTCTAATTTAATCTAGAGACTACCATCTTGGAAAGAGTGACAAAAAATAAGGCCATGATTATTAGAGAGGAATTAACCATTCAAAAGGTGGAACCACTCATTGGTTTGACTTAATTGAAGGATAAATGCCTGGTGAGGTTCCTATCTTTAAAGAGGACCCATTAAAGCTAGATCAAACACAATCTAATCAATTTTAGGCTATCATCAAAGGCATGATGTAAGAATAAAATAATTTAGAAGAGACTATTGTCTTGTTAATCTAAAAATATAGATTCAAGCTATTTGAGAACACCATGATTAACTTATTTAATTATTTAAAGTTAGACAAAACCAAACAAGAGGCAATAAGCAAGCAAAATTCTATGGCTACAAGCTAAGTTGGCCAATGGTAGGCTACTATTTATAAATTAAAGGATTTGATCAAAGCCTTAACCAAGTACCAAATCCTTGAATTTAGAATAGTCAACCTAGCCCATCTAAAAATGGCTATGGCTATATTAGTGAATAAGATAAAAACCCCGGCTAGCTGGTCCAAGTAGATGGAGGACATTTGAAAGGACCTCAAATAATAGAAAGATAAGATGCTACACATATTTGATAGCTTAATCAAAGAGCCTACCCCACTTAGTCCTTTGGGCCTTATCACTGATGAGGAGTTCAAGTATAGAAATTCTAAATTAATGTAACAAGGAACCAAGGCCAAGGAAAGATAGAGGATGATAATAAGAAGATCATGGGCCTATTTTTGTCATATGAGGAAAAGATAAGAGATGCTAGGAGCATCAAAAAATATTTGGAGAGAGTTGATAAATATCTCAGTAATCTGGGATATCAAGAAAAATATATGTTTATGACATGCATTGTTGACCTCCAGTTGATCAATGAGCAACATTATAGAATAAATGTCTTATAATGAATGCAAAAAGTTATAGTAGCATCATGGTCCCAAAGTTAGTTGGATTAGGAATATTCTTTTATAACTAGCATTATATATTTTAGAAAAGGAATATTCTTTTTGTAAAGGCATGTACAACTTGTAAAGTAGATTACCTATATGTCAGTATATTAGAAAAGGTCATTTGTTCTAGAATGTAATAGAAAGGATAGCTATCCTAGATACATATACAAATGTAATTTGACATTATCGATCAACATACCTCATGAATGGTCTATATAAAGTGGTATTGCTAATTTTGAAAGGGAGAGAGTTTTTGGAGCCAAAAAACTATTTGTAACTTTTGAGAAATTTAATATAAGCAAGGAGTTATACAAAGTTTGTCCACATTTTCTTATGTGAATTACTATCATGGTTTCTCTCTCATTTTTTAGATCTTATCTTCAGATTTGAATGGTTCTTGAGAATTTTGGATATGCATCTTTAAATGTAGAGTTGCTAATTTGTGCTAATGCTATATCAGTTGAAAGTTATTATGTTTAATTCACTTCCTTTTCTCTTCTTGCATCTGGGCTAATGCTATTTGCTTGTAAAGGTAAAATTATTAAAGTAAATCTTGTTCTTATTTGCATCTTTTCATACTTTCCTTAGATGTTTGCCTAATGTGTGGTAGGATTTTAGCTTATGCTAATTCAAGTTACACATTATTTAAATGTATATTCAAATGAAATTGGAACTATATCATAATGTTTGAAACAAAGATCAAAAACACCTCTCTTTTATTCCCTACCCTTCCTTTTACTCCTTTTTTTATCAATTCACCTTAGATCAATTTCATTGTGAATATTCAGCTTTGTTTAGCTTTAGACTCAGGTTTAAGCGTATTTCACTTTAAATAACATAGATCATCTCCAAAATCAAAGATTAACTATTAAGCCAAAATGGCTCGCAACCACCAACTAATATAAATTTGTGAAATAGTTACCCATTATACCTCTATTCCACCAAGGATAATAGGATTAACACAACCAATAAATCATGCAATACATTCTTTGAATATAGAAATGAGAAGTGTTTTATAAACACTATATGTACCTATTAATACATTTAGGTGCATCAATAGAAGGGATACCAACCTTTTCTTACCTATAAAGAGAATACACTTTTGACACTTTCTCACCCATGCATATGCATCCTTGAAGAGGATAGGTTAGTAATAACCATCTCTCATCACTTTTTTTCTATAGTTGTTGGAGCAAAATGTCCTTCTATAGGCCCATCATGGAATTACTCCAAGATCCTAGTCATTTGGTCATTGTCTATGCACCTTAGAAGCACTCCATTGAGGTATTTTCTAAATATAACCCCATCAACCAATGCATAAGGTATGGAATAAATTCTAAAATACCTTCTCTTTTCTCTATCTATACCTTGTTGGCACTCACCTGTTATCAATAAATGTGTCATATCCTAGATCCATCTAGTGTGAGGTAGGGGTACATATATTTATGAGTTATTTTGTGTCATGAAGATAACCTCTTTATCTTCTTGAAGGTCATCAAAAATATGCTCATATAAGACTTTACCTCTCACTAGCTTAGTGACCTTGATCTCCATGTCATATTTCATGACCTTGGTAATCTAACCAGCCCTCTTCTCATTCCAATATTTTTTAGAAGGAAATTTCTCACTCTAGGATGAGACACCATAATATGGATTTTGCTATTGGAGAGCATTGGTATGAAATTTTTAAAACTTTTTACAATTTTAAGGACTTGATATTATACAAAAGTATACCTACCTTATACCATTCAAGCCATTGACTAAAAAATACAATTGGTTCCTCAAGTCCTTTACCATTATTTTAAATCAACATAGCTGATATATTTTCAATATTGGAAAAGGCATACAATATGAAGTCCCTTGAAAATCAGGATTCATGAGCATAGGTGCTTAGGCAATGGCTTGCTTGATAGCCTCAAATCTTGCTTTACCTTAATTTTACTAAGTCAACACTTGGTTCTTCTTCAACATGGAAATAATGGGTTTGAATAAGCTTGAAAATCTAGATATAAACCTCCTCATAATTTTATATTCCCAAGGAAACTCTAAAGTCCCTTCTTATGCTTGGGTAAGGATAAAGACACGATATCAATTATTATATTAGGATCAATAGATAATCCTTATTTGAAGATAATTTTTCCCAAGAGTTTACCTTTGTAGATAAAAAACACACACTTTTTGGGATTCAATGAGATCCTATATTCTCTACATCTCTCAAAGATCAATCTTAGGTGGTCCAAGTGCTCACTAGCCTTCTTAGAGAAAAATATTATGTCATCCAAGTAGGCAAGCACCATCTAATTTAACAAAATTGGAAATCCATGTCCATGGATCTTTGAAAAGTGGGCCCAAAATTTGATAGGCCAAAAGGCATATTATAATAAGAATATTTACTCCAATTTATGGTGAGGTCAATATTGTATTGGTCTTCTTGTCTTACTAGCACCTAATTATATCTAGAGTACCCATCCAAAAGAGAGAAGCATTCTGAACCAACAACCATTTAAAAGAATTGTTTTATGGATGGTAAGGGGAAATGATCTTTCAAATAAACCCTATTTAAGTCTCCAAATTCAACACACAACCAGATCTCACCATTATTCTTTCTCACAAGCACCAGGTTGGTTACGCATGAGGAATGCTTGATGGGAAAATGATATTTGAGTCAATCAATTTATTCAAATATCTCCTCATAATCTCTTTAATTTTTGGGTTGATAGGACTTTGACTTCTATATAATAGGCTTTTAATTGGATTTTAACTCTATAATGTGTTGGGCTAGCTTGGGATCAAAGCCTCTCAGATCACTATATTCGCAAGCAAAGATGTCTAAATATTCTTTACAAAGTTCAATGAAATCATGCCTTTCTACCTCATTTCTTGCCTTTCCAAGCTTGAGGATCTTGTCTTTAAAGATAAGGACTCTTTCATAGTTTTATTCATTAATGGAAATCACTGCCTTATCATTACTCATGTGATCTCCCTCATGGAAGAGACATTTAAGGGAGACCAACCCTTTAAGAAGTTTGTTAAACCTCATCTAAAGAATTTGATCCTCATACTAATTTTGAAATTTACCTTAATTCATTAAGTAAAACTCTACCTCCAACTGTAAGAAATAATAAATCTTATTGTCACTCTCAAAAACCTACCAATGAACCTCATTGTCTAGCACTAATGGTCTTACTACCACTTTGACATGTTGCTACACTTTGGACTTTTTCAACTTGTTTAGGATGTCAAATTGAGCTCCCATAGCTACCAACCTATTATCATGTTGGTTTTGATCCCTTAGAAATAATTGGATGTTGAAGGTTTCAAAGTATTTAAGTATATCCCACACTCTATGTTTATAATACCTCATTAAAGCATTATTTATGGTGTTTAGACCTCTAACCTAATGTGCTATCCGCTCATTATCCCCATATACTTATAAATACTTGATTCCCATCTTACTAGCCCATTGAATACAATGGATAAGGCCCTCATACTCAACTACATTACAAGGGTAACTAAATTAGAAAATGTAAGATGAAAAGTAATTGTCATTAGAAGGGGATATAAACATAACACCTACACCTACTCCATGTTTTCTCCTTGATCCATCAAAGAACAATTTATACAAACCATTAACATCTTCCTATAGCCTAGTGAAGGATCACATGAAATCATTCTCTTCATGCAAGAAATAAACTCCCATGTCTCTTTATTCAACACCTTCCAAAGGTTCAATTAGTTGATTCTCACTCCATAACTCATCCAAAAACATATCAAGTATCTCCTTAAGGATGAGTGTCTATTTATTGACCAATAAGGCGATCATCTTCATCTATAATGGTACAATTAATGTTTGGGGTACTTGGTCCATAAGGCTCAATATGAAATTGGGAAATAGGATGAGCTTTGATAGATACCTTGGTCCCATACCTTGTCTTGAAATCTATGTAGGACCAATATAGTGCTAGTTAACCCCCTATTTTAGCTGTGAAGTCTCTAAATAAACATAAAGCAAAATGAGGAGGCACCTCTAGAATTGACACATCCTAAGCCACTGAAACACTATGACAAACATGCAGGGTCAATTTTAGACTTTAGATAATACTGGATGGTTTGGTAGAAGATCCATCAAGCTAAAAAAGTCCCTTAGATTGGGTTTCATACTATAGAGAGGATTATAAATAAAGTCAAACATTAGTCAAGAAATCATGAAAAATGCATTAAAGACATAACAAAACTTAGCCTATCTATTCATATGGGGTTTTAATAATAATAATAATAATAATAGGATATAAATGAAATAAATTAAACCATCACCTTCCCAAGTGAATCCATTTCTCAAATGTGGCTAAAAAATATGTTCTCCCCTTGATCAAGCATCTTTGTCTTCATCAACAATGGTGGTAAAATCCTCTAATGTTTCAAGAACACTCCACAAAATCTAGGCTCATGACATATAACTATCTAATTTTCCTATCAAATAAAGCTAATACAAATATGAATAATATAATAATAAAGACAAAAATTAGTTGTGAATATATTTTATCATTATAACATTGCAATACTTGAGCTTAAAAATGATGTTCATGGCTCTTCTATTTATAGATTTTCAAAATGGTTCAGGATCAACCATGACCATCCATCTCAATATTGAGATGTGTGGCCATGGATTAATCTAATATATGGAATTTAATCCATAAATATCCTCATAATGATTTAGGATAAATAGGCATTAAAGAGGTATGGGAGGCATTAAAGAGGCATGGGACACACATAATCTTGATATTTTATACATTTATGGCTCATGAATGCCACCCCATAAATGATGCCACTAGGTGATGTAAATATTAAGAATCAATTTATAATATTGAGATATTAAATAAGTTCCATGGAATTATTACTTAAGCTCTTTATTTGGATTAATTAGCTTAAACAAGGTTAATCAAGTTTAGTGCAATTCTTTAGAAATTGGCCCTCAATTAATCAAAATGGTTAGAAAGTCATATTACTGGGTCATAATTTGACTCAAGAAGAATTAGAAGGAAATGATATATGCATTGTAACTATATTCCCATTTAGGATGTTTCCAACACAAAATAACAATGGCACATAATGTGTACTAACAAATTATAAGAAAAGAGTGATCTAGAGCACAAAAAGGCAAAATCATCATTTTGATTCGAAATGAATTGATCAAAGTCAGGTATCTCATAAAATGCATTCCCCCATTTAGGGATACTTTGACCTAAATTGGCACTTGTAAATGACAATTTTGAACCATTTAGGGTGTTTTAATGATTTTGACTTAAAATGTCCATTTGAGTGCAATTTGAGTAAGATTGATAATTTCAACATAAATGGTGTTAGGAATTGGATGTCTACATTTCTCCCATGTTTTATAAGGTGTAATGAGACATTCAGGTGAAACAACATCTTTTAAAAGAAAAGAGTTGTCAAGAAGAGATTATAAATGGCCCAGGATGTCCCCTAGAGAGGACATATTAGGATGAAAGAGAAGGATGG
Source organism: Torreya grandis (assembly GCA_037957365.1). Classification (NCBI taxonomy): domain Eukaryota; kingdom Viridiplantae; phylum Streptophyta; class Pinopsida; order Cupressales; family Taxaceae; genus Torreya; species Torreya grandis. The sequence goes on along the minus strand of JARHVA010000730.1, from coordinate 3,669,605 downwards.
ACTCTCAAAAAGAAAGGGACAATGAAATATTAACCCATGGAATAGATCACATCCAAATGAGCTAATGGTTTCACATGTGGTTACCGTCAATGATAAAAATATAATTAGAGGTATAATGGGCCCCAAATATGGGGGGAATAGGAAGGATTCAATCTAAACATGTAAGGGACACACTTGAAACATACACAATTTAAGAGTGCAAGTTGTGTGCTTATGATACTAGTCAATCCCAAAACAAGTTATAGACTAAAATATTTCCATTGTGGGCATTAGAGTGGAGAGATTGGAATTAGAGGAAAAGGAGAAAATGGTCCGCATAAATATGATAATAAGAAGTGCCATAGTAGAGAAAATTTGATCATGATAAGATAGTTGTGCCCCAGTAGGGATAATTTTGATCACTGATAAACAATAAATAATGGTTTGCCCCTATAGGGCTGATTTTATTTTTACATTATTCAGATGCTGTGCCCTAGCATGGGTGATTGTCAAGCAAAATAGATCAAGTAAATAACCTATTTCATACATTAAAATGACTAGGCATAAACATACATGTGATGGTAGAATGGCTTGGAGATCTATAAGAAACCAAGCATATGAGAAGGCACAAAGTTATGAAAGAGATGAAAATAATAATTAATATGGCCAAATTGACTCCAAATGTGTTAGACAAGTGGGCACTAACTACATAGTTCCATGGACTCATGTTCTAAAATGAACTTTAGGCCAATGTAGTTTACCCATGTTTGGGAAAAAATGGAATGAGGTATGATGAAAACTGACCAGGAATTGATTAGAATCATAATGTATGTGAATATATGTACATCTAAGCATAAATTCAAGTGCTAAAATTCATGATACCTAGATGCCTATTTTCATATTATGAGCCTAGATTATGCATAGTGTTTTTGAGAACTATTCATTGAAGTGGTGTTGACGTTAAGACTTTAAAACCTGAGCATAAAGTGCTTGTTATAACAAAATAAATTAGGCATCATAAGTATGAATAACTTAGAATGACATACTATTCCAATTTATCTGAGTTGATTCATATGTGAATACCTATAACTAAGGATAATGGTAAAATAATGACCAAAACTAGAGTTGCAACTATTTATATTTAAACAAAAAATCAAAGACAAAGAAAAGATAAACATAAATGAACCTAACTTAAAATTAAGCTATGAATAATCAAGACTTAATTAGGGACAAGAATGTTTAAAAATAAGGCAAGGACATCATGATAACATTAGATCAAGATATAAATAATCAAGATCTATGTGGACCATCAAGATGTACTTAGAAAATTAAAAAAAGAACCAAGACCAAATAATAACTCAAAAGACCACACAAAACACACAAAACAATGAAAATAAACAAATGTTTTTGGCATTTTTGAAGTTTCTCAACTCGGTTGAGAATTAAGAGAAATATAATGGTCCAAATCGAAAGATGATGAGAGCATAGAAGAGTGCTCATGAAATAATGAGAGTGCACTAAATTAAAATGCTCAAAAAAATAGTGAGAGCGTATGATAAGAGGGATAGAGTTAACCTTGACATGAATCAAGCTTGGCTAACATAACTCCAAAATAATCCCAAGTCACAGTAATTCTAACCACATAAAAGGTGATGATAAATTTACTAGGTCATAACAAGTTCACAAAGAAAGGTGAATGACTAGATAAATTATAATAGTAATGACTAGATGATGTAGTAATGCATGATAAAAAGGAATTGTACCTAATTTTCTCATAGGTGGTTATAATTAGGAAACAATGTCATAATTATGATTTTCCCAAAGGTGGTTACAATTAGGGGTACTACTAATTTACCCATAGGTGGTTATAATCAGTGATACCGAATAAGTTGGTAAATGAAAGATAACTTACCAGATCAAATGTCACACTACTACCATAGACTGTCATTCAACATAAAATTTTAGAATTTTTGAAACTAGATCAGGATCCCCCCATATAAAGTGTAGGATGAATCAAAGGAACCAAGATTAAAATGGGATCGGTAAGATTACTAAAATCAAGCCTTGGTTAATAGTAAATAAATGGTATAAGAAAATTATTCAAAGATAATTGGTTATAGTGGAAAAAAAGTTACCCCCAAGTGACGATTGGCTTAGATTACTCACAAAATGGTGAGAGAACTACTTAGGTCTCTTGTAAAATAGTAAGAGTATATAAAATTAAAAATTTCTTATAAAATAGTGAGAGCATAGAAAGAGGGTGACTGAGCTGGCCTCAATAAAAATTGAGTGCTACCTACATAGTCCTTAAGGACCTCAAGTCAATTTAGTTCAAACAATGTAGTAAATGGAACATAATGGTATAATATGCCTAAAGCGGGTTTATAGTGTTACCCACAAGAGATGAGTCATGGTAATGGCAAATGTTAATTGGAAAAGTGAAAAATGGTTCTACTACTCTTGTTGATAGGGAGATGTATGTCCTAGTCAATATGTGAGACAAAATAAATGATCAGTTATAAAGTTTCTAGCCAACTCCTCATCAGTATAGTTGCTCTACCAATAAATAGATGTAGATCGAAACCTAAATAATGTTTTTGTGATCTTCATTAGTCATTGATTTTATTTCCTTCAAACACCAAGATAAGATATCTTTATAACCTTGATAAAGGAAAGTGTTTCTAGTGATAAATGATATAAGTGGGTAAGGAATAGGTAGCTGATAATGGAGTGTATAATGAATGGAAAATAAATGAAGATAAGGTCTTTCAATCACATGTAATGTTGTTAATGTTGAATCTAACATAATTTTGGTTGTGGTAGAGCTAAAAACCTTTGAATATGCTCTCGATATGACCACTAGATTATTTTGTTACTTGATCTTGAGAGTAACTACCATTTGATTATACTGTAGATTGGAAGTTGTTTAGATTTGAGCTTGAATAATATATTAAATAAATAGTGAAGAAATTTTATGCTTAGCTATTGGTGCCTTGATGAGGTTTTCACCAATGAATTTATTCTGATAATCCCATAACACCTCAAAGAAGGTTTCATGAAGAGATGTTACATTTGACTTTGATTATGTTCTAGCACCTTTGAAAAGGCTTCACTAAAAGATGCTAAGTTTTATCTTTGCTTATCCCCTAGCACCTTTGAAAAGGCTTCACTAAAAGATGCTAAGTTTGATCTTTGCTTATCCCCTAGCACCTTTAAAAAGGTTTCACTAGGATATTATTCTTCTTCTAAATGAATTTGGTCTTAGCCCTCTGATATTATACAAATGGTATGTTTCCATGGATGTAGTTTAATAGAGTGTGATTTTATTGATCCCAATTGATTTTTTTGGGAGGTGGAATGTCAATATAATGGCTATATTGGGTGGTGGTAATGATGGGATGATGAAAGGAAGCATAATCCTCATAGAAAATACTAGGAGAACTTATGTCGATGCTGAAGTAATCATCCTAAAAAACTATAGAAGGATCAAAAATATATTCAAATTGATATATAATTTAATTGTAACTAATGTTGTAAAAACCAATACTATAATCTATTTTTGAATCTAATTTTCATGTAAGGTACTTTGAATCCAATGTCACAACTGATGTTGATTTTATTTCTAATGCTAAATCTAATGTCGATTCAAAAATAGAACTTGACTCTAATATTGATTCTTCATCTGATGTGTTTATTTTGATAATGTCTTATTGAATTCTAAATGTTTGACAAATAATAGCCTATGATGGCATAATGGGCTTAGTAAAAATTGATTCATCTTGGAAGGGTTCAACATAGACTAACTCATCTAAGTGAAGCCCCTCAAAGAGAGGGAACCACTCAAGGGATGTCTTGAAAAAAACATGTTTACCAAAGTGAGACTCCTTAATGAGTGGGAAAAGATCAAAAGACAACTCTACAAATACTGGTTTGTCAAGGAGATGAGGCTCTTTAAAAATAGGTAAAATATGAATAGGTAACTTACAATAGGTTGAATTTTCATAAATGGTTGTTTTGACAATAACATCATGTTTTTGGTTCACAATTGGCTACAAAATATCAACTTTGATCACATGTTTATCCTTATAAGATGGCTCTTGAAGAGGTAATGGTTCTTATTTTAGCTCAAAAATTGGCACAAAATTTCTAAAGTGGGGAACATTTGGTTTAGCAAAAACAATGGTTTGTGGTTCAATAATGGACTCTCTAAAAATTAGACTATCTAAGAAGGTATCAAGAATGATTAGTTCATCAAATGGAGTTTCTTCAATAATAGGTTCATGAAAAACTGGTGATGGGATAAGAATGGTAATGACTGGATGCTTCATAGTTAGGTTGCTTGTGGAAACCAAAGGAGGATCTCTTAAAATGTTAACCTTAGAACGAGCTTGATTTTTGAGCCTAATTTATTACATAATCTTTATTATAGAGCTTAATTATTCATGAATGAAAATTGAAGGAGATGGAGGACATCCTAAAATGGTAACCTTTGAGCATTGTGGAGCCTACTTACTCACACAAGTTGTAGGAGAATAGCCTAAAATGGTAACAATGGGATGCTTCTTAGTTTGGTTGCTTATGAAAACCAAAGGAGGAGGTAATAAAATGGTAACCTTCATATGTTTCACAACTTTATTACTCACATAAAATGAATGGGGAAGGATGAGGATGGCATTCATGGATGCAATTGGTTTTTAATAAATAGGCCCAAAGAGGGAAACATCCTCAAATAAGATGGAGTGACTATGTCCATCATAAAAATGCTCTACCTTACAACTAGGGCCATAATAAACCATATTACAAGTGTAATTTAGGGTCATTATTTTAAAAAAAGAGTGTTCTCAATGTTTGGCAAGATTTGGACAATGTTTTACAAACATTTAAATAAGATATGAATTTTGATCCTTTTCCAAATAAATGACTAAGGCACCCAAGACACTATAAAAGGAGGGTGGCTTAGAACCACACAAAATTAGAAGAATGTGTTCAAAAATTTACTCAAATTTTGGTAAAATTGAAATCTTATAGATTGGAAGAGGTTATGATAACTCAAAAAGCCTAGAGTGTCACTAGTACACTAAAACATAGACTTTTGTGATATGTCAATACTGTAAAAGCTAGTTTAACTTGAACAAGTTTATAATAGAAAAATATAATAAATATCTTATAATTATGAATAATACAATGAAAACTAATAATCTCATGATGTGAAAACATGCAAGGATTCCTAAGTATAAAACTAAAACCAAATGGGTAGCACAACACCACCACATTGTGATAGGAAGGGGGATAGTATAAAATGCATTTTAGGACTCAAAGTGTGATAAATGCACAAGATGAATTGAGTCCAAAAAATATGATAATGTGATGATGATTCTATAAATGACCCTTAATTAAAATAATATAAAATTTAACCCAAGTTAAAATAAGTTTAATGTGCAAATGGTGAACCTAGTTTAACACATCAACCCTTAGAACTTAGAAAGGTTCAATTTTGAATGTGAATTATCAATGATAGACTTAAGAAAATTTTGTAAAATTATTTATACTCAAATAGGTAGCATAAATTCACCATTTAGACCAACAATGACACAATGTTTATGATGACAAATTTGAACAAGGAAAAGGTTGATTTTTATTTGGATAGTGTAATGCCTCCTTGTTCAAAAAAATTATGGACAATGTGTTTGGTTATGAAATTTATGTTAAAAATTAGTTTTGACCCAAAATAAGACCAATTAATCTAATATAAATACAAATAAACTAACTAATCATCTTATATCTTAAACTAACAAGGTATGGCAAAGTAGGGTTAACTGAATTAGCAATTTTTCAAATGTTCTAGATGGATCCCATGTCTATTGACTTTCATGTCAAAAAATAAGAGAAGTATAATTACATTTGGGTCTATGGCATTTGGTTTTTTGTAAAAATGTCTTACCCTTTTTACAACCACTACATCCATCGCTCGCTCAGTGTAGTTTGATGTTTAATATTTTCATACATCTTAGGCTTAGCCCCAACAAAAGGAGGTGGTTTAACTACTCAAACCTCTAATCCTAGTGGGGTAATCCCAATTTATATACCCCCTATGGAAAGGGGTTTTATATTATGTGAGGAGCTGAAAATATAGGTCAAATATTCCCTAAATAACTCATGAGAGGTAATGAAGGCCCCCTCACAAGACAAGATGCATTGAAAAAAATGACAAATGAAAAAGTTTTAAAGGTTTCTTCTAGGTCACTCAAGACATGTGGGTCCTTGAGGAGAGCCTTCACAACATCTCTTTCATACCTTTAAATAAGTCACTTTTTAATAAATATGACACTTTTGATCCCAAAATTTCCCTAAAGGGGATGGATGGGAGAGCATACACACATGATATTTATTTTTACCAAAAAATTGATAAGTGACATAAAAAAAACTTTGAATGAGTTAAATTTTAAGCACTAATTGAAATTTTTGGTGATGTTCTTTGGCCATTTGGCCTTAAATTAATTTTTTTTTATAAAAATAGTCACAAAACATTCAATATAAACAATAAAGTGATAAATGACTTATTTAAAAAAAAAATTGAAGTGAGTTCAGTTTTAAAGCACCATAATGAAAGATGTTAAGTGAGTTACATAAAGAAAAACTTGAAATGAGTTAATTTTTAAGCACTAAATTGAAATATTAGGTGATTTTCTTTGGCCCCTTGGACTTAGTTATCAAAAAATTTAAAATAAAAAAAACAAAACATTCAACATAAAAATAATATGATAGATGACTTATTTAAAACAAACTTTGAAGTGAGTTTAGTTTTAAAGCACCAGATGAAAGATTTGGTGGTGTTCTTTGGCTCTATGGCCTTAATTTAAAAAAACTTTATAAAAATAATCACAAAAAATTTAATATAAACAATAAAGTGATAGATGACTTATTTAAAACAAACTTTGAAGTGAGTTCAGTTTTAAAGCACTATAATGAAAGATGTTAAGTGCCTTACATAAAACAAAAATTGAAATGAGTTAAGTTTTAAGCACTAAATTGAAATATTAGGTGATGTTATTTGTGCCCTTGGCCTTATTTAGAAAAAAAATTTAAAACAACAACAACAAAAAATTTAACATAAAAATAAAATGATAGATGATTTATTTAAAACAAACTTGGAAGTCAGTTTAGTTTCAAAGCACCATAATGAAATATTTGGTGGTGTTCTTTGGCCCCTTGGCCTTAAGTTGAAAAAAAAATTAAATAACAAAAAACCATTCAAAACTAAAAAGAAATTTTATTTTTTTTAAAACACAAAAGGAAAGATTATTAAGTTCTTTTTAAGCACCCAAAATGAGGCTAAAAAGATCTAATTAAGCATGATTTGATCACTTTCCAAGTAGTTTCCTGCAAAAAAATTGTTCGAATGTTATTTAGTTTAGAAGTTATTTTTATGTGATAACATGATGTTTGAATCTAAACAAATAGAATATTATGAAATTTTAAGAGACAAAACATGGTTTTAAAAAACAAATCATCTAAAATAGAGATTGTATGACCCTAAACCAAGTTATTGAAGATGGTTTATTAGCTTACTAGTTTTGCATAGTGACTACCAATGGTTATACTTCACCATTGATGGTTTTACCTGATGATCAATGGTTTAAAATGACCATTGGTGGTTGAAATGAATTTTTATGATTATTGTGTAAACTTGTGACAAAGAAAAATGTCAAAATAAAGTTATAAAATCAAATTTAACAAGTTTCAAGTATTCAAATCTTAATCTAAGACTTGTATATTGATCTTTTTAGTATGTATGATATGCTAGGTCCCACCAAGCATGATATAATTTAGAGGGGATTATAAATAAAGTTAGTCAAACATTAGTCAATAAATCATAAAAAATACATTAAAGATATAACAAAACTTAGCCTATCTATTCATGTGGGGTTATGTTAATAATAATATGATACAAATGAAAGAAAGTAAACCATTACCTCCCCAAGTGACTCTATTGATAAAAAATAGAAAAAAAAACATGTTCTCCCCTTGATCAAACATATTTGTCTTCATCAAAAATTGTGGGAAACTCATCTAATGTCTCAAGAACACTCCATAAAATCTAGGCTCATGATATATAACTATCTAATTTGCCTATCAAATGAAGTTAATCCAAATATGAATAATACAATAATCAAAACACAAATGAGTTGTGAAGTTATTTTAACATTATAAAATTTCAATACTTGAGCTTAAAAATGATGTTCATGTCTCTTCTATTTATAGATTTTCAAAATGGTTCAAGATCAACCATGCCCATCCATCTCAAGATTGAGATGTGTGGCCATGGGTTAATCTAATATTTGAAATTAAATACATAAAAATATTCATAATGATTTAGGATAAGAGGCATTAAAGAGGTATGGGAGACCCATAATCCTCATATTTTATGCATTTATAGCTTATGGATCATACCTCATAAATGATGTCACTAGGTAATGTAAATATTAAGAATCAATTTCCAATATTGAGATATTCAATAAGTTCCATGGAATTATTACTTAAGATCTTAATTTAGATTAATTAGCTTAAATAAGGTTAATTAAGTTTAGTGAAATTCTTTGGAAATTGGCCCTCAATTAATCAACATGGTCAAAAAAACATATTATTGGGTTGTAATTTGACTTAGGAATAATTAGAAGGTGATGTTAGATGCATTGGAACCATATTCTCATTTAGGATATTGCCAACACAAAATAACAGTAGTACATGATGTGTACTAAAGAATTAGAAGAAAAGAGTGATCCAGAGCATAAAAAGGCAAAATCATCATTTTGACTCAAAATGAATTGATCAAAGTTAGGTATCTCATAAAATGAATTGCCCCATTTAGGGATACTTTGACTTAAATTGGCACTTGTAAATAATAATTTTGAACCATTTAGGGCATTTTAATGATTTTGACCTAAAATCTACATTTGAGTGTAATTAAGTAATATTGATAATTTCAACATCAATAGTGTTAAGAATTGGATGTCCCACTTGGTGTGCCAAAATGTAGAGAGAATTACAAAGAAAGTTTTTCAAAAATTAGTCAATAAATCATGAAAAATACATTAAAGACATAACAAAACTTAGCCTATCTATTCATGTGGGGTTTTGTTAATAAAAATACGATACAAATGAAAAAATGTAAACCATTACCTTCCCAAGTGACTCCATTTCTAAAAATCATCTCTAAAACATGTTCTCTCATTGATCAAGCATCCTTGTATTCATCAACAATGGTGGAAAAATCCTCTAATGTCTCAAGAACACTCCATAAAATCTAGGATCATGATATGTAACTATCTAATTTTCCTATCAAATGAAGTTAATCCAAATATGAATAATACAATAATCAAAACATAAATGAGTTATGAAGAGATTTTAGAACTATAAAATTGTAATACTTGAGCTTAAAAATGATGTTCATGACTCTTCTATTTATATATTTTCAAAATGGTTCATGATCAACCATGAGCATCCATCTTAAGATTGAGATGTGTGGCCATGGATTAATATAATATTTAGAATTAAATCCACAAATATCCTCATAATTATTTAGGATAAAGAGGTATGGGAGGAATTAAAGAGGCATGGAAGACCCATAATCCTAATATTTTGTACATTTATGGCTTATGGATGCCACCCCATAAATGATGTCACTAGGTGATACAAATATTAAGAATAAATTTATAATATTGAGATATTCAATAAGTTCAATGGAATTATTACTTAAGATCTTAATTTAGATTAATTAGCTTAAATAATGTTATTTAAGTTTAGTGTAATTCTTTGGAAATTAGCCCTCAATTAATCACCATGGTCAGAAAAACATATTAATGGGTTATAATTTGACTTACGAAGAATTAGAAGGTGATGTTAGATGCATTGGAACCGCATTTTCATTTAGGATGTTGCCAACACAAAATACCAATAGTACATGATGTATACTAATAAATTAGAAGAAAAGAGTGATCCAGAGCATAAAAAGGCAAAATCATCATTTTGACTCAAAATGAATTGATCAAAGTTAGGTATCTCATGAAATGCATTGCCCAATTTAGGGATACTTTGACTTAAATTGGAACTTTTAAATAATAAGTTCAAACAATTTAGGGTGTTTTAATGATTTTGACCTAAAATGTGCATTTGAGTGTAATTCGAGTAAGATCAAAAATTTCAACACAAATGGTGTTAAGAATTGGATTCCCACTTGGTGTGCCAAAATTTAGAGAGGATTATAAAAATTAGTCAATAAATCATGAAAAATGCATTAAAGACATAAAAAAAACTTAGCCTATCTATTCATGTTGGGTTTTGTTAATAACAATATGATACAAATGAAAGAAAGTAAACCATTACCTTCCCAAGTTACTCCATTTCCCAAAAGAATCTCAAAAACATATTCTCCCCTTGATCAAGAATCCTTGTCTTCATCAACAATGGTGGAAAACTCCTCTAATGTCTCAAGAACACTCCACAAAATCTAGTCTCATGATATATAACTATCTAATTTCCATATCAAATGAACTTAATCTAAATATGAATAATATAATAATCAAAACACAAATGAGTTGTGAAGATATTTTATCATTATAAAATTGTAATACTTGAGCTTAAAAATGATGTTCATGACTCTTCTATTTATAGATTTTCAAAATGGTTCAGGATCAACCATGACCATCCATATTAAGATTAAGATGTGTGGCCATGGATTAGTCTAATATTTTGAATTAAATACACAAATATCCTCATAATGATTTATGATAAAGAGGTATTAAAGAGGCATGGGAAACCCATAATATTGATATTTTATGTATTTATGGCTTATGGATGCCACCCCATAAATGATGTCATTAGGTGATGAAAATATTAAGAATCAATTTATAATATTGAGATATTTAATAAGTTCCATGGAATTATTACTTAAAATCTTAATTTAGATTAATTAGCTTAAATAAGATTAATTAAGTTTAGTGCAATTATTTGGAAATTGCCCCTCAATTAATCAACATGGTTAGAAAAACACTGGGTTGTAATTTGACTTAGGAAGAATTATAAGGTGATGTTAGATGAATTGGAACTGTATTCTAATTTAAGATGTTACCAAAACAAAATAACAATAGTACATGGTGTGTACTAACAAATTATAAGAAAAGAGTGATCCAGAGCATAAAAAGGCAAAATCATCATTTTGACTCAAAATGAATTCATCAAAGTTAGTTATCTTATAAAATTCATTGCCCCATTTAGGGATACTTTGACTTAAATCAGCACTTGTAAATAATAAGTTAAAACCATTTAGGGTGTTTTAATGATTATGACCTAAAATGTGCATTTGAGTGTAATTTGAGTAAGATTGACAATTTCAACACAAATGTTGTTAGTAATTATATGTCTACACATACTTCAAACCAAGCTGATCTACTATTGACTTTGGTATCATTAAAGTACTTGATCTATTGTCTACCCTACAAATGTGTCCCAAGAAGTCACCAATGATCACATAAATGTAAAATGGAGGAGGTTTGACCACCTTATTTTATTATCCTTCATTAGGTATTTTGGTTGCATTGGTGAGAACTACATTTTATTTTCTTAGTGGCTTGTCTAAAACATTGATATTTGACAAAACCTCTTGAGTGATATCTACCTGACTAGGCATAGAAAGCATATCCCACATTGACACACTCACATTGGACTTTTTCATTTGTTTAACAATATTGATGGGCAAACCAAAGAATTTTTCTTGTACTTTGGGAGCCACATCCATATTTTGAATTTGTGATTTTTGGGGTGAAAAGGCATTCCCTTGGTTTTGATTATTTTGAGCTATTGGAACCTTTGGAGCAGTAGTAGGTTCCTTTAGATTTGATAGTAATGGATTAATAGTAGGAGGCTCCTTGACTTCTTCCTGGTTACCATCTATGTTTTTTATTTTGAACATTTTATTAGTTGCCATGGAATGTTTGCTTGGATAGAAATAGCCTACTGATTAATGCATAACACTCTTCATGGTCGTAATTAACCATTATATCACCCAATTGGTTTGGTCCTTTATTAGGCCCCTAGCCTTATTAAGGCTCTTCTATTTTTGTCATCATAGGTACTTCTATGTTCTGAGCCATAAGTATTGGAACACAAATAGATAATGAGAGGGGAGTGAATTAGTATATTAAAAAAACTTAGTCTTTTAATAAATTTTTTAATGTAGATTAAAACTATATGCAGATATTACACACAAAAAAAAAACATAACACAAGATATACCATGGAAAACCCAATATGCTAAAAACCACCATGATAATAATTTATAGAATATAATTTTATAATCCAACCTCTAATAAAGAACCTCACTAGTTACAATATTCAATGGAACCAACCCTAAAGAGACACCAATTCCCTGATTTAAGAGCTTCAACTCTAAGGAAGCACCCGCTCCATAATTTGAGCATCAACTTAGCTTGTTTGATGGAACCAACTAATCAAATCCTCTCTAGAGCTATAACTCTAAATTATAACATAGATTCATAAATGAATACAATCCTTTTATTATTTCTTATAGGTATAATCTATAAATACTAATACTCTACACACTCTCTTCTCTTCTCTTTGATTTTATGTCTCTATATATCTCTAATTGACACACTTCATTAATATTTTTCAATCTACTCCTTTCTCTCTCTATTTAACTCTACTCAACAACAATAATAATAGATCTGACAACTTTTTCCTTAACCTAAATGTCATATATATATATATATATATAAAATTGATCTAGGGTTTCATGTCTTTTTTATGTTCACACTTGTTTACATACACATCACACTCTATTCTAAACTTAGTTTATTATGACTTAAAATATAAGTTTCCCGCATCTTGAATTCATGCATCAACACCATGATTATTGGTCTCATTACTATCTATAGCATTTTTTGGACTCTAGTTTTGATACACATGCATATTTACATATATTTGATTGGTTAGATCGATCAATCTCATTGTCTATGTCATGATATAGGGATTAATCACATGTTTCTATGTCTAACCATTAAATTGAACATAAATTTAAATATCAATTATTTATCTTGAGTTTGGCACCATGATATGATGGTATATATTCAAATGGCTCAACTTTAAAATGCATACATTTGCTTGATCTCTAAAAGGATCATGATGTTCATTTAATTTGTGTATGTATCTTAAATTTAGCTTTGTAAAATTTAAAATGTGTCTATTGATCTTATTGATTTGAGCTTCCATGTGCCATTATATCTCCATAGAAGCATGATATTTATCTCTATCTAGATGTTAAACATCAAGTTCTTTATCCAATCTTGTTGCTTCCTACATATTTGGATCACTTACACTCTATCAATATTCTTAAACATTCTTAGTCTTTAACTCAATACTATGTTGATAAACCTTGAGCACTTTATTCCATCTAAATTCACTTGCTCTATTTTATCTCCTTTATATGATCATCTTCTCATCGTCATATCTTCTAATAAGGTCAATCTTTATCTCTGCTTAGCTCTCAAGAATGTGACACTTGGCATTAATGCATGCCTTCTACACATTGATATCAATTCCTAATATTGGGACACTTGGCATACTCACATTACTCATTAATGATTTGAATTTAAATTGCACTATATATTTACTATGAAAGCTTTGTGATTGTGATACTTATCACTAGCAGAGGTCCCTTTGAAAATTTAAATTCACTATGATTTATTGGATTTTATTCATATGATTAAGCGATATCCATTGATCAAGCTAGGATAAATATAAATTTTAAGACTTAGGAAATATTAAATCATCTGATCACTGATCAAGATGGTAATTTCTAGGTTGAAGAGCCTAGTTTTACAATAATGACAAAGGTTCAAGTTATAACTTAAGCTACTATGTTCAGGCTATATCAAGTCAACATCAAAATATAAAAAGCCTATTGAACACCATGACTTAAACCCTTAGGGTTTAACTAAGAAACCATATCATGTTTTAAATCAAACATAATTCAATTCTAAGCTCATTCCTTCTCATTTGAACATGTGGACCATATATTCAAGATGCTCATGAAAAACCCATAATAGATCTTCTATCTATTTCCTTTGTAAATGTCCATAACGATCTTTGTAAAATCATGATAATTTTGAAAGAACTTGTGCATAATTGACTAAGTATAGAGACCATTTCAATATGCCTATAAGGCTAACTTTATACCTACATAACTCTTGTCATGCTTAGTTATATGACCTATAAATTAGTGCATAAAATCTTCTTACATAGGGGATTATATCCATATATCCATTTGCTCCTAAGGTATTCATATGTGAAATATATGACGTTATCAAAGTGAATAATTAGATTTATCTTGAAACATAAAAATTTGACTAAGTGTGGGAAAACACTGTCAAAATGGCTTGAGCCCAACTTTGATCAACCATATATTTTGTTGCACTATGCTACATGACCTAAGATTTAGTGCATAGAAACTAGGCATAAAAATAAATAGACCTATATGATCATTTTATACTTGTACCTCCTTATGTGAAAATTCTAACCTCATAAATATTACTACTTGGATTTGCTGAACCCTTTTACAAATTTTTTTGTGTTGAAACTTAGTGAATTTTATCCAAGTATCTAGCTTTACATCCCCATATATTCAACTATGATTCATTAGATGTCTTTAAATATAGTGCATAATAAATAGGGATTAATATGATCACAACCATGTGACCAACTCCCCCATGCTCATTCACATGTGGTAATGGGGATATCAACAAAATGTATTCTCATATTTTCCTATCATAGACCCAAAATGTGTAGATGATCAATATGAAGAAACAAATGAATTCCATTCATGCACACAAGTATTAAAATAAACCTTGACCTATGATAGGATCCTTTGCATATCCTCTAATCAGCATATTCAATCTTGAACATCAATGACATGCTCATAATGTCCATTTTGACATTAATGAAAATCATATTTCCAACAATAAGAGCTTTATTGAATCCATAGTTAGTATATTGATATCATTGATCATTGAAAGCCTAATTAAACTCAATGTTTGGGATAACAAATTGATCAAATGATTGATTATAAGGCATAATACCCTCTTCTTCTTGAGAAATATTGTTCTAAATAGGGACCATATTATTAGAAGTACTTGTAGCATTTAGATTATAATTGTTTTTCCTAACATAGTTAGGCTACCCTTGTCCTTAGCCTTGTCCTTAGAAATTTCCCTTAAAGGTTGGTCTATTTATCTAATAAGACTATTGAGGATGATATAGATCTTGATAAGGTCTATTTAAATGAGATTTATACCTCTTCACATTCACCAATTCGTTTCCCAAGGATTGAAACATGATCTTAAGTGTTTTGATGTTTTTGTGTTTTTAGGAGTCACTAGATTGGCTAGTTGAAACCTTTTCTTGATTTGGTGTAGGTATGGGAGAAAATATTAGCATAGGTGTAATGGTAGAAATGGGGGGAATAAGAAAAGGAAGTGGTTGAATCTTAGGAAAAAAAAGAATTAGTGGCCTAGGTGTAACCTTGACATCTTGTACTAAAGTATTCTCTACCCTGATTACTACCTCATAAGCATTCAATAGTATGTTTCCTCCCATAGACTGAATCATTATTGCAATATCACTCTTGAGATATTTTAGATAATAAAAGAAAGTATAGTTAAGATTAGGCCTAATATAAATTTTAATCTTGTCCCATGTATTTTGAAACTTGGTATTGAAATCCTTCATAACCTCATGAGGAGCCCTCATGATTGTAGTTAACTATTTTGCAAGTGATAAGTGGTCACTCTTGTCTTTAAACCTTTTGAACAAAGCATCTCTTAACTAATACCATGATGTGATAGATTTATAATTAAGGTTTGTTATACCAGTCCAAGTCCTTTCACTTGAATGATATGGATAATAACTTGATAACCACATTTTCTTTAGTAATGTCATGAATATTACAAAAGTTGGTTATATCTCTAAGGTGCTCAAAGTGGATTATATATTGGTCTGCCATGAAGTAAGGAACACTTTTAAGGGATACCACTAGAATAGGATCATACTAATTGAGATCCAAATGACTCTAACCATTGAAGGTCACAAAAGGAAAAGCTATAGGGGTAACCATAGTAGTAAAATGACCCAACAAAGCTCTTATTGTAGAGGTAAACTTAGAAACTAGTTTAGGAGTAAATTTTCCTTTATAGGGTTGAGTGTTATCAAATATTAACCTTTTTGTTAAGTTTAAAGGTAATTCACTAAATTCAAAAGGAATAAGTCTAGAAGCTAATATTGTATTCACCTTTAGCATGAAAGATAGCTAGGACTTTGCCACCAAAATGTTGAGTGTTGTTTACAGTCACTAGATACTAAAATATGAAAGCTATAACTACTATACATTGATCAAACAAACATAAAAATTGATCAATCTTCTTCAAAACTGGTCCCACTGGGTATGTTAAAAACTATTGTAGCACACAATTTCACCCTTGTGAAAGAGTTATTCAAGCTCTCTTACTCCTAACTATAATTTTAGAGCAACCTCAGGTTGTGGGTATCGTATAGTGAGGTTGAACCTCTAGAGAAGGCCAGATTCCTCTTGGTAGATCACCTAAACTACTATTTATACTTAGAAAAGAGATAGAAAGAGGGTATTGGATAAATAAAAACACTAAAATGGTGATGTATAAAATTTATTGATACTCACATAAGCTTGAAATAAAAACTTACTCTACATAAGATAATATTTTCTCACACAACCTCATAAATTAGCTAATTTGCATAAGTATTTCATAAACTAGGCTCACCAAACAATACATGAATCAAAGAGGAATTCTAATATTTATACCAGGCATCCATTAATGTAAGAAAGAACTCAAGTTTAGACCTATAAATAACCTAAAAACACCTAAAAATAGGAAAAAAAAAGGACAAGGGACATGAAATAATGCTTCTTCACAAGGCCACCATGCACAAACTTGTTAAACATAATTTAGAGGTAAGAGATAGGTGAAAAATGATCTTTATTGCTTCAAAAGGTCTCTCTTACAAATTTTTATAGGGTTTATCCTTATCAAATGAGAATATCTTACACAAAATGGGGGAGAAATGAGAGATATAAGAGAAAAGAGGAAGAGAGGGAGAAGAGGCAAGCAAACAAAATTCAATAAATGAGACACAACCACTTTCATGGTGTTTCAACCACTTTTGGATCAATTAAAACTAATAATTCATCAATAAATTAACCTCTATTATCCCAAATAGTCTTCAATCCCTCTCAATAGCTTAGTAACACACCAAAAGACAATAACTTCTTGAGGATGATGATGTCATGATCTACTAAGAAGGAAAAGTCTCCAAAGACTTTAAAACTTCATTGAATGATTAAATTATCCTTATCAACCTCCAAACTCTCATCTATGGACTTATAATCCCCCATTCTACTTGATTTTCTAGAAGCTCTTGGAAAATGGTCAGTTAACTTAGCATTTTATGCTTAACTGACCATGGAGGTTAAGGTTCATGTTTTCTTTTCAAGGTTATTTTCTAATTTAAACTTGATTTTTCTCCCAAAACCTGAAATAAATTCCATGATACCTACAACTCTCATAGACCCCATTGATGGAGGTCACAAGATTGAGCCACCTTTAACTAACTACCATAAAAATTGATCCCAAGGTCATTTGGCACATTGAAGACCACTTCTGAACCTATATAAAACATATAGACATCTATAGATTGCATGAGAGGAATAAAATAAAGATTTTGAAAACCTTCAATACCTGCAATAATGGTAGAAATCACCATAAACCTATAAGAATCCACAAAATATAAACAAACTAGGTTCTTAACCCTTTAGCTTGGCTTGATACCCTTGAAGCCTTTATGAAGAGCTCTAAGTTCCATATAATGATGTTTTAGTTCCCATTAGACATCTTTCATGGCTTTAAACCATTTATCTCTTTGAAAACATGTAAAAATATGCATTTTGAGCCATTTTGGGCCTCCTAAGGACCCAAACATGCCAGATTATTATAAAAAATAGGTTATTCAAGAGATGGAGGGAGTTATCTACACATTATATGTGGTTTACAAGAAATTTTAGGCCATTTGATGCAACTGTGAATCCAAAAACACAAAACTGGTCAAAAAGCTCCTTTGTAGGCTCAAACAAGATCACCTTCAAGACATTGTTCATGAGATGTGGACCTCTATTCCATCACTTATTTACATGTATTTTTAGTCCTTATACCCCTTCAACACCCCTAAAAATATTTGGCTTTAATGCAAAAGGTATGAAAATATACACATGTGAAGATGATTGCCTATAGGATTTGTAAATATTTTAGACATGATTACACTCTTACAAATTTTTCATGAAGATTATTACCTTAACCAACCTAAATACACAATTAATTTCAATTACATATGGGTAATAAAAACATAATAAAATAACTTGGCCCAAATCTTCATGCTATGAAAGAAACAAGCATATGAAGAAGGGCTAAAATTAGGTGTCATAAGCTTGAAAAGCTCAAATTTCTCCAAAGGACCAATTTTAAATTTCCACTAACCTCATTTAAATTAAAAAATATTAATTTCACCTAAAACATCTCATAACACCTCTTTATATTATCAAAACTCAACTTTGCCTTTTATGCCTTTGAGACTGTCTATGGGGTTTTGAGCTTGCTTATGGGGTTATCATGAAGTTTGGAGAGTGAAAACTATATAAAGGTGATTAAGAGGATTAAAAAAATCTTTACACTCATTTTAAAAATAATTATATAATATTTGAACCCTCAAACACACCTTAAAACTCCAAAAAGTATGCCTACATGAATAGTGACCATTGCAAGACATGAAGGGGATTATTCTAAAACAACGTATAATTACACTAATAACATGAACTACCCAAGATTATTTATAGGTATATTATGTCACAAGGACAAATATTACCAAGTTTAAAGTATTTTGGATGTGTATTTTGTCTTGTAGACCCTTTTTACCACAATTTACCTTGAGTTGCCTAAATGCCTAAACTTGTCTTTCTTCAAACTTTTGCATGACACCCCTAAATGTGATAAATTATATAGGAAAATATATGTTTCAAAAATAATATTATATTTTTTTAAGACCTATATAATGCCTAAACTCATTTTTATCATCCATAATTGACAAAACTTCAACTGGTCTGTAATGGTTGCCTTCTTGAATGCAAGAGGACTATGTCAGAATAGTGGGAAATTACACTCTTTATATGAAATTTAGGATGGCATGGGATTATTTTTTTGGTAATGGATACCATTAATACCAATTTTTGTGCTTTGACTCAACCTGTAGATGACCCAAAATGGGCAATTCCTCCAAGGCATGTTTTAATGTTTATCATGATTTGACATATGGTTGAATTTAATAAACTAATGAATATATACCACTATTAAAAAAGCTAAATAATATGTAAAATTTGTAGAATATTTAATAATTATTCTCTCTACCAAAATTTGTGATTGGATCCTACATATTTTGGCCTATAAGCCCATTTTGGTAAAAGTTAGTGACACATGTCTGCTTGGTCCAATATCAAAATTGAGTTTTCCTCATTTTTCCTTTTTTTTTGATAAAACAAGGGGAATGTGCTTTTAATAGGTCATTAATAACTTCATTTTCATTATTTCACCCTTCATTGGTTTGCCTTTACCTTTAGGAAACTCATGTTACCTTATGTCACTTTAAGATCTTCAAGGCAAATCCATGGATGCATGTGTGTTCAGTGATGTGGGTGATGGATATGAGGTACATTAAAGTATATTGAAATTTTTAAAGCCCTATATCATCAACCTATCCCCCATTCCATCTCCACATGTTACTATCAAACCTCCATACCATGAAACTCCACCATGGAGCACTTTATTTGACTTACCTTTTGCCCTACAGGGTTTTGTTATCTTATTGACATTGATTGTGATTTTCTAGTACTTGGGGCTCCATAATTACTTTTCCATCATATATATAGTCATGTTTTTAATAATTATTATCTTCTTGGCCATAACTTCCTTAGATATGACTAAGTTTTTCCTCTTTCCTCATGTCTTGAACATGGCTATTAGTCCTAATAGCCTTTTGGCTTTCAAAGATTATATGTCCTTATACTTGGAAACCTCATTCTAACTTTGGTAGACATAAATTTATTTGGTCTCATTGGATAACCTTTTCAATTATGAACTCTCCTTAAATATGTCTCTTTTATCTCAACTTCATGCTTGTTCAAGGAGAAGCCTATGCTCTCCTTTGGTTATAGGTGTCTTTTTTAGGGTTGTAGGTGTCCTTTTTTGCTCCTATTCATCCCCTATTGATCCTGAATGTGTCTCTTTATATTGATCTTATTCATGAAAATTTCAATATGAATGCTATAGACTTTGGCATGATGATCAAATCAGCCTCCTTAAGCCTTAAAAGTCTTAAGACTACCAAGTATGCCTTCTTAGAAAAGGCACAGGCATATAGATGTCTTTTAGGGGAGATTTATGGCCAAATTAAGTTTGGTCACTATTCAGGGCTCTTTGTTTAAAGCCTATAAACAACATCCTTTCCATATTGTGTTCTTGTGACTCTATACCTCTTCTTGAAGATAAAATCCTTCTTGGAGTGCACTTGACTACTCTTTGGTTGCTTAAGGTGATTATATAGAGAATGGTCATTCTTGAGAGTGTTTGGAAAGCCTTGAAAACACACAAATGTGTCTTTGGTTCCTTATTTATCATGAATATCCCCTAAATAACCTCATTAAAATCTCAAAATGATCCATACCCCCTGAAAACACCATAAATCCTTGCTATTTTTATTGACTATAGGTCCCTATCAAAGCTTGATATAGGTCTCCATGGAATGAAAAACCAATTACCTTATTACTTTTTCATAATATCATTATATTCACCTTTTTTCTCTCTTCTCATTCCATCACTCCAAGTCTTTCACCTTTACTCACTTTTCACTGGGCAACCTCCTTTGGTCTCAAGGGTCAAATATTGGCTCAAGTTTCAAGAGCTAAAAATTTTATCATGGATGTTCTAAGGTGACCTCATTAGACTTTTCTTAATCCCTTTAAAGTTATCAAATTCACTCTAGCATCCCATTTCACATACAAGGCTCATCTTAAGTTCCTAAGGTTTGTAACCCCTTTTTTTCTTTATTTTTGCCTTGTACAAAAAAAGTACAAGTGATAAAGAGAAACTAAGGGTATATTCAGATTCACTATATTGATTTACACCTCAATTCCAAGTTTTATGGCTAGATTCCACCCTAAGACCACACTTCCTTCATTAGCCTCCCCTCAATTAGGCCTAATTAGCCTTTAAGCACACTTTAGATCTAGAAACCATATTGTATGGCCTCTTACCAAACCAAAACCACTTGATTAAATTTAGGCACCTTGAAAACTATTAGACTATAAGTTTTTGGCAAATCTAGAGGGTTAAAAATCTTGGAATCAATAAAACCCTAGTTTAGGGCTTTTTATCCTCTTACATAGGCCAATAGCATACTTAAATATATATTTTGAGTTAAACTTAGTTTAAAGGGACCAAATAACCACAATTAGGGCTTATTTTACATCCCTAACCTTCTCCAATATATTATATCTCTTAATCCACTCATTTCATGCTTTAAACACCAAAAATTCAGTCAACTGTGCATAGAAAAGGGGACTATGCAAGGCAGTGAGGGTTCTAACTTGCAATGTACTTGGCTCAAGGGAAGGTAAAAAAGGTTTATGACCTTTCATAGGTTTGTTAAAATATTATACCACTTTACCAATGCTTAAATATCCTTTTCTAACTTCTCTCCATACTTTTTTTCATGCTGAGGATATGTTTATTACGGTGGTTAGAGGTTACTTTGTTGGATCATTATCCTTATTCAAGGATTAAATAATATGTTTTAGCTCTCCCCTTGATTTATGAACACAAAATAAACCCCAAAACCTTATTTAGATTTGAAAAAACCCTTGAAGCCTATTTAAATCACAAAACACCTCCTTAACATAGGCTTTTCCTTGTGATTGTAGGGTACATTATTGATGGTTTTAGGTAGTTAAATTTAGATGAAAAGACTACACTTGACCTTTTTAAACTATAAAATTACCCTTTAATGAATTCACACCTTCTCATTTTCTTGAATAAACTTTCATTTTCAAATTACTATCATCAAGCCAATGTGCTTCAAAACTTTGAAAACCTTTACATAACACTATTTATTCCATTGATTATAGGTGGTCATATTGACTTATTATGTCTACATAAATGTGTTCATGATTGATGTATTAAATATATAAATCCATTTATGCCTAAAACTTAATGTATTCTTTACCTTATATCATATCTTCATAAAAGCATCTTGTAGACACACTTTCCCCTTCCATGCTTAATTATAACCTTAACTACAAGTGTTATGTCCTCTATACGAACTGAGAATAGGGGTTTAAGATAATTGGAGAGAATTTGACAACAAAAAATGTGATAATATGTGTGAGGATAACCTTGAATTTCCAAATATTTTAAAACAACCTAATAGTCACTTTGAAATCCATATCCTTGAAATCCTCATAATATTGTTCACCTACTTGGCTGTGTTTATTCTTAATGGTTTTAGGTGTACTTTTCTCCTTATTATCACTTCATTAATCTAGTCATTATTTTCATATCACACTCTTCATGAGATTGCCAACCTCAAATTCCAATTATGTGTTTTCGATCAAAAGGCTTCCTAGAGCCTTAAGAGTGCCTTAAGACTACCAAATAGGCATTTTTTGAAATGACATAGGCCTATAAGGTCTTTGTGATCATTGTAGGCCTTTGTACTAAGATCTCCAATGTTTAAAGATGGTTTGAGAGCATGAGTGAAGTAATAACATGGACAAATACTAAACCACGACTTATACATCCTTATTCAAACTTCCATAGCATGAGATCAATCTCACAAGGGGAATATTCTTACCATATTATTGTAGAGTACACTTGTACGGTCTAAGAGTATTTAAGTACTTGAAAAACCCTCAATTATTATTTTAGAGAATTCATAATGATATTTTAAAAACTCAATTATCTCCTTGATGGCATCAACAAAATAAAACCAACCATTTCTCTTTAGTCACAGACCCTCCATTAG
This sequence comes from Torreya grandis, assembly GCA_037957365.1. NCBI lineage: Eukaryota > Viridiplantae > Streptophyta > Pinopsida > Cupressales > Taxaceae > Torreya > Torreya grandis. The sequence continues at coordinate 3,646,407 of JARHVA010000730.1, read as the reverse complement.
GTCTTTGACTATGTATCATGTTGAGTGTACAATAGTGGATGTAGGTCACCATATTTAAATGAAACTATTGCAAACATGGTTATCCAAGGTGATTTTGACTTGACTTGTGATGTCACATTGATGTCATCCTATCACTCCTTAACTTAAAATGATAACATTCTCCACAAAGCCTATTGATTGCCCAAACCATTACATGGATCTAAGTTACCTCTTGTATGATCTAGGACCAAGTTTAGACATTCAAAGTATGACCAATTATGAACTAGATAATTTTACCATAGGTAAAAACCAATTACTTTATTTTTTTTCTATATGGTTTCACTAGTCATGGTGTTATACTCTATATTTCAACCTTAGGATGTGAAGGTCCTTGAGGTTTAGAACTGTAGACATCACTTCCTTAGTTTAGTAAATAAGTGTGTACTTGTAGGTCCCTAAACCTCATGACCCTATAGTAAAAAACCTATATTATCTTATAAGGTCCTACCCCTATGTGATATATTCATGATGGATGCACTTATATCCCTCAAGACTCAATACGGCATTACTATTTGTTATTACCAAAAGGGGTTAGGTTACTATTTTGGAGCTTTAGGGAAACTAGTCCCTAACCTCAGTCCTTCAATATTTAACATGGATTATTAAACTTGAATACTCTTCCATGAATTTAAAAATTATTTTTATGGACTTTAATGACCCCCCAACTTTTTGAAGTTTTTAAACACATCATATTGTTTGATGTAGCTCCTTCATCCCTCTATGTAACCCTGTATGTGGTCATCTCAGTATGTAGAAAGTGACTGGGAGTAGAGGTAGTGTACATGGAATATGGTTTAAAAATAGTTTAAAACCTGCCTAAAAGACTTAAAATTGGTTACCCTTTACCTTGATATGCTTGGAACATGTTTCCATACCTCCATCCTAATGTCCTCAATCCACTGTTGATGTTAATAGAAGTTGTAAATAGGGTAGTGAATGAAGGACTTGAGTAATGTGCATGGCGTGTGATTATTCCAACTAGTATTAGACATTTTAAGGTCTCAAATTAATTATTTACAAACTTAAGGAACTTGAAACCAATTGTAATGCCTCAATTCAATGTGATTAGGTTCTATTAAGACACTTGTAGATACACTTCAATGTGTTTAACTATGTACATATGAGAACATGTCTCTAGATGCTATCTATGTCATTTGGGTACCTATATTACTTATTAATGTTATGATAATGTGTTCAAACCCTTTTGAACTATTCATAAAATTTAAATGAACCTCTTCAAGACCTCACATACCTTACTTAGGTGACTATGTATGGAAATGTAGGAAATGATTGTTTGGCCTACCAAGGCTTTGACGAACCACTGAAGATTGAGGAGAAAGATAACTTCTATGTTTTTTATGTGACATAAGGAATATTAGGTAAATTATTCTTCTAACCTAGGTTCTGATCTAAAATTGATTAAATATTCCATTCATAAGGACAAGAAATAAAATAGATTTTATGCCATAAGTACCTTCTTGGGAGGATTTAGGTGATGAAAACAATTGAAATAGGTAATATTTAACCCTTAAATGACTCATAAATAACCATTATTTCTCATTGAGTTATAAATTAAGAAATAAGGGAGAACTTGGACCCTGTTTGGATGAGTACGCCATCTAGACACCCCTAAACTGTTAGTGATTTTTAATAAATATGGGGAGATAAACCAGACCACCAATGCCAAAAAGTGGAATTAAATTAGGGTAATAATAAATTCACAAAATATTTTATCCAAACTCTCTCTCCTCTAACCATACCGAGTGAAAGCCTAAGGCTCTCCTAGAATTGTCTAAAACTACCCAAAATGGTTTTTCCTTAGCATGAAGAACCAGAAGCCTACATATAAAATATAACACTTGGGAATGATTTTTAGGATTTAAATGACCTTTCCTTATTTTTTTAAACCTTCCAAAAAATTTTAACCTCCATTAATGGTAGAAAACCTATTTCATGCCTAGTTTACAACCAATAGGTTTTCCTTACCTCTATTGGTTCTTATTCTAGAATCTAATTTTAGAGGACTTTATGAAGGTATTAGGGACACCATGAATTAATTAATATGAAATTTGAGCCCTTTAATCAAGAAAAATATCCAAAACATGTTCTTCCAAAGCTCTAAAAGGCTCGAAAATGCATCCTTTTGCTCCCAAACTCCTCTCATCCACTCCAAATGACTTCATATGGCCTTGAAAATGTATAAAAGGAGAAACAAATCGTAAGGAGGTGGGATTAATTTAAAACCAAATTTAATTCCTCAAAAATTTATTTTTTCAATTGAAATTTCTATTTTAGGGACCCTAAAGTCATCTGATGCACTTTTGGGGGTCTTTTGGGCATAATAACTTCTCTAGAACTTATTTTTGGCTAGTTAGAATCCCCTGAATGATTGAACACCATGGAAACCTAATAGATCCTTCAATTGTATTTATAGACCTATTTTTGGGCCTTTTCCTTAAAATCACTAAATCCACCTTAAATCTTGCTTAAATTATTTCAAAAGCTTGTAAGTGACATGTGTTAGGGTCATGAGGTTTGTCTCCTCCTTCCACCATTGGATCACTCACTCAATGAAAACTCTGTTTAGCTTCTCATACCACACTAAGACTTCCCATAATACTATATTACATCATAAATTCAAAACCAAAAAGGGAATAATCATGGGGGTAGAAGGTTATTGAAAGGTATAAGAGAATGGCCTGATCCATCTAGGTAAAAGTTTCATATGTAGGCAAATTTTGTCCAATAGTTACTAAAAAATTTACAAAAAATTATTTTATTTTTTTCAAAAAGGTATGCATAATAAATAATCTCTATTTATCTATAAAACTAATGTTTGAATACTAAATTCATGTGCAACATTAAATGCATTAACACATTAAACCACCGGTTAACAACTACAAATATAAGATAGATTATCAGATAAATACCACTCATAAAATGAGATGTGGAATGAATCAAATATATAATAATATAGGTATAATCCACACTCATATATAAATGAGCTGACAGTCATAACTATTATAATATTTAAAACTAAATTACAAATATCATGGCCACTACTATGTTAAATATCATCAAATAATAATGTACAATCTATTACATTTTAGTACAATGTCAAATATATAATATAATATGTATAATAGTATAGATGAGCTTCAAAAATATCTCCATGATCTAAGAATATAACTCAAGTATGATATCCAAATGGTTGAAATGAATTATAGAGGTAAATAATTATCAAAGTTCTTTACCTCCAACCATAGACCAATGATCTCCCACATACCTCCCCACTAGGACTAACCCTACCCTTCAAGAGGGGCATATAAAAATAATGCATATATTAATAAATCAACTAGAACACGTGTGTGTACAATCAACATTACATGAAATAATCCTTTAGACCATGGATTCCTATCCTCTATCTAAATGACATCAACAAAACACATCAAAACTAGATAGTACTATGGAATGAAAATTTCTAAACTAAAACATTACTTTGGCCAAAGTTTTATTATAAAAATCATATCTAAGGATTTGAGTCAAATTCCACTCACAAAACACTCTCTACTACTAAATCATGACTATCATATGATATTATGGGATAGGTAAAATATTTTCCCACTAGCACCCTCATATAATTATCACTTATTATCCCAAAAATATAGTCTACTAATTTTCTTTAAAATATTCAAAAGTAGAATAATACAGACTATAGCATATTCCAAAACTAAAAAATAATGTAAGGTAAAACAATCATAATTCATTAATATCCTTATTGTTTTTCATTCACTCTACATAAATAGTGATATGCATAGTTTTATTTAAAGGATTTGTATTTAAACTAATCGTATACACATGTTTAAAATAAATGAATCCAAGACTAAACACCATAGTCATTTCACAACTTATCTCTATACTTCCTTTAAACACATTCTCATATATGAACCTGGTGATATGAAACATGGTCAATATTATAAACTAGTGAATTCATAAAGATATCTCATAAGCTATGTTTAATATATTCTATAATAATCACTTTATGATCTTTAGTTTTGTTTCATCATAATACATAAGTACAATGTGTATGTGATATACTATATATTAGTTCTACCATATTGATACCAAATGAAAATAGGCTATATTAATATTGTAGCATCTAAAAATAGCTCATAAATAATTTCAATGTGTCCTATGAATATTTAACACTTTACTTATTTCTAGCTTGTTTCCTTTTACCTCAAAACTAGAAAAAATTATATATATGGCTTATAGTTATTTTACTCACCAGATCTGCCATATTGTTTTCAAATATGCCAAATGACAATCCCAAATAATTCAGACAACATTGAAATAATCCTTGAACCTAATATATATTCTTAAGATCTTTTTAACCCTTTCCCAAATATATATTTTATTTTACTATAGGAAGGATTCTCAAAATTTTCACTAACATAAAAGAGTAATATTCATAATTTTATCCATAGAATGGTATCAAATTATGATATGTATAGTTGAATAAACAAGATTCAAGTCATTATAAGACTCATATAGCATATATTTCAACACCATTCATGCATATAGGTATATAAATAATGTCAACACATAGTTAATTGAATATTCCAATAATCTCATGTAACTTACATCAAACAATAAGATTATAAGCTACCCCTTAATAATCTTGGCATTATTTATGACAACATATACTAAGATAGAAGCAAAAATATTAGCAGTAGGTGATATTTTGGTCATGTTACACATACAAGACTTGCCCTTTTTCATTCTTATATTAGGGCCTTTAAGATGTTATAAAATCTAGGAAAGGGGTACTCAAAATATATCTATGTTAAATATAAAACAAATCACCTTTTCTTTTAATATATATAAATATAAAAACATAAATAAGAATTACTTCTTACTTAGAATGCTAGTTTCTGTTTATAGCTATACATGACTTCCATTATGTCACAAATTGAACTCAAGGATACATTATTGTGTTTATAACACTACATAATTTCACAAGAAACTCTCTTCATACCACTATATATTCATTATATTAAACATAATATAAATCAAGTTCTTATAGGTATTATGTCACCAATTCTTCACTCTAAGGTTCTTTTATATTATGTATATTTTATGGATCTATTATAATTCTAAACACATTATTACATAAGTATGTATGTATACCAACAACTCACACAACTTATCTTAATCTCCTTTTCAAGTATTTAAGCATGTAGATGAAAATATTCACCCATTTTATAGTTACACACCACTTCATTATCCCCATACAACTCACGATTAGGTTTGGTATATAATATTATATGTACAAATATCCATACATCTATTAAAAAATGATACAACTATGATTTGCATATATATATGTGTGTGTGTATCATTATAATTAATATGATATCAGAGACTGCAACACTCCTAGTCATAAACGTATAAGGATACATGAATATATCATATTCGATCATGAATACGTATACTTCCCTTTACTAAATCTCCTTGATGGGGATTGACAAATTATGAAAGAATCAAGATAATTTATTATAGATGAAAAATTAATCCTTATATTATATCATTAATACCTATAGCCATTAATTCATTTAGAGGGGAAGCAATTTTTTGGTAAAGTTTAGTTGAAGTGTATATATAATTTTACCCATGGTTTTTATTTTTATCTAATCCATTTTACATATATATATGTAAACACACACACACACACACACACACACACACACACACACACACACACACACACACATTCAAACATGTTTTCTATCCTCACACCACACAATGGCTTTGTAGAATGGAGTATAAGACATGAAACTATAGGTTTTCATGATGAATAAAAATCAAATATGTGACTTCAATCTAAAATACCATAATGGTAAAAAAGAATCCAATACAAATGAATTTTCATGTTTCATAACCCATTAAATATGTCATAGAAGATTTTATAGATGTGAAGGTATCAATGCGTATTAACATTTTAACTTCCTTGTACATTTTACAAGCTTGTGAAACACTCAAAAGTATGAAAAATGAAATCTAAACTTCCCATTATTTTAATCTATTTAATATACGATTCAAAAACAAAACCCTAAAAGGAAGTCAAATGACTCAATGTAAGTTAAATATCAAATAGTTTCCAAATTTTAGCAAAGGAGAAAGGTTTATAATCTCTTTTATAGATCTAGGGATGGAATAAATTTTCATCCATAGGTCTATAACATTGATTCTCTCTAATTTCTAAAAAATGGGTCATCCATGTGTGAAATCAATGATGCCAATAATATAAGCATTTATTTTCATAATAAATCTAAATTGTAACAAACCCAATTATTTCATATGCATAACTCAAAATGTTAGTTGCTTGGTCAATGATGCTAAATGGTAAATTTATAAAATGGGTAGATTCTCATTTCCATTTTCTCAAAGATTCTCTCATTTCTTCTACCATCCATTGTGATCTTCATGGATAATTTTACCCATACTCCCATTTATTAATTTCCAACACTTCATGCATATTATACATGACCAAATTTCTCTCCAAAATCCCCATTGAGATCTCCATCATGAAACTCATATATTGAATGATCCACTCTATATTTTTTATTTAGTTACACTCATAATTAAAGCTCCATTACTAGGAATGATAGCCAAATAGTTCACCATTATCCCTTGGCAAGGTCAAATCTCCATCATTATATTAAAAATAGTAAAAAGCCTAACTGCATCCTCAATTACTTTTGATATTTGAAAATAGAACATCATAAAGAAGGTGCCCCAAAACTTCCAACCAACCCAAATTTTATTCATTTACCCAAATACACAAGAAAACTCATAATGTCTAAACATTCAAAGTGGTGCTAAAATCAAATTTATTTTTAGAGGGTACTCTACCCTTAATATTTGTACACACCTAAAACTAGCTACCAATGGCCTTCAATTAGACTTTAGATTGATTCCTACCAAACACTACAAATTAAGCCTAGAAATCAATAAAGCATACCAAATTCTCTCTTGTGTCATTTAATAAAGCTCAAAATCTCATTGAGACATACCTAATTGGGGTATCCTATTGTATGCAATCATAACCTCTCATAGATTCATCTCTAAGCATCCTGCAACATCACAAAAGTTAATTTGGCCTATGGACCTATTATGTGGTGCACTTGCATACATAAATAAAATCTTTAAATAGTTATATGGATAATCATAATTAATTAATAAGATAAACCAAATTAAGTGCCTAGTTAAATTATCCATGTGTAATTAATGAATTAATAAAAAAATAAATTTAAATATATGAAATATCCTAGCTTTTCATGATTATCTTTTGCAAGTTGTCAAGCCTTTGGAAAATATCCTAAAATATATCATTTTGGAGACCCATGCCTATTCATTGTAAATCATGAGTAATTAGAACCTTTTAACTCTACTAGGGTTATGTTGACTCACTTAGGTTAGGTTTGAACCCATTCCAAGCCTTAAATCCACCTTGAATCACCTTGGGTTGGGGTTAGATATATTTGATATAAATGTAAGCCATTACCCATTGAATTGAGAGGATTGGGAATTGTAGAGTTATAATGCAAGTTTTGTTGCATGAGATTCATATAAATAATGTTATAATGCCAAAATATTGAGCCAAGTGACAACAATTGAACACAAGCCTTAATGGTACCAAGGCAAGAGGGAGCTACACAAACTCCATTTCCAAAGACTCTTTGAAGCACAAATCGATCAAGCCACTCAATAATGCATTTAGAGCTCCCAAGGAAGGTAAAGGATTATGTATCTTTTACATTTTAGTTGTGTTTTCACTTGCCTTTTGTTATCTAAGCTCACACATAAGATCTAGGATTGTAAGTGTGTTTATTTGAATTTTTATAGCTTAGAATAACATGTTACTAACATCCCTTCTTAGATTCCTATGATCACAAATGGCATGCTTGGTGGGACCTAAAGCATATGACATACCAAGGAAACCAAAGTGCAACTCTTAATTTTTTAAATGAATGCTTGATCATCTTAAAAATTAGAGTTTTTACTTTATTTTTATGTATTATATTTTTAGTGTTACCCATATTTACACAGAGATCGACATCAATTTAGCATAATTAGCATCAATTTTGCCTAATTAGCATTGGTTCTATCTAACTATCATTGGTTCCTTATAAAGGGTAGAACATAGAGATAAACTTGGTTTTTAGGTTTCCTTAATAGTTATAGGTTAATTTTATTGGTTTTATTGACTTGTATACTCTCTACCTAATCACCTTGTTATAGGTTTTATGGAGTTTTAATACTAATTTGAACTAACCAACATTTTTAGAAAAAAATTGTTATTAACTTTGGGTACATAGGTAACCGACATTGGTATTTATCAACTAACATCAATTCTTTTCCAATCAACATTTTTTTATAACCAACATTAGTCACTATTGACTGATGGTAGTCTGTGTGTAATAGAAATAGAAAAACTTGAGAGATTGCATTTAAAATCTTATTTTATAACTTGAAAATGTGATTCAAATAAGAAATAAACCCTCTAAAAATTTTAGGTCATGCATGGAAATGTGCCAAATTTGAACATGTTTAATTGTTGAAAATTTACATTTGGTGCTTAAAATGAGTTTAGATGGTTTATACTTGGTTTTTTTTGTGAAAATTTTAAAATTTTGAAACTAAGGCTAAGGGTCCAAAATATTCACAAACATCTCAATTTGGTGCATAACGTAAACATTCACTTAAAATTGTAAATTCCTTGAATTGTTTGTCTTATGCTAGATCCTTTTATACTTGTGTGATTTTCACAAATGAAGGATGAATGTATGCTCTCCCCCCATCCCCTTTAGTGAACTTGGGTGACCAAAAGTGTTTCTTCCTTATAATTTGTGCCTTTTTACAAGGTGTGAAAAGAATGTTGTCTAGGCTCTCCCTAGAACACATATGGTTTGGGTGATCTAAACATAACCTTTAAAGTCTTTTCACTTAGTCATTTATTTTATGCAACTTAGCTTGTGAAAAAGAGTTCATAAACTCCTCATGAGTTATTTAAGAAAGATTTGACCTAGGGTTTCATCTCCTACCATTGTTTCAACCCCACTCCATAGTGGGGTATATAAAATAGGGCACATATACTATGATTTCTAGGGGTTAAGAGTCTAACCTCTCCAATTATAATAAAAACCTGAGTCAGGGCTGATTAACCATGGGATTCTAATAATAAGTACATAGATGAAATAACTATGAAAAAAATAGACCCTTGCATAATAAGTTAAATGGTATGAACTCAATTTATGTGAGGCATATCTAGTGTTAATCACACTTAGAACCATCTAGATGGTCTAAAATTTAAGTTTTAGAATAACCCCACTTATTGTAGACATATTGTTGATGTAGGGAAAGTAGCTCAAAGTTCTCGTCATCATACAATCTCTTGGGAGAAGGGGGGTGTAAAAACCTACTAATACATGTACTTTTATTTTTATATCAACACTTAAAATCCTCTAAGGAACATGTATATAGACAAAATTCAATAATACAATGCAACCTTGTTAGTTTCAGGGCTTTGGAGATTATACTTAGAATTATTTGGTCTTATAATGGATAACAAAAAATGGTTTTAGACTCATATAACAATCAAGTAAAGTAAAAATCACATCATTCCATTATTTGAGGAGGATTATGTCATCCATTTGACACCGTACATTTACCTTAAAACTTTTGTCAAAAATGTTGTGTGTCACTTGATTGAAATGGGTAACATTACACTACCTAAATCAATTCACATTTTTTGCCTTAGAGTCTTGAAATAAACAATCTATCATATCTTTAAAGTACAAGGTTAAACTAGTTGATCTTATTCATTTTTTGTAAATTTCAATATTTAGTCTTGGAAAACAAGGTTGAAATGGTCAATCTTGTTCATTTTTTTCAAATATCACTCTTTAGTCCAGTAAATAAATTTAATCTCGTTGATCCTATTTATATCCAACACTTTTTTAGATTTCAACTAAGTCAAGTTGGTGAACCTATTCATTGTATACAAATCTCACTTTTCATCCTCAATTAACTAGGTCAAGCTGGTCAACCTAGTTCATTTTCTATAGATCTCATTTTTCACTCTTCAGTTTTATCAAACTAATTTGACTTGGTAAAATCTATTCAATTTACTTATAAAAATCTTAATATTTTAGTTTTTTTAGTTTAATCCATTTCATGTTCTAATTTTTTAGTCAAATTACTCAGTACTTTAGATTTCCATGGTATGATTTCTAGTTTTTTGGTTCTATTAAAACTATATCACATAGTCAACTAAGTTGACCTAGACAACATAATTATGTATTTATTTGTCTTACCAAACAAACTAAGTTTACCTAGATGACATTGTTTATTTTTGGCCTATTTTTATAACATACTAGATCAGCTTGGCTAGCCTTGTTCTATTTTTAAAAAAAGAGTTGACTTCCTATTTATTTACTTTTATAAATTAAAAATTAGTTTTCTCCACTTGATCTTCACCTAGATTTTTACTTTGTCCTAATTTCCCTAAAATCTATGTATTAGTAGTTTTAAAAATACTTAGCTATTGTCATGAAGGGATATGCAATATAATTTTAACAATCATTATATATCATTTATAGATAATATAATCAACTAATAGTGGTATTCAAGTGATAAGAGTACTACTTAATAATACCTATCCTAAACTTATCCTTAGACTTATCCTAGATCTTATTATCACACTTATCTAGCCCTTGTATGGGACATAAACATCCCTAGCTAGACCTAAAGTAGTCTCAGATCCTCATTTCTTGATCTTGGCCTTTTGTGCCTAGTGTTCTACCAGTTGAACACTAACACCATAATAGAGACACTAGAATCACATGGTGTTAGTGTCCCAAAAATGAGGCTAATGTACTTTCCATTTATTTTCCTCAACCAAATATCTTTTCAAAACTAAAACCTCCTAGGGTTGGCCTAGACCACTTTTATCACTTGCACAAGCATCAAAATAATACATATACATGAATTTTATCCCTCTAACCACTAAATGGAAATCAGATGAAAAATATATATTCAAACTCAGAACAAGTTGAGCACAATTAAGGTTATTAATCCTTATTCTACCCTACTTATGCATATAACCATTTATAGCAGTCCTAATTAAGATTACCTAGATTTACAGTCTCAAGCACATTCAAGGAACTTAAGGATGCTATCATACTAGCTTCAATTACACTTTCACTAGCACTTAGGTGGGGATAACTACATTGGACTTTATCCTTCCTTAGAGTATTTTTATATAGGAAACTCTCATCACAATGGGGTGTAGAGGATGTCCAACTTACCCTACTAATAAATTCACTTTTATCTCATATCAATTAGATGCCCTAGCTACATGGAATATTAGGATTTTCCCACAAAATCAATCACAATAGGCAAAATACAAGGTTTAAAGACTTATGTATACAAGAATAGACCTTAAAGATCTAGTCATAGTTTCACCTAAAATTTTAGGACAATCTTCCACAAAGGGCACTACCATCAATATTAAGATACTACCACCACCTTTCCAATAATGGTATTACTATCCTATTATATCACTACTATCCAAGAGAGGTTCTGACATTGAGATATAGTTTACAACACTCAGACTAGCTTCCATCTTAGTTGTTTTCCAACTAAGTTCTTATTTGAACTATTTATTACTATTTTTAGAAAATTCAAAACTAGTCCATTCTATAACAAATTAATTTATTTATTTATTACATAATATTTCCTTGATTTAGTCTACTTAGCTCTTTAACAATAATAGGATTTATACTTGTTAAGTCCTAAAAGGTTAAAACATTTAGTGAACCTGACTTCAAACATTGATAGAACCCTAAGCCTAGATGCTCTTAGGGTTTGTATCCTTATTTTTCATTTTTTCATTAGCTCATTTAAGTTTTTAAAATTTCATATATTATGTTTTAGCAATCTTATTTCAATTTATTTTCTATATGCCATTTAAGAAAGCTATCTCACTTCTATTAAGAAGAATTTATAGGCTAGGTGGTAATCCTATTGAGCATATTCATATTATTACTATTTGAGCTTATACCATGGACAAGGGACCAATTGTAACCTTTGTTATTGATATTTCATACCTTGATTATGTGGATTTCAATGATAATGCATTTGAACTTTAGCAATATAATCAAGATCAAGATGATACACAAGTTTGAAATTAATACACTCTCCCTCCACTTAACAGTAAAAACCTAATTTTCAATAAGGATGAGATATTATAGAGATCTAGAGATAGAATTTGGGAACATCCTATTGATCATGCATAAATTCTAAAAGCCATCATGGAAATAAAGAATAAATCAAATAATGGTCAATGTTCAACTCCCCCATATAATAACATTGTTACACCTACATTGGGGCCAACTCAGCTAGCACAACAAATAATTGTAACAAAACAAAATTGTATGACAAGTACACCTCCTATGGCTAGTTCCTCTACTCCATATATATAATCCCTTATGCATGATATCCATACTCTAAAATATAAGGTGTTATATCTTGAGATGGGATCCACTAGGCCATCACATGCCTTGGATTCTAATGTTCTCTTATATATACATTTGGCACATCACATAGTGATAACTCTTTTTCCATCTATATTCAAGGTACCTAGGATTAAATTATATGATTGTAAGGGTGACCTAGATCACCAACTCTAAGTTTTTCACATAGCATGTTTGGACTACATGTCTAATGATTAGATCTTCACTATGTTATTTCCATGTAGTTTAAAGGATTATGCCTTACAATGGTTTTATGATCTACTAAATCAATATATCACTATATTCAATCCTTTGGTAGACATGTTTTTAGTATACTTCTCCATAAACATTAGTGACAAGATCTCATATGCTCAAGTTGCACAATTGAAACAAAAGTCAAATGTTCCTATTATAAGATATGCCTTATGATACAAAACTATATTAGATAAATTAACTATCCCCATGGTAGATAAAGAGATTTAGGATATCTTTAAACATATTATTCTACTAGTATTTCATGAATCTATATTGTTTAAAAAGTTTTTGACCTTCATAGATTTATGCCAAACAATAAAAGAAAGAAAAGTCAAGCTTATATTAATGGGAAAACTAAAATATATAATTGGATCAAAATTAAATTTTAAGAGCTATTATAAGCCTCCATACAAGGTAAGGTCCACTTAAAACAATAGTGATCCAAAGGTCATAATTAACATAGCTTCAGAGTCATCTCCTCACCTAGTTTTATCAATTCTTCCACATAGAGTTTTTACCAACCTTCCAAAATTACCAACACATATTTTAAAATAACTCTTAGAATGAAATGTAATATACATCCTTCCCACCAATAGGTTGATACAACACATATTATTATAAGTAAGTATGATTATAATGTATTCTATAAGTATCATAGGGCACCAAGCCATATAAAAAATATATACATAATCCTAAAACATAAGATACAATATTTGATCAAAGATAACATTATTGATGTGGACACACCCACATAGGCACCCAAAGTATAATAAATAAAATCTAATGAATAAAAAAATTCTCAGATTTATTTCCAAAGAACATAACAAATGAGGGAGGAATCACTTCATGTGTTCAATACACATATCAGGCACATCTACCACCAACTTCATATCACACTACTATAGATGAGGCACACCCACTACATAATATCATTGGTTTGTACCACACTACAATTATAGCTAGACCACTCATCACCTTATAATATCAAGAGATTATTGATGATGCTATAAATTTATATACACTCTTTGTATAAGGTTATATATATCATCATCCTATCTAGAGTGTCATGGTTCATAATAGGTCAAGTATTAGCATATGCACTATCACACTTATATAGAATTTGTGGTATTCAGAGTAGGATATATCCCCTACACACATAATTATCTATGCTTGTAGTGGTCATTTTTAGGTCTCCATCAAGGATATTATACTTACACTATAGGTTGGACCATCACATATTGTCAATATATTATTAGTGATACTTAGTGCAGGCATATTTGAAATGTTATTAGTAGGCCATGGATATAATATATTTAAACCATTCCATATATAAAGCACAAATTCCTAAAATATATACATGAATATTAGGTGGTCACAATTTAGGGTCTTCCATATGAGTATCCTCTACCTATCTCATAGGTGGTTATATCCCAATTACAAGTTACATCTTAGTTACAAGTTATATCATAATTACCAGTTACAACATAGTTACCAATTACATCATAATTACCAATTACAACATAGTTATTAGTTGTATCTCTAACCACAGTTCCTATTAGTATACCATATAGATCATTAGAGATATCAAAACATGTGAGGTCTACTCCTATAATATTACCACATACACATACTCTCCCATAGAGACCATTATTAGAGAGACCCCTATGTTAGTGAAATGTTTTAGATTATAGAAGGCCTCCTTATACTAATTTTATACTAAGATCAATCTTATTTATTTTTTAGGGTTATTAACATAGGAGACATATGCCACCCAAAACATCTTCTACCAGATGGGTCCCTAAGACCACTAAAATTTATAAGACATGATAGTGTCATAGATTACTAACATCACTCCACAATTAAGGCTAGATATATATCACTTATTATAGTAGATTTTGGGACCATAGTTGCCATTTCATACAACACACATGATCACAATTCCTTTGTTTGAAAAATGCCACATTAATAATGAGTTTTCCATGAGACTCATTAGTTAGTGTTATTACTCTATTATTGTACATGATTTTATTCTCTCTTAATCCTTTTACATAATTCATTTTCATGTTTCTTATACATAGTTTATACCCATAAAGATAAAAAACAATATAATAGGTAAAAAAAATTCAAATATTTTACTCAAAAATCACTATATTATAGATTGTATGCATTTCCATGTTAACACTTCATATATTTTCTAGACTCTAAATATGATAGCTATCTTAGTAGAGTTAGTTTTATAATACATACATGCTTCACTTGTTCTTGTTGATTCTTACAAATTACTATAAGACTCAAGTCCATTACCCTGATCCAAATTTGCCATTACCTAGTCAATGGGGGCATATACATTGATACATGGGTCTTAACTAGACACATTTTCCCACATGGGGGCACCTTATACATAATTTCAATTCCCAAGTTCTATCTTTCTAAACTCTACATCACAAATATTGCATTATTATATCTTGATATTGATCATGCTAAACTTAATTATTTGTTGGCTATTACTACTTTAGACTCAACATATGTACATCCTTTCTCTTACACATATTTGTATTACATGTTCATGCATACTTTTATTTCTATCTTTCCTAGTTTAGAATTGATTTTATCTTTGTCCTTCTTTTATTAGAGGGCATTTGATTATGCCATTATTATTTGGCTCTATGCTACTATATGCTTTAGACATGTGCCCATGTCCTTATGTGTGCCTTCCTAATTATGTAGGTGAACATTTGAACGTGTCCTTCTATGTGTCTCTAAGACAACTAGATTATTTATTGCATATGTAGACATTTGAACATGTCTTTGTATGTCTTATTTTCTTAGATTTAGTGATATGTGCCCATGTCTCTTGTATTGTGGCCCATGGGCCTACTTTGTGTGACTCATGTGTTTTGTATGTATGATTTATTATATTGATCATGGACATACCACTTGTATTTAATTGTTATACACACTAATTTTAGATGCAATGAGGGACCTCATACATCTCCCTTCCCTAATTGGATGCGATGATGGACATCATGCCCTATCTCACTAGGTAGTTATTGACCAAATGTGACCCCAAATCAAATTTGGCTAACCCATCCAAATTAAAAATTTCCATATGGTATTGTAATTTATTATAAGGTCCATATAAGTCTTCTATTAACCTTGTTAGCATTGTTTAAGGTTAATTTGGAGAAGTTAAGGTAAGGTCATATTTTGTTCATATAATGATATAGGGGTGTCATGAGGAAGTAAGTCATGGTAAAGTTGTGTCATAGGTGATTAAGGGTTTATTAACATCATTTTATGTCTTAAAAATCTTTTCATAACATTTCATGGAGTTTTGGAAAGTTTGAGGATCATTTGCTAACTCCAAGGTTGTGAAAATGAGTGAAAAGGGTGATTTTGGATAATATTTATGTTGTAAAAGTTACCTAATTTAAAAATATGAATAGAAAACCTTCCAATAATTTTTGAGCAGATACTCAACTACTACACCTATCAGAAAGTCATAAAAAGACTAGTTTCTTAAAATTCAATGACATTTAGAGGAGTTAGAAGAAGTTGTATAGAATCTTAAAGTCATGTGCAAGTGGAATAAGATAAATAACATCATTTATAGTTATATAGGTCATTAAAAATATTTTAAAGAAGTTTCAAGTTCCACAAATTCAAAATTTTCGTTATCTTTCTCATTGTACCTTCACAAACTAGTGAAGGTAAAATTCAAATAGATGGCACAGGATGTAAAGGTAGACTTGTGGAATGATTTTTTGGCCAAATTTTGGGACCCATATGGGATTAAATTTTTTGGAAATTTTCATTAGATTGGTGATCTTAGCTTTATTAAAAATCACTAATATCCTAGATTACTTTTTGAGAGCTCAAAACCACATAGACTGAGTTTAGAGTAATTCTAGTGTAAAGTGTGAGATAATAGATACATGAAAATAGTTGGATTGCATATTAATATGTTTGTATATTCCTCCAAAACATTAATTATCCATGTTTTAAAGTGTGTATGTCCTTTTGGCAAGAAAAATGACTATTGTACATAATTTGAAGTGACTATCATACTTTCCTCTGTTTCTAAGTTATGAGGTGATCTAATGAATTTTAATGGTTATAAATTTTAATATACTCTATTTAAAACCCATTAATGTTATCTTGATTAGGTAGATACTTCTTACAAGTTTGAACTAATCACATATCTCTATTTAAATGGTGAATTATGTTTTATCTACATAACAATTGAGTTGATTTGAGTAGCTTGAGTATGTGATTATAAGGAGTTCGGAGTTATTTTCCCTAGTAAATGAATTTATCTAAAGTATACAATGGTATTTAATTATAAATAGTCATACTTTGTACTCTTCAAAGGGGATTCAAAATAGAAAAGGTTAGAAATAGTCATCTACAAGCCTGTAGGTCTCTAGGTTCAAGAAACTTAATGATGTAAATGTGTTCTAAAGATAATATCAAACATGAAATCATATGTTAGTGGTCCAAGAGGTCAATGTTTAGACACTATAAAACCATACATGATAGTTCTAGATGCTGAACTAACCCTTAGACCATCTTGAGACCACCTTGGGACCACTTCCTAACCATTATCCCATAAACTTAAGTCAACCTAACTAACTCTAAAAATTATACCTTTGTCCTATCAACCACCAATGGTCAAACCCTAACCATTGATAGTCAGCATTTAACTACCTTAATGGTTAACTCTAGCTCAGTTCCACCTTACGTTTTTATTCTTAGCTACTTGCATAATTATGCATGTTGAGATTAAAATTAGATAGCTTGTTGAACACCTTATTTGAAAATATTATTTCACCTCTCCCTTATATAAAAGAGAGGAGGAGGTAAAATAGATCATTAGAAACCATCAAGAACTTGTTTCAGAGCTTATTATGTAAGTATTCTTCTTTCGATGAATCTAAGAAAGCTTTTAGCAAACCAAAAACCAAAATAGAGATCAAAAGTATGATAATTCATGACCTAAGGTACCATCACTCTACTAGAATTACTCCAAGATCCATGACAATTTTTTAACCACACTCAACATTCTTTAGACCAATAAAATATAATTATTTATCTCTTGTCAAGATTGAAGATTTAGCTTCTTTGTCATGTCTTTCTAAAACCTTGCCTAGAAAAAACTTATTGACTCAAGCCAAATCTAATAGTAACCACTAACGATCACCCAACCACCAATGGTTTGCCCCTAACTGATGATGGTCACCCAATCACTGATGGTCACCCAACTACCAAAAGTCACCTAACCATTGATGATTTACCCTAACTATCAATGATCATTATGTGTTAATTCCAATAATAAGATTATTTGACCTATCAAACCCTAACCAAATCCCAATTTTTGACTTTTTGCCTAATCATAGAACATCACCCTATTTTATGAACCACATTTGATTTATTTAGCATTAATATTTAATCATTTATTTTTTATAATAAGGAAAATTCATCTCTTTAAAGCAATTCTTTTATTTGATTTTAATATATTATATTATTCATGCAAGAAATTTAACTTTTATTTATAGAACTTGATTGTTTAAAAATGTGGATTGATAGCCTCCAAGGAAGCTTGTGCTTCTTGGATATAGCTTGCTAGGAAATCCACCTTACTATCTAGCTAATCAAATATTCCTTTAGTGATTTCTTATCAGCAAGTCATTCCACCTAGACAAAGAGGAGTTTTTACAATTGTTTGGATCATGGAGCACAAAACAAATCTAGGTTATACTAACCTCACCCTTCTTTCAAGTTTTGTAACCTTATTCTTAGAAATAAATAAAATTTTTATTGAAACATTCTGATACACCTGATAGGATCCTTGAGTCTTTTCTTGGGCTCATAGTTACATCTAGGTGCTTCTTCTTGTTATCTTTTGCTCATATAACAAAATCAAATTTTCATTTTGGGCTTAAAATTGAATGCATACATTTTTTGGTTGCTTATTATATCTCATATAACTTAATTAATCAAGTGAATTAATCATAACTTCACCCTTATCACACACACAAGACTAAGCCACATACACTTAATCAAGCATAAAAACATTAGCATAAGGCCTCACTAGGATTTCATCACCTAGTGGTCACCTTTCCTATCTATCCTACTTAGAATTCACCACCAAGAGAAGAACCAACTTGGTATATCTTGGCTAAGCACCCAACACCCTTATCACTATAGTGTGTGAAGTGAGGGGGTAAGCCATAATATCAAATCATGTACCAAGTTCTATTATAGATCTTGAGAGTCTATAAATAGGTAAAACCATCCTTAGATATCTTTTTCTAGTACCCACTCCATGAGACCAAGTTTGTCTTCATAACTTCTCCAAAGTTAAGGCATAATCCACAAGAGACACTAAATAGAACCTTAGGATTTAATGTGCTTAAGTGTGTGTTTCATTTCTTTGACTTTTTCTTATTTTCTCTTTGTTTGAGTTGTGAGGTTGCTTGTATCTTCTTTTTTACCTTATTTAAATCATTATAAATAGGAAACAATTAAGAAACCAAGAAAATTAGGATCCACCTCCTAATCATCCATCTTTCTCTTCTCCCTCATCTATGGAGTACATCTCAGATGTAGAGAGTTCTCCTCATCCTTCCAAAAGTCATAATATCCCTCAGATAGTCACATAAGGTGATATAGATTTTTCCACCTTTCTAGATAATAACCCCATAGCCCTTCAACATTACCTTATCACCATATCCCATTGTACCCATACTTCATTTCTACCTATTGACCCATTGTATGGCATGCCATCCCACCTTATGGGTAACACTTCTATTGTCATCATTTCCACCCAACCTTTGGTTACCCAAGCATCCTCTAATACCAATAATCCCATTAATAACACCATCTAAAACTAACCCACCCAACCAAACAACACCTAAATACCTTCTACCCTAACCAATAACATTTTTAGTATAGGAACAGCCCAACCTTTGGGCACTGGTACTCCACTTACCATGGGAGTACCCTTTACTAGTGTCACCACCCTTACCCTTATTTCCAACCCACCTACTTCCACTCCATTCTATAACTTGGTGGTCCTCATACCTTCTACCATTCCACCCATTAGTAACAAAGTTACCACGTATCCTCTACCTACCAACCCAACCATACCTTCTACCTAACCTATGTTAATCCCTCAAAAGGTGCCTATTGTACCAAACCTGAGCTATATCCCTAACCCACAAGGGTATGTACCTCTACTTTCCACCCAACCACCTATCTCCATATATTAATATGTTCCATCAACCCAACCACCCATGCCCATAGACCAATATGTGACAACACCCCAACCTTCCATTAGCTATCAGTATGATTCACCTATCTAAACCAAATATAATCTACCTTATAACCATGGGGGTACATAACCAAAAATAGATCTTGTCAAAATGTTAATGGACAAAATGACTACTTTGGAGTCATGTATTTTTGGTGTCCATATCCTCTTATCTTATGACCAAATTTATAATGAACCAATTCATCCGTTCATCCCCATTCAACCTTATCATCCTTAATGGAAACTTTTAAAAATTTCAAAATTCTAGAGCAAGGAAGACCCTCTACAACATCTAAGAGCATTTAGGAATTCTTGTTATTTAATTTCCTATAATGATGGTCTCCTTCTTTTTACCTTTCTCATGTCTCTATTAGGTATGGCACTAGATTGATACAATGTTATTATAAAGCACTCCCTCTTTTCTTTTTCCCAACTAGCTCAAACTTTCTTAGACCAATTTTCCATAAAAATCTCTAATAAGTTTTCCATCACTAATCTTTACTCTATGTGTAAATTAATGATGATTCCATAGCTAACTTTGTAACCCATTGGAGAAGCTTTATAAATCAACTTTCTTTCTCTTTTCCCCAACTTGAGTTGATTGATCTCTTTATTTGGGCTTATGTCAAACACATTTCCTCCACTTTTTGGGTTCAAAATTTTAAGACCTTTGATGAGGCTTTCACCATGGCATATAAGTTGGAGAATAGAGCCATTAATAAGGGGAATTTAAAATTGAGAAAAAAGAATTCCACCTTCAAATCAAGTGAGGCTTCATCCTCCAAACCTAACAATCAAACCAACACTAAAAATAAGTGAACCATGAATGTGGTTGTTCTTAAAACCATCCCTTCACTAGTTGTTAACCAACCCAACTCTTGTAGTTCCTCCACTCAAAACACTAGAAACCCAAACTGTAACAACCAAAAATAATTTACTCCACTAGGGGAGTCATATGCTTTGGTCCTCAAATAGTTATTGAAAGCGAATATAATACAACTCCCACTCATTAAACCTCTATAATAATTTGACTCCTCTCACCCTGTACCTTATTGGTATAAGGAAAACAAATTGTGTGCCTTCCACCATGTCATTGGACATGATATTAGTAGGTGAAATACCTTCAATGATGTCATCCAAAATCTATTCAACAAGGGGGAACTTGTGTTGGATAACCCTAATGTACCCCCAAATAAATTACTTGACACCTTTAGATAACCACTCCCCAACCATTCCCCTTCCATATATAATGAAAATAATAGAGTGGAATCCTCTCTCAAACATGAGGTCCATACCATTAATACAATTTTTAGTGAACTTATTGTTAAGGAATACATTACCCAAACCAATCTTCCTTCCCTTCCACTTGTTAAGGTAGTGGAGTCACCTTCCATTTCTTTGAAAACTAAGAGAAAAGAAATAACTATCCCCCTTTCTCCACTTATCAAGGTAGTGGAGCTACCCACCTATCTTTTGGAGGACATACCAAAAGAAACATCCATACCACCATATCATTATCTTCCATCATACATCAATCCAATCTTATTTTTGAAAGCATACCTAAGGCAGAGATCACTCTACCTAACCCTTTTATAGGAGACTCATCTTGTCAAATCTTGGACCCTTTGATTTAGGAAAAGGATGAGGTAACCAACTCCTCTCTCTCCACCCATGGGTTTCTCCTTTGAGATCAATATCCAATGGATCAATCCCATCTATAAGACCTTCTCTAAACTAGTTCAAAACTTAGAGTACTTATCTCAACCCAATATAGATCATGCCATATTTTGGCACCATCTTAGACTTCTTTATCCAACCAAGAAAGAGCCTCTAACTATGCCACTTTCATCCTGACCTTCCATTTCCACTATTTAATCCACCATCACCTCAACCAAACCTTTAAAAACCTCTACCCCATAAGGCATAGTTAAACTAACCATACCAACTCCACCCAAAATAGCCCAAGTGGCTTCCCCCATCACAACCAAACCCATTAAAAATCTTGGCATGCTTCCTACTCAAAACCTTACTCACCTCCACTAAAGGTGGATTTATCACCACCTAATCCACCAAAAGTTAGTTTAACCAAGAAGGAAGAGCCACCTAGGATCTCAAAACCCATAACCTTACCACCTATTCCTACCTTGCCTTCCATTTTGGGACCACATCATTCTTCCATCCTAATACCTCATCCATCAATTAAGAAAACATGTCTCCCAAAGATAATCCAAACCTAACCTCCTCTTCTATCTATGCCCCTACCTATCCTCTTCATGACCTTAAACTACAAATCCTCCACTACCAAGCATACTAATTCTCAAATTTATCCCTCAAAATGATCAACGATAAAGAATAGTCCACCTCCTAAAACTCTCACTTCGAAGCCTACTCCTTAGAAAGTTTCCATCCCAAAAATAAGAAATAGAACTCTAACATCCTTGCCACCTTTGCCTAAGTATTACTCAACCATCCTAAAAAGGTTATTATAGACATATTTCTTAACCTTGCGACTAATCAAACCATTTGAACCACATAATCCTAAACCATCATGGTATAATGACAAAATAGTATGCTCATACCATAAAAAACCTGGGCATGATACATATAACTACAAATATATCCAAGTATTAATCCATCAATTGTATCATAAGGATGACTTATTTTCAGATGAGCCTCTTATGATCCCACCACTGATCCAAGAACCAAGAACCAAGAATCATCAACTAAAACTTACCTACTCCTACACTCTCATCCAAGAGTAAGGAGAAACTGAAGCAACCCTTTAACCTAAATCTTCCCCAAATCCATACCATATATGTGGTCACATGATCACAAGCCTTATAAAAGTATAAGGGAAAAGTAAAGGTGTCCATTCTATAGACATATCCCTATTCCACCACCCAATCACCTGACCAACACTAGGCACCTTTACCTTTAACCAAACCTAAGGTGTCCATATTGGGTCCCTCTTAATCCAACCCTTTTAAATAAATTCAATTAGTATTTCTAAAATAACTTCACCAAACACTGGTGAAGATGAGTTTGTATAAATTGATCAGTACCTTTCCCCATCCCTGCCAAGTGATGATAGAGGCATTACAATCCATAGAGGTTCAACCAAAAGACCCATAACCTCTAGTAACCTTTGTCAACTCTCTTCAAATTTCTAACCTTTTTACCTTTAAGGATTAGGAAATACCCTCCACCCATCCATATGATCTAGATTATCCCCTATTCATTACTATGTACATTAACTAAACCCGTATCAAGAGGGTTATTATTGATGGGGGATATAACATAAATATTATCTCCTCCCACATATACAACTATCTCAAATTACCCAAGAACATTATGTCAAAAACCTCAATATTTATTTGATCATTTAATGATACCATAGCCACAACTTTAGGAATTATTGTCCTTCACATTCACCTAGGACCCTGCACACTTCTTGATCTCTTATACTTAGTAGAAGGTGACTTCTAGTACAATGTTTTAAAAACATTCCCTTAGATTCATTCCATGGAATATGTGCCATCCACCCTATATTAATGAATCAAATTTTAACATGAAGGTCAAGTTTTTACCATACAAGATGACCTGAGTCCTTTTACATCATGAAACATAACATACTGACCCAATGACGTTTTCCTCCCTCCATACAAAAAACTTTCATCAACAAAAGATGAAGACCCATCTCATATTACCAATGAAGCACCCACTATTTCATCCATACCTTCCATGCAAATCCCCACAATTGACCCTTTGGAATAAACCTTTAAACATATTTCATTTGGGGAGTATTGCATTTTGATACTAGACACTTTTCCTACTCCCCAAGAGTATGGGAATCTTGACCAACAACCTAGTTATGACCCAAATATTAGAGCTATTATTCCTTTTAGGCTCTCAACTTGTCAAATTAATTTCATATATGGGATACTTGATGAACCCCTTGACACTTCCACCACTTCTTTTTCACCTTGACTATTCACCTCTAGTTTTTCCTATCTAGATAAACCATAGTTTGCCAAGACATATCTGTATAGGTGTTCTTAGAAGGAATTTGGTCTAGGTTGGTATGAACATATGTCACATGATTTTATTCTAACCAAGACCTAAAAACCTCACAAAAATCATGGCCTTGGTTTTATGCCACCTAAAAAGCAAACCAACCCACCTCCCATTATCGTCATTGATGAAGAAATCCCATCCTCACCATCCACCTCACTTTTGACAACTTGGGATTCTAACATCATCCCCATTAACATTTTTTTTGGAAACATTATAAAAATTAGACCCCTAACTTATCAAAAGGATGGGGTGACCCTAACCATTCCTCTAACTCATCTTGAGATGGTAGAAGATGACTCTCCTACCATTAATATTGTTTGATGTCAGGATGATGATTCCATTCTTACTTATCTAGGTACAAAAGATTCTTCTATCCATAAATCTCTTCCTCTTAAAAAATCAACCATGTTTAATGAGTTTACCATGGATATCAACTTGGGTACCCTAGATAACTTGTGCATTGTCAAAATTGACCAATTACTAAATTTTGAGGAGCTTTGGGACTTCCCCTCCTTCCTGCAAGACCACAACATGGTATTTTCTTAGTCTTACAATGACATGCTAGGAATTGAACCCTCCATCTCTACCTAGAAATAATTCACTAACCATGATGCCAAGATATTTAGGTAAAAAATTCTTTAGATGCACCCTCACATAGCCCTTATAGTCAGAGAAAAGCTTTAACATCTCCTATCCGCCAATTTCATTTAACCCATTGATTATCCCCAAATGGGTCTCAAACAATGTCCCTTTCACTAAATACATAAGGGGACTTCACATTTATGTAGAGTTTCATGACTTTACCCTTACTTATCAAAGGATGGCTTTTTGATTTAACTATTTTAGGAATAATGGAGTTCTATTCTTATTTTAGTTAAGGGTCTAGATTAATTAATTAGTAAATAATATTGCAATAATTATAGTCCTAGTTTGTATATTTTATTTGTTTTTATATCTTCCTAAAAATAGTAATAAAGTTGGAGAAATATAATTTAGATTAATAGGTTGAAATAGCTATTACAGGGTATAAAACTAGCTATGTAGGACTAGGATAGTGTCACAAATTAGAATCTTGCTTTTATTTTTTGAAAGGATAGAACCATAAAAAATAGGACACCTTAAGGTCTGATGTTATTTTCCTTTTTTAGTGTTGTTGTCAAAACTACTCATATAGACCTAATTTTTTTGGGTTCTTTCTATTATTGATGTGTGAGCCTACCTATAAAATCTTGAGTCCTAAATGTCAATGGAACTCCTTGTAGAGATGATTCAATACTGAAACCCTAGACCTTCATTATGCTTAATAAAACTTGAGAACGAGGGGGTTTAGTGTGTTTAAGATGAATTGAATGTGTATCCACACCCCTTGTGTGGGAACATTCCCTACATGCCAATACTCTAAAGAGGGATTAAGCCATATGTAGTTCTCTAACTTGATGTGCTTTGTGAAATAATGTAATAAGGATGTCAAAATACCAAATTGAGAGTGATTGAGGTGGCTAGGGAGTGATGTGAGGCTTTGAATATGTTTGAAACTATGTTGGCTGACTGTATGCAAAGAATAGGAAAAAATTTCTTAGTAGTTTGTTTGTATTCTTGCAGGCTTTATGAGATTTATAACCCCTTTTGTAAATGAATTTTGAATGGGATTTTATAGGGAACTATTGGTCATGGGTTAAATGTATTCATTCTAGGATGACATATTTATGGACAAGAATAAGATAGAAATGACTATTTCAGCTCAAAATATGATTGGATAGGAGTGCAAAAAATGAGACACCCTAGGGTATGATGCTATAGTACATGTATGACATTCCTATCCTATAGACTCAGGACCTAGGGGATAAAATTATCCTAGGAAATAAAGTTTGGCTAAGATATAATCAAGGTTTATAAGTCTAAAAATGTCTAGTTATGAGTAAAAAGGTGTTTAATAGGGTGATAAGAACATGAAAGAAGGTCCTATGGATAGGGTATCAAAATCCACACTCAAGCTACCAATTTTAACATTTTATATGACTACATTTACCCACTCCTTTATTTTGGTGATACAAAAAAGTGAAATACTAGGATAAAGTAAAAATAGAAAGCATACCTAAGCTTACATGCAAGGGTGAAGTCCATGAAGCTATGTGATGTTGAGTGTGTATAGATAGAGCACATCATGAAGTATAAATTTGCAAGATAAAAACAAAGATTAGATCAGTTCTTAGTAGATGTGTTATATCTAAAATAATAATGTATAAAATTTGGGTAAGAGAGAGAAGAAGAGAAAGTAATGAAAACACCTCATCAAGTATGTGGACCAATATAAAACTTGTTATTCTATTGAGTAATGCTAGATAATATTGGGTATGTCTTATACCAAGAATAATATCATGAATGGAGATGAGTGTTGAATTCCCTAAGAGTGTCTTAAGAATGTAAAGGATAGCCCTTTCACTCCATCATCATCCACTAAGTAAATCTATGTGATCATACATGTGTTAATCAATGTTTGGAGTATTTGTCCAATCCATCTGAGTAGGTAGCTCAAGAACACAAAGGATAACTAATCCTTTAGCTCCATTATTACCCACTAAGTAAAGCTATGAACTAATACTAATATGAATGTGGGCCATACAAAATGGATTTTGAAGTCCATGAATGATCTATAATTTGAAAATGTGATGTGGATATCCAAATGTATACTAGAAACTAGGCTAATCTTGGCCACTTCGAGAGGTGGAGATTAGGCTTGTACTAAATCCACTCTGAAACTGAGAACTAGGCTTATGTGGAAGCCACTTGGGAATGATGAAAACCACTTACAAATGGAATAAGGCACACAACTGATAAGAATACCTAGGTAATATACTAAACTCAAAAATAAAATAAAGTTAATGTGCTATGCACATTGCCCCTAATCATTAGTGTTTGTAACATAGATTCTGATCTAGAAGTTATACCAACTACCATATCTAAAAATAGAATAAAGAGCCATCATGTTTCATATGAATCTCTCTATATCTAGATTATCTAAATAAAATTTTACTAAAACTATTGAATTTGATCTAAAATAGGTGATAAAACTATAATCTAACTTACCTTTCTATCAATTTCTAGAAAATCTAGGTTTTTTGTTGTTTGAATAGGAGCACCAAAAATATGACACCTTAGTGTCAGGTGCTTTTGTCTAGGTCTGGTACTCTTTTCCTTTATTTATTTTGATAACTATTTTATAATCATCACTATTTTTTTGGTGTATTTTTCCTGGTTTGGGTTCTAGTTGTTATTTTGAGTGTTTTGAAAACTAATTTTTGACCTATATAAGGATCTAATCTCTATAACAAAACCCTTATTTTTTACCCCCTATTCTAAGGGTAGGAATGAATACCCTAAAATTACTTCCCTCAAAAGAAATATCCCTATAAGTGTGTTATGCTATGAAATATATGATATATCAATGATAATGAAAAATAAGTCTCAATATATAACATAGTTTATTTTGAAGATTGTTAAATCAATAAGGGTATACCTAGATAGATGTAACAATGTAATATAATGTGTAATGTATTAAAATAAAATTTTAAATTTTAGTTTTTAGTTTTTATTTTTCAAGGAGGGATGGAGCATGATGTCCATCATGGCATCCAAGAAAGCAAGATAATGCATGATGTGGATCATAACATTACAAACAATGAAAATCAAACAAGAAACAAGCACACAAGGCTAGAAGAAAGAAGCATAAAAGAGTGGCCAAGGGACAAATAAAACAAGGGAAATGGGAAAATATCACTCAAACTAGGAAAGAAAGCATACAAGACATGTTCAAATTCCATATACACATATAATTAAAAACAAGCAAGGTTGGCATGAGATCCATAGGAACATAAAAGAGTACAAACAAAGGACATTGAAAAATGTCCTAAGGTACACAAAAGAATAGAACCAAAGGACATTGGTAAATTTCCTAAGGCACACATAAGAGATAAAATAGGAACTAATAAATGTAATCACATCTATCTATTCAAATAAAGAAATAAAGGCATGTAAATGCTAGAAATACTATCACATCTAACTAATCAAAAAAAGAAGTGAAAGTATGCAAGAATTAAAGTACAAGACTAGGTATATGATAATAATTAAACAAGTGATATATACTAGTGAATATTGATAAATTAATCTATGTAAGATAGTAAATAATATACATCAACATGATAATTAGAATGTGTGGTGTAGGAATGACATAACCTAGATGGTGTAGCCATGTAGAAGATGCCCCCAGTGGGTAGATATGTTGATGTATGCTCGAATGTAGATATAAGATGCCCCCTCAATAGGTAGAGTGAATCAATCAAGGATTTGGGTGTCAATACACACACTCAAAGAAGATCAAGTGAAGCATAGTAATGTAGATAAATTGACAAATAATAGCATAGAACAACCAAATATAAGTCTAGCATGTTAGTAAAAATGTTAAGCATAGATAATGCATAAAATTGAAATGTTTTTTGTTTTTTATTTATTTATTTGAATGTTTTTAGATTTTTGATATGTTTGAATAATTTTGGTATTTTGGAAATAAGATATGTATAATCAATCATAAAGAGACTATGTACAATAAATTGAAAATAAGCTATGTAAAAGCAAGCATAAGGAAAATATGTACATGAAAGACTAAGAATAAGATGATACTAACCAATTATTCTCATGAGAGACTCCCTATCATGGTGTCCTATATCAAGGAGAGGGATCATGTGTGATCATGAAGTATGATGGAAGGGCTAAGACTATGAGTCTAAAAGTTAAGTATGTTATAAATGATTATAAATAAAACTAACAATGGGGTCCCCCTATAACTCTAAGAAGTGGATGAAACTTTAGGGATCTTAGGGAACCACATGGTTATAAGAGAAGCTCTCTAAACATGTGCTCTATGTTTAGAGGCATGAGACCTCCATCATATTACCCTGGATATGAAAACTATAGCTCTAAATTATCTAGAGTCTTGAAACTATGGTTTCTCTAAAAGAGGCCTATGTGGAAGTGCATGAACTCTCTGTGTTGGTGAGGAAGGCCTTGATTGTGGCTAAATCTAAACTATAGGAAGAATTGTGATTGGTGGAAAAGCTAAAATTGGTGACTATAAAGTAGGAGATGGCTTTGAAGTGGGGAGTGGTAACTCATATGGAACTCCATCAACTATAAAAAATTGAGTAGCTTGAATGGATTTCACATATTTGTGAACTTTATAAGGAATTACACAAAGTTTTTGAATCCACGGTCAACCAAGTAACATGTCAAAGACTCCTACACTAGGAACAATAGTAAATGGTGTATCCACATGTATTGTAAAAACATGTATAGGAAGTACAATCTCACCTAATGAACTCTATATGTGCCCATTGAATCCAATGATAATTATGTCCATCAAAGTGATTCTTACTCTAAATATCCCAAATACTGTAGTAATGTCATAGTGCACATATTCACAATAGATCCATTATCTATGAGAAAACTATGAATGGAATGATGATTAATTTAAGCTCTGATAAAGAGCGCATGGTAATCCAAATCATCCTCAACTATCTCCTACTCTAAGAAGGATATGGAAGGTCTAGCTAGAACTCTAAAATTATACACACCAATCATGTTGCTCAAAGGATGTGACTTAGCTGAAGATGCCTAATATGTAGATGGTGGAGGGTGTGCATGATATGGATGGTGAACACCTCATGTATCCCTTGTCTCTTATTTAGAATGTTGTGGGAAAGGATCTAAGAATTTTTTTAAAGTCTTATCTTGTGTTTGCTTTGCTTGAGGAGGCTCAACTAGAGTGCCAATGCCAATAAGGTTACCATCTATCAAGTCCTATTTATTATGTTTGAAACTAATGCATATATTTATTATGTGGCTTGGTACCCTATAAAAATAAAAAAATGCATTCTAATCATATCTCTATGGAAGAGGCTTTGTTGGATCAACTTCTTGAATAAGAGGAAGAGATATGATGTTACATTCTAATAGCTACTATAAGACTCTAGCTAGAGATACTGGTAGATTGGTAAAAGTTCATCAAGGAAGTATAGATAAAACCACTCACTAAGGGGGATCTAAATCTGCATTAACTATTGGTTGATTTTGAATTTTTCTATCATTGACCTTTACTTTATATGAGACTTTATTGTTACTCTTGTTTGTTGTTTCTGATATACTTGTGTACTTGAGTTTGCCCATTGAAATTAGTTTGAATTCCCTTTATTTTATTATATGACATAACTCAATGAAGGAAGAGAATATTTTGAACATTATTGACTCAAGTAAAGTTGGTAGAAGACTCTATTTGAAGAGATCTTATAATTCTTGATCGACCATTTGGCTAGTCATTTTAGCCAGTATAGTCTTATATCAAAGAACATAATCTACAAAATGTTCATTTGACCTTTGTTTCTATTATGAAACTTGGGCATAAGAAACCATGTCACCTATATTAATGCTAAAATTATCTAGGAATATATTAACTAAAGGATTGAATACATTGACTCACTGATTTAGTAGACTAAAAGTATAATCATTTAAACTTCATGGAAATAAATTGGTTAATAACAAGTCATTTGACACATAGTCCAAACATGCTATGTGAAAAACTCTCAAGTATGTCTTTAGATCATCTTTTCCATCATAAATAGTGAGCTTTGGTTGAACAAAACCTGGTGGTAAGGGTATAGAAGCAATATGGTGTGCCAATGGTGTATGCAGTAGAGCAAAAGAATCCAAGGTCTATGTAGGTCTAGAGACACATTGATTGAGATGTATTGCCTTGGATTGAAGAGATTTTATCTCTTGAATAAGGGCAACCACATCAAAAGACAAATATGTACTAGTCATAACTGATGGTGCCTCATAAGAAGGTTGGGCTGCTATAGGGGTTGTTGAGACATAGTTACCCCTGTAATGTCATTTGGAACTAGTTGCTCTGTGGTTTGAGAGGATTGACCATTGTTTGATTTTTATTGTTCTTCTTGTAGTATTTTAAGAATATCATCTTGCATATCATGATGTTTATTTAAAAATTCTTAAATTTCCCTCTTAATAGTTTCATCAAAACTAGTATATTGGGCCATTATTAAAGTAGGAAAACAAATCAAAGATGGATTAAATTTTTTGCAATAATTTCTAATAAGATAAATATGATGAAAGGAAAGTACTAAGTAAAGGAAATATAAAATCTTAAAAATAGCAAATTGAAATGTGCCTAAAAAGGTTATGAAGCTCACAAACATGTAAGGTGATACCTCAAGAAGCAAAGGGACCTAATAAGTTTAACTAGTGTTTGAAAGAAATATTTTTTAAAAAATCACTATGATAAATATAATAATTTAAATGGAAATTCTGATTTATGTGTAGGGTGATACCTCAAAAGCAAAGGGACCTAGTATATGCAACTAGGGATTGAATGAAATTATTTTTAAAATTACTATGGTAAATTTTAAAAATTTAATGTGAATTTTTTATTTAAATATTTAGAAAAAAAAAAAAATTACATGTAAGGTGATATCTCAAGTAGACAAAGGGACCTAGTATACGCAACTAGGGTTTGAGAGAATAATTTTAAAAATTACTATGGTAAATTTTAAAAATTTAATGTGAAATTATAATTTAAATATTTAAGAAAAATAAAAAAAATACTAGAAAAATTAGAAGGAAAATTTCCCTATGGTTTTTAGGGTTTTTTACACAAACAAAGTAAGTCGGGTTCACCAAATGATTTAACTTTTTTGGGAATAACAGAGTTCTATTCTTATTTTAGTTAAGGGTCTGGATTAATAAATCAATAAATAATATTTTAATAATTATAGTCTTGATTTATATAGTTTATTTGTCTTTTATAGCTTTATAAAAATAGTAATAAAATAGGAAAAACATAACTTAGCTTAAAATATGTTAAAATGGTTGTTGTAGGATCTGAAATTGGTTATGCAGGACTAGGATAGTGTCACAAATTAGAATCTAGATTTTGTTTTGTGAAAGAATAGGACCACCAAAAATAGGACACCCTAAGGTCCAATAATTTTATCCTCTTTTGGAACTATTGTCCAAACTTCTCACAAATACCTAATTTTTTTGGGTTCTTTTCACTATTCCAATATGAGCCTACCTATGAAATCTTGAGTCTTGAATGCTGATGAAACTCCTTATAGATCTAATTCAATATTGAAACCCTAGACCTTCATTATGCTTAATAAAAATTAAGAAAGGGGGGGGGGGGGTTAGTGTGTTTAAGATACACTGAACCTGTATCTACACCTCTTATGTGGGCATGCTACCTATGCACCAGTACTCCAAAGAGGTATCAAGCCATACGTAGTTCTAACACTTGATGTGATTTATATAATAGTGTAATGAGGATGTAAAAATTCTAGATTAAGAGTGTTTGAGGTGGTTAAGGACTAGTTTGAGGGTTTGTATATATTTGTATCTATGTTGGGTGATTGTATGTAGAAAATAAGAAGTTTACCTTAGTAGTTTACTTGTATTCTTGTTTGATTTTTGAGATTTTTCACCCCCTTTATAAATTAACTTTGAATGGGATTTTATAGGGAATGAATGGTGATGAGTTAAATGTATTCACACTAGGCCGATATAATGATGGATATGAATCAGATGGAAATGATCATTTGGTCTAAAAATGTGATTAGATAGGAGCATAAAAAATGGGACACACTAGGGTTTGATTCTATAGTCCAAGTATGGTTCTCCTATCATACATATTTGGGACCTAGGGGGATAGAATTAGCCTAGGAAATAGAGTCTATCTAGGCTAGAATTAAGGTTCATAAGTCTACGAATGATTGGTTATGAGCAAAAAGGTGTCTAAGAGGGTCATGAGAGAATGAAATAAGGTCCTATGGATAGGGTGTCACAAGCCACACTCAAGCTATCAATTTTGACATTTTATATGACTTCACTTTCCATTGCCAAGCATTAACTAGCTTTTTAATCTTACAACTAGCCATGAGATATTATATCTTATAGACGGGTTCTAAAGTTACAATCAAATCTTAATTACCCCTAGATATCAACACTAAACTACCTTTATCACCCTATGGGGAAATTTATACTATAGGGTCATACCTTTTGGACTAAATAAAACTGGTGTAACCCAACACCACATTATGACCTACATCTTCTATGACCGTATTTACAAAATTTTAGAAGACTATGTTAATGACCTGCTTAGGAAATCCAAACATCGTAAAAAATCATTTGGCCATTCTTAAGATTACCTTTGAATGATTCATCCATTACCATGTCTACCTTAACACTAAGAAGTGCATTTTGTAGGTCTTGCTAGGAAATATCCTTGTATTTATCATCTCCATTTAGGGAATTGAAGTTTATACTACAAAAATAAAAGAAATCTTTGAAATTCCTCTTCCCACCCACCTCAAGAAACTCCACATCTTGTAGGTAAAGCTCCAATCCATTCATCTCTTAATCTTTTAGCTCTCTAATCAATGCCAACCTTTCCTCCACCTCTTAAAGAAAGATGCATATTTTAAGTGGAATAACAACTATCAAAGGTCTTTGATTCACTTAAAGAGTACCTTATGTCTCCACCAATCCTCATTACTCTCAAGGAAGATGAACCTTTTATCTTTATATTTATACTGCTGGCCACTCCTTAGGGGCAATGTTGGCTCATTGAGATGAAAAACATAAAGAGGAAGTTGTCTATTACATAAATTGCATTGTTATAGAGTATGAGACTCGGTAAACCCATACCAAAAAAAATTACCTTGCCTTGGTCTTTGTGGCTACAAAAATTTTCCATTAACTTCTCAACCATAATACCGTTGTCATCACCAACACTAACTCTCTCAAGTATATGCACTCCAAGCCATACCAAAATCAACATATGGCCAAATGGCTCATGATTTTAGCTATTTTAACCTTTAATTACTCTAACAAAAGTAAATTAAAGGGTAAATCATTACCAACCAATTGCCTAAAGTACCATTAGTAGACAATGGGCCTCCTCCTCTTGAGTTTAAAGGTAAAGTATATATTATTATATATTGTTCTGGTGGAGTGTATGGTAAAACATGAGAATCTAGTCCCTAGTTAGGATTCAAATCACCTTGCTCCAAATTTAACACCTTAGTTTAAAAAGATTGAGTCTCTTTCATAATGAATTTTACATTAGGAGTAGAAGAGTGTGTGCTAACCAAAGTTAGTATTCCTAATGATGGAGTGATAATTGGCATGGTAATATATTGAAGGCCCTACATTTCCCCATTATGGTAGGTGGTAAAAAAAAATTATCCAAAAGATGAGTAGAGGTATAAATCTCATATGATTGTCCATCATATGATTTACTAAGTTTTTATCTAATAATGTTTATAAAATCATCTTGCTTATTGTTATTATGTGAGAGAAACCCTTATAACTAATACCTATCTATGCTACCAAATTTGTTTCCTTAATCTAATATTATGGATTGATTAACTAACCTTTTAAAATATATGGCTTGGTAAGAGTTGAGTGTGATACAATGGTTAAATTAGGAAGACATAATTTTATGAGTTTTAATGCTACCAAAGGTGATATGATAGAATAGTGAAAGTATTATAAAATTTAATTGGTTTAAAAATTGTAAAATATCTAATGGAAATAATAGAAATAAGGTTATGAACCATAAAATCATCTATGGTTAGTGTTTGCAAATATCATAATAGTAAACATGTTCACCAATATGTTTAATCGAATTTGGGATTTATGTGAAAACTCTATATGACAACACTACTATGAAAAATAAATAGACTAATATAATAAAGATAATGTTCATTAATTTAGAACTAATTTATTCTATAAACTTAATAAAAATAGCAAAGTGTATGGAGAAAATTAAGACTTATCTAGAAAGTGTGACTGCAAGATGAATTTGGATCTAAAACTTGCTATGTACAGAGGTCTAGTGACTGGAATAAGGATCATAGAACTGGATACGGGTTTGGACAATAGATTTAGTAAGAGGACACTAGAAGGTTAGTGATATTTTATAACATGGGGTGATCCTATCCACATAAAATGTAGAAATAAGGGTTTCTTGGTTCTCTATTCTATTATTTCTAGAGCCTATATTTGGTGCAAGAGTTTGTGATCACTTAAAGAGACCACTATGTAACTAATTTCTCCTTAAAAAACCCTAGTTACTTAAAATGTGAAGACTAATGAAAATAAATAGGTAAAAGGGGCCAATGGTTTAATGTGGGTGATACCTCAACACCCAATGCATTAATGTCTACCTACATACTAGTAATTTGAAGAAGGATCAAACTTCATGAAATTCTCCCATGTTATAGTGGTGTGTGAATAATTGGTTCAATGTGATAAATGTTGGTGAAATTTTGATGTGATTAGATGCTTCAACCATGAATTTTAACCTATGACATGTAATCATACTTTATCTCTAAGTTAATAGGTATATATGTAATTATAATTTAGAATAATAGGTAATATTATCAATGTGAAGGTGTAATTATGGTGATTTTCTATGTGGAAGCCTTTTGTGTAACAAATTATTTTAAAAGTTCTTATATAGTCATATAATTGAAAATCCTTTTAATGGGGATTCTTAGGGAGATGTTCTAACCTTCCAATAGCTTTGAATTTTGTAAATTAGTCATTATTTGATGGGAGGATATGAGAGTGGGGAAGGACATTAGAATGGTGGGTTCATGTCCCCTAGGGTGCTATTGTCCAATGGGTGATTTTATCATGTTGAGTGTTAGTTAGGGCCTAAAAATTTCTAAATTTGACCAAGATAGGGATAAGTTAATTTAATGGTCATACATCATATTATAAGAGTATGTAAGGTGGTTAAAAGTGATCAAACGGGACCTAAGATAGGTCTAGAGCTAAATGTGTAAAATAATGGTTACAAGTAAATGGTTTTAGATTAAATGTTAATTTTACATGTCTAGAAATACTTATAAATATCACTTCATCAATATAAAACATACAAAAATACACTTCTCTCCCTTGCCATCTATCAAATATAATAATACAACTTGTTACTTATCATTCTATCATTAATTTAGCATATGTTAATATCATTTCATCAAGCCTATCCTTACCTAGAAACATATACTTTTCATATCATGAATATATCTACTCATGTCAGCACATCAACCACCATAAGGGAGTCAATTCTTAATTTAACCATGAAAAAAGTGGCATCAACTAATTAAACATAGTTAAACTCACATTTTCAATCTATACCAACCAAGTCCAATCAACATACTTATATTCCTCATCAATCTATATGCACTTTTGCTCCTCCTTCTGTAGACTTGATTTAATATTATGTAGCTTGGACAGATACAATTTTAAGTAGATATAACGAATGGGATACTATAATTAGACTTTCTTTCTTCCCATTTCAAACTATTTTTCTATAACTAATGAGGGCATCCCCTCATCATCACAATAATTTAATGCAAATTTTATTTGAAATGAAAATCCCTCAAACTACACATATGGGGAAAAAATATACTTTGTCTAGGTCCAAGGATATTATTCTTCAATAATGTGAGGAAATTTCCATACACCTTGAAAAAAATTTAGATACTTCTCTCTCACTCAAATTTTCCATTTATTCAAATATTCTTGAAGAAATATTACTTCACAGATATTCTTCCACTATTCAATATTGTCCAAGTTAGTGATTTCCAATCAAGCATACTTTGATTGATGAAGGTTATATCACTTGTGTCACATCCCTTGATTTCATTAAAATTCTTGGATACTAAGAATGAAACCTTAAATCTACCTAAATTATGTTTCAAGGCTACAATTGAAGATAAATTCCTTCACTAGTCAATGTTTGTCTTCTTATCATAGTTCATATTAAAATCATGATCTTTAACTTCCTATTATTGGATAATATTATACTCTGTCAACCTTGTACACATTTCATGAGAGCTATAGATTTGTCCATATGCCAATATGTTAAATTATATCATAATGGTTCTATATATAAGAATCAAAGAAACACAAACCCTTAGAATTTTGAACAATTCCAAGAATGTGGTGTTTGATAAATACCCACCCCTAAAATTTTACATAGTACCCCTTTTTATGAATCTCAACAATTTATTTATCTCATTAATTCTTATTAAGGTTATAGTAAAAACCTTGAACTTATCGATAATATACCAGCTAACCTATTATATTTTGATGATGACAAACCCAATGAGATCAAGGTCTTGGGAATTTATTATATTTTATGGTGAAAGGGCCACCTTTTGAGAGTATAATTTGTTATAGGTAGGTGTATCAAAATCTAATAATGAATCATTTGTTGTAATGTAATTTTTTTTATCACCAATAGGATCTTGTGTATGGTGGGTAACTTTTATAAGCCCAAGACTTTGTGTAATATGATTTACAATAGGATAGTATATTAGTGCTTGTGCTAAATATGGAACATGATCAACTATATGTGAAATTATCTTGGTGTGTGATATAGTATGAAAAGAACTTGATGAGTCCTGCATGACTCTTTAAGATGATGGGTAACTAATAAATAGATTTTTATGACAGTCAATTACTCTCCTCTAAAGTAGGTGTATATAAATATATTTGATATGTGTTAAAACCATCTCTATATAATTATCATGAATAGGTATGATAAACAACTATAATGGTGGTGCGGATGGAGGTGGATATACCATTGGCTGGAGATGGTACTCATATGAATTCCTAAAATTATGAATGCCTTGTTGTAGTATATATACATAACACATAAATGTACTAAATATGGTATCTTGTAGAGGTTTTATATCCAAGGGAATCTTAAAAATGTGTTAAAGACCTTGCTACTTGGTTAAAATAGGAATATATTAGATACTATTACATATCCCATATAAATAGGTATCAAAGTGAAATCAAGACAATTATGTATCCATCCATTGAATTCATTAACTACTCTTATTGTATCTCAAAAATCCTTTTACATGTATCCAAGATAGTTGAGAAGTGTCATTGTATGAATATTTTGAATTGAACCATTTTCAACCATGATGTCATGTATAAGGTGTATAATATTGATGTAAGCTCATTGAATATTGAATGAATATTTCAAATCATCCTCAAAAACCTCACTATCATCAAATGTAATCATAGGTCATTGTGCTGATTTTATTGTATGTGTACCAATAATACCAACTAATGGGTGACCATATATCATGGGAAAAAGATGTGTATTGTATTTGTAATGTGATTCATA
The DNA here is from genome assembly GCA_037957365.1 of Torreya grandis. Taxonomy (NCBI): domain Eukaryota; kingdom Viridiplantae; phylum Streptophyta; class Pinopsida; order Cupressales; family Taxaceae; genus Torreya; species Torreya grandis. The sequence continues at coordinate 3,607,874 of JARHVA010000730.1, read as the reverse complement.
AGTATATTTAGTATTTATCCCCTCATTCTTGGGAAATGAATCATTTGGTTTTAGTCTAGAATCTTCCATATGTGTGTTAACCTCAATCATGTTATCATATATAATATTTTATATCTTTTATCTTAGTTAAAACATTTATTTTTAGAATGACCCATAATTTGATGATAATCATAATAGGTTTAGGGATATGCATACAAACCTCTCATGGTGGAGGGAGAGATACACTTGAGTAACTTATATAACAATATTTGAGGTGGTTGAGATAATTATTTTTAGGATGCGATACTACATTAACCATTATATTTGTCTCATTCTTAGCATCATTATATTTTAACTTATAGCTTGATTTTCTTTGTTTTTTTTTGTTTAAGTAGTTTGGCATTAGGTGCAAACTTGATTTTGTTCAAAGATATGATCTTGACCTTGTAGTCTCTCATTGTAACTTATAACTCATCAAATGACTTGAATTTATTGAATAATATGGACCTATGGAGTGGTGAAAGAAAAATAATAATAATATGTATTGTAACTCATTATCTATTGTAGGACTAGTCATCTTAACTATAAATGTATTATATTGAAATAAATAGTCACTAATTGGCTTGTTAAATGCTTTCTTTAGTTTGGCCATGTGTGCATAAGATAATTTATCATCAATGTTGATACATGAGTGTAATAGAAACTAATATTCTAAAGTATTGAATGTTATAAATGATTGGTTACAGATATCATAGAATCATCACAAAGCATTGTCTTTGAGGATTCTTTGGAATAACATGGTTAGCAATGTGTCATTGTATGAACAATATAATCATGTTACATGGAGGGATTAAAGGTGTTCCTTTAGATTACCTTTAACATTATTTAATGCAAGTTGAAGAGTTACAAAACATATAGATAAAATCATATATGTAAAGGGTAAGCTACAATATTGAATTATAATGTATTATGAATAAAAGTATGCAAACCCATTTAATTAATAAATGTAGAATAACATATCTCCAAATTCAACACCTTAACTTTTATAGATATATAATATATTTAAGGGAATGCATAATAGGTGTGTTTGATGATGTGATATGCATAATCATCATAAGATTCTATTAGTTGGTTGTGTAAGAATAGGCATGATAATTTCAGATATTACTTGTGTTGACCTTACACCTTGGGTGGGTATCATATATGTAACTAAATGTGTAGAAGTTGGAATCATATTAATAGTAGTGGTATGAAAACATTTGGTGGAATCAGTACCTCTAAAAGGTTGATTGATATCAATAAATGGGTCATCCTATTCTTAAGATATGCCAAACCGAACAAACATTTTATGTTCATATCATGATATATATATATATATATATATATATATATATATATATATATATATATATATTACATTTTTGGTCTAAGACAAGGAATTGAGTTAATTTTATCTAATCATTTTCATTAAACATGTCATAAAATTTTACAAAAGCTATCCTTGATTAGAATCCATAGTAATTATTACTTTTTCATGAAATTTTTTATATTCAATATTCATAATGATTCCATTAATAAGATGCATAACATGTATTTTGACATCCAACATAGGTTTTAGATGCATAATTGGATTAGGATGAATAAAATGAGTCATACATGTCCTTTGGTGCCTATTGGTAATAATATAAAACTCAAATTTGAGGTTGCAAAAATATTATCTAAGGAAGGATAATGATTTATCATTATTATTTTTAGCCTTATTAATGTACCAAAATTTCATCCATAGCATTAACTATTAGTTATAGATTTTTTCATTTCAAATGATTTTTTTTAAAGATTATAATCATATTTTACGTTAAAAACTATATATTATGTTCATCCATTATATCCATGTGTAATTTTAATATTAGGTAAAATCCAAAATCAATGTTAAAAATGAAACTCCAAGGAAAAATTATAAAATAACTAGAAAGAAGGATGAAACCCTAATGGAAACCTAGGGGTTGGAAATGATCAAGAAATATGTTCATTCACCAATATGTTTTATTGTGTTTAAGATTAATAATAACCATAGATAAGATATAAACATAGGTTGAAATTTATATTAAAATGTATAATTATTAAGTACACATATGAATGCAGTAGATTGAATTTTTTTTGACACTCTAGCTTATGAAAAATGGTAAGTAAAATAAAAGGATAACATAATTATCAGTTGGCTACTCTGAAAAATTAAGGTTGTAGCTAGGTGGAAATAAGGATATGAAACTATGATAAAGGTATCTTAGATCAAAATTTGTACATATATGTGTACTTAGATGATATATTCAAACTCATCTTAGTACCATTAGATGATGTGTTATGAATCTATAAGTTCTATCTCTACACATTTTCTTCTCTATTTTGATACATATAGGTGCACCTACTTGTATTTTGTTTTTATGTGAGATATTGAGGTTTGGATATGTTTAAAACTCATGAAAATCAATCTCTTTTACTTAAATCTCTAGATCCACTAGAAATTATATAATTAGGCCTAAAAATGGGAAAAAATGTTGGTTGATATGACCCCAATAACTCCCCTTGTAATGGTTAATCACCACCTACATATATAATACTATGAAAAGGGAAGTCAAACCACATGCAATCTTCCACATTAGGAATGTGTTTTAAATTAATTCTCCTTAAATTAAAAAAACCCATGATTTAGATTTTGACAACTATAAAATGGGAACTTTGGCTTGGCTTTGAGGTACTCTAGGTGCTCCAAACTTGGATAAGACCTAATCCTTATGATTGATTAGTAAATTGGGAAGAATAAGGTAGTATTTTTTAATACACAATAATGTATAGATTAATTCCAAATAAGCTATATGTGGCTAATAATATTATACTTATTTTATGATTTATATGAAAGTCTCTAGCTAATTTTGTAAGATAAAAACATGTTAGATTAACAAACTAACCCATAGGAATGTTTTTGAATTAAAATAGGATTATTTATTTATGTAAGATATAACTCTCAAACTAAAGTGGTATCATGAGATGATATGTTATAATTCTAATGTTAATTTATAAGAGACTAGAGGATTGATCTAATGATTTAGAGATGCTTAAGCATGATAGTTTATTGGTTTGGCATCAGACTAGGTGAATTCATACATATGACTAACAGAAAATATAAGGAATGGAACCATAGATAAGATTTAGATACGAGGAAATGGTGAATTGGAGTCACAAGTCATGTAGGGTAAAGGTATGTAAAATTTGACATTTCCAAGTGTCTAATACAATATTTTAATATCTACAATTCCTTAGGATGAAACTCTCAAACTCATATGGTACCATGAGATACTATGTTATAAGTTTTATTTTAATGTCTAAGAGACTAGAACATTGATCTAATGATTTATAGTTTTTTAAATATGATAGTTTATTGGTTTGGTATAGACTAGGTGAATTCATGTATATGAATAACATAAACATAGAAGGATTGGATCTATAGATAACATTTGGATACGAGGAAATAGTGAATTAGAGTTACAAGTCATATATAGTTAAAATAGGTCAAATTTGACATTTCCAAGTGTCAAATATAATATTTTATTATCTGAAATTCCTTATGAATTTCTATTTTGGCATGTTTAACATCACACAATAGTTATAAATCCAATTGTTAATTAGCTAACTATTTAGCATCTGTATTGGTGAAGCTTAGAGTGAAATACCCACCTAGCTTAAGAATAACAAGCTTAGTAAAAATAACATAAGAGGGGACATCATGATAAAAATATAAAAAGGAAATATTATAGATAAGGAATAATGTAAAAAAGGTAAGACAATATAAACTTGGATAATGTAGTATAAAATTGAAATAAGAAACAAGAAATTGTATTGGTCCAACTAAAAACATTTTTTTGTAAAACTAAATTTTATCAAGTTTGATGATATAATTTGAAAATATTTAAAACTATATTGATGTATTTGATACAATTGGGATAAAATATCAATTTAAATGTATGATGATCATGAACAAAATTATAATAAGAAAAAATATGGAAATGATCCAACTAGATGTGAGATAAGATTCATGTTGATTTTAGAAAAATGTATGCATGGGATAGAATGACCTATAACTACACTTTTTATCTCAATAGACTAAGAATAAAATAAGGTCATAACAATAAGGATTACATATATTTAGATCATTAAGGACCTAGAATAACTTTAGACCTATTAGAGGGTAATCTAAACTCAAATTTCAAGAGGAAAGGGTTCAAAATCCTAATCCTATAATACTTTGTATAGATTTCACCATGGCTCAATTACAGGTAAGTGATTATAGTAATGATTTTTAAGTTTTTAATAAATATGTATATCAAGGATATATAAGTATATCACATGAAAGGAATTTACAAGCAAGGTTAACCTAATCCAATATATCTAAAATCTCTAAAATAATGATGATGATTGGTGAAATGGTCAACCAAGGGGTGGCCTATGAAACATAATATGATAAATGGAAATCTTAAGTAGCCCTATATCTATACCACCTTATTCAATATAAGGAATAACATAGGAAAATATTAAAATGTACATTCAAAATATCAAAAATAAAACAATACCTAATATAATAAGTAAATAAAGGAAATGTAGTAGGAATAGAGATACATAAATTTAGGTGGAACCATCAAAACTTTAGTCTTTTCCTTTAGATAAAATGATACTTTGTAAGACATTTTGTAGGCTAAATACCTCAAATAGAAAAATGAATACCTAAGTATCCTTAGTTTGGGACTTAAATACGAGATGTACCTTATTGGTTCTAATTTATGTTATTAAATTTTATTTACATTACATGTATACATTCAAATTTTCTCACTCCTCCATCACTACTAATTCTATCCATAATTCATCCTAACATTAATCCATTATTAGCCCATTCTAGTCATTAGTCTAATGTATCCATCATTATTCATATCATACACTAACCTTATACAATCTCATGTTAATTTATCCTTCTTATAATCACATCCTATTTATCATTAATCACACTTATCTATTATTTTTTGAATTTTAAATTCACTCATACCTACCCTCACCTATCCCCATTTTATCATAAAAATCATGCTTCTAATCACTACCTAATCATCATTATCTAAGTCCTCACCATCATCTAGAGTCTTATATATTCCATAAAAGCCTCTACATTCCCTAGATAATTTAGTCTATAGAATTCTCTAAGGAATTTTATATTACTTATAAATTCTTCATTCTCTCATATATAAACATGTTGTCATCCATGAAAATTAAAATATAGTATATGAGATGAAAAAACATGGTATCACACCAATTTTTTATGTTTTCTTAAATATATCATAATGATCCATTCATATTGTCCATGTTTTGGGTCACAAGGAAATATAACATTCAATATCAAGCATCAAGCATTATACTTGTCATCTTAGAGCACATCAATCAATTTGGAGGTAAATCGATTGCATATATAAGGTATGAATATGTTTTCATTATTTTTTTATTCCTTTTTACTTAACTTTCTTAATCAGAGGTTTTATTATAAATTAGGGTATCTATTAGTGCAAATATCCAATGTTTCTAGAATTTTAATTTATATTATGATGTATATGATTAAATTATGGTGATCTTGATGGGAAGGGATAATATTATATTTATCTCTTTGTATTTTATTTTAGTATTATTTTGGTTTATAGGTTTTTAGAGATTAATTATCATAATACATAAATTAAGCATAATAAATAATGTAGGAAAGAATATTTGTTACAAAACTAGACACCCATGATAATAATCATCTAAAAAATTAGATGAATTTCGAAGGATTTTACATTAAAATTGGGATTTTAGAATTGATAAAATTAATCTAATTACATACGTATAACTTTAGAGAAATGGGTTTTATGCAAAATTATCATCTGGTAGTGCTTATCTTATCAACATGTTGCTATATGTAAAATAGTTTCTTCTTCTCAAAAAAATTAAAATTCTCTATAAATCTACATAGTGATTATGATATTATATTCAAGATATTAGTGAATTTGACCTATATTGTAAATAAATTATGCATTTATTCCATCCAATATTTTATGTGATTACAATTTGGGATTTAGATTCATGTACACCTAATTTTACTTGTATATCTATTTGAAATCCTCTTGCCATTATTTTGTGAGAAAATAGTGTATTGAATCCAACCTATCCTCTAAAATTGTCTTTATAATAAGATTGACATTTAATCCATTACTTCATGTATACATTTTTATGCATTAATCTCTAAATATAAACATAACAAACTATATTTTTCCTTGTATATTTCATGGAATAAAAAATTAATTCCTTTTTGATAATCCATTTAAATATAAAGTCAAAGTTATTTCTATAGAGAAACTTTGCATTCATCCTTTTCGAAAAGATCCTTTTCTTTGAATCTAGGTTCCACTCATTAATATTAATCATAGTATTTATACCTCTTAACAACCCCATTTTGATCACATTTCATGATACCCCATTTATTTGACTCATTTCATCAAATATTTACCTTATTTATGCTTCATTTTTACCATAGTCAATTGAGACATTCACATGTTTGGTACTACTGATATCTACATATTTTGTCTTATTTTTCCCAATGTCACAATTATTACAACCAAGTCCATATTTTGTCAAATGGTCCAAATTCTACTGTAACATCATGAAAAAATCCATTTTTAATCATGATTTTATTTGATGGATGTTTTAAAGAACATAATACTCTAACAAAGTGTGTTGTCCATCTGAAAAATGTTAATCAATCATGACAATGTTAAACACTTGTTCATTGAATTAAGTGAAACATTGTATTTTAATCTAAATTAATGGCATTCCATGAGAAAATACATCTTATTCATTAATTTTGTCAAAAAATTTATGGGAAACATTTTTATTTCACAAATTATTTAGAATTTAGATTAAGTTGGATAAAAACACAAACGTTTCAAGTTCTATGGTGAACAAAATAGACTGGAGATTTGTAGATGCATGTAAGTTTATTATTTAAAATTATAATTGCTTTAAAATTTAAAATGATATAAACATGATAATTGATTGTTAATTTTATTTTGATTCATGAGATTCTTTTTAATTTATATATATATGAATAAGTAATTATACTATGGTCCTCTTTTTAGTATAATGAGTATAGATTGATTTTTAGTCTGGTTTGTCTTAGACTCTTGATATTTGAATATGATTGTCTAATTAAAAAATGAAAAATGACTTTACCATTTTAAAGATAGAATAATATTTTCAATTCCTTAGTGTAAAACCTCAACACCACCTCTATATACTATAAATAAAAAACAATGTTAACCAAGATAACAAAATTATTATGTATATTTACACTCTAAGAAAATATGACAACATTTATGTCTATATGAACTTGATGAAAGGTTAAATATATATAAGAGTTTGAGAAGAAAAAGGTTTATTTATTTATTTTTAATACATACCATATCAAATAATTTTTAATCAAATGATTTGTCAATATTTGAAAATGGAAGAGAGGGGAATTTTAATTGTAACTTACAGGTACACAAGTACATGAACATAGAAAGCCAAAACTTCATAGCTACTAATGTTATTTTTGCAGGATGCCTATTGAAGACATTTATCAAAAATACTAATCATTTATTTTGTAGGTTCTCTCACTAAAGACTTGAGGCAAAACTCTAGAACTAATGATGCCATTTTTGTAGGTTCATTTTTCAAATAATGTAATTCAAAACTACCAATGACATTTTTTGTAGGATCACCTTGAATAAATACAATATAAAACTACTAAAATCATTTTATCTACACGTTCATTTTCCAAAGAATAAATATAAAAAATACTAATATATATTTTTAGTATAATTCTTTAAACCTAAAATTTATTGAAAAATCTTAACTTGATGTTAATAGGATTAATAATATATAAATGATAATGCATAAGGGTGATAATTAGCTATACAATAGGCTAATTAAATGCTAAACTTATATATAAATATACACTAAATTTATTATTCTAATAATAGGGTAAATATAACAAGTACAATTAATCTATGTATGGAAATCATAAAAACATAATGTACTTAGCTGGTATTTATGCTAACACAATGTTGGATCTCAAAAAAGTAGGAAAAAGTTAGAAGGAGATTTTATGTTTGACTCTTTTGGAACTCTAGACATTAATGTCATCCTAGGATAGTTGTGTTGACACTACTATTTGGGTTAGAGATAAGCGTATTATATAAAATACTTACTATAAAATGATGAGACCACTTGGATGCTTATATGTTTCACTTTACCTTCACTCTAGTGCATTTAGATCTTGGATATGGGTTATCATGTGTCATGAATTTTTAAAACAATAGTTATTAATATTCATTGTGACCTTGGGGGGAAATGGGTTAGTGGGCACATGGTGTTGATTTGACCAAAATTAATCCTCTATAAATGAGTTTTACTTACATATCTAAAATTTTGAATAGGACCTATAAATAATGTAGTTCTCCCCTATGTGTTGGCTTGTGTGTAAATCATGAAATATGTGAAAGATAAGTACAATAATGACCTAGCTTGTAACTTGGAAAATTAGGATTTTGGGTTTTTAATTTATTAATTTATACATATATATGTGTTGTACCTATGATTGGTATGGAAATAGGGAAGCTTTGTTTAATTGAATTCTCTTTGAATGTTCTTTGGTAATAATACTTGGTATTGTTCTTGTGCTATTAGGTGAGGAATGAAATAGGGTTGATGTTATATTTATATTGATCCATTTTGATAATTAACTCACATTAAGGCACTTAGGTCAACCATTAGGATGCATTTTAAAAAAAATATATATGACTTTAGGGCACTCGACACTTTAGTTGGGTCAGGATAATAACATTGACACTAGTGTTTGTCCTAGTCATTAGTGTCTAGGGATCAAGGAAGTAGGTATAGTGTTGGAACATATAGAGGTGGAAGATAAGTACATTTTAAGTATTTTGGGATAGATATAAGGCTTAGGTCATCAATGTAATACTATTTGGACTAAGATATTAGGCAAAGGGGCATACGATATATAAGATGTAAAACTTAAGAAAGTGAGTAAGGCTCAAAATTGAGAAGAAAAACCAAGGTTTGACTTTTCAAAATGTACAAGACTAATGTGTTATATAATCCATAAATATAATCTACAATCATCCATAAAAAATATCCAAATAAAACTAAACTAATAATTGCTTATTTTGTAGGTTGCCTTTTCAAGACTTGGCAAATTTAAAACATTTTTTGTTACATTTTATTAATAAAATTAATTAATTGACTTTATTACATGTTTAAATTTCTATTCAATTTAACATAATTTTTGGTTTCTTATTTTTCATCTGAGGCTACAATGTTTTATACTTTCACCATACACCTATAGGGTGATTCATGGAGATCATAAACCATCAATAAACCTCTATATTTTTATCTTCTAGGGGCAATGTGATGTTTAATTCATCCCCACACACTTTCCATAGTCATAGTGGGATTTTTATGTGGATTTAATAATGAAACATAAGACCAAACTTCATGTTTTAATAGAGTATATATATCAGGGACAATTATCACGATGCTACGCATAACTCCCTAGACATAATTTTATGAGGTGAGGAAGTAACACTCCAACATGTAGGTGTCATAAAATACCTTACACAAACTCAAACCCCATATAATGAAAGGTGTTTATGGGACTCCCTTATATAGCCTGTCAAACTTGTAATAAGACCTCCAAGCCATAACATGCATCTATGAAAGGGAAAACAACATTCAAAGAGATCACTAACTAGGTAAAAATAATGAGAGAAACTTAGATGATGATAATATAAGAACCTATCATCATTATTAGTTGGGTGGTTTATGTGTTGCATTTCCCTCTTGTGTTAATCACTAAATTTAGGTTTGTGTCTTGATTATTATTATTGATTCTAGTAATATTTTCAAACCTTATAACCTACACATAAACCAAAATCACCTAGTCAAACTCAAATGTAGGTCAAATATAATCATTGGTATAATCTCAACCAATCCACCATCATCATCTCATCACATTTTATTATAGTCATAACCTTATAAATATTCATCATCATATCCTATCTCACCCTTTTCAAAACATCCTCATGTAATATTATCATATTACTATCCTATCACATGTCCTCTTATCTAATCTAATCTTAATTATATCCATTTAGTCAAAAACACATCATTCATGTTGATATTATCCAAACTTACCCTAACCATCATCCCATATTATCATAATTTACCACTTATGTTAACCTTATCTAAATTTGCCTAATACAACCCCATCACCCATCACCTTGTAATATTTCCATCTTTATCTTACCTACCATCCTTAACCATATATAAAATATTTACTTAAATCAACCCCTTAGATCCTTGTTTAAACTTGCCTGAACATCAAGTCATTCCCCTCTTAGTCAAACATGATCAAGACTTAGTCTTCCCTATTAACATAGTTTAAAAATGATCTACATCCTAATCACCATTGTACATTATCCAAAATGCCATTTTACAACCTTTTTACCTTGATAAAAATTATCTATGCCATCACCTTGAGCTACTCCTTATCAAAATTTTCCTTGATTATGTATACCCTCCCTGAGCTGACATTTTTTTCAGACCTATCACTATGTTTATTTAAACCTAGCACTTGTCATATTACATCTAATCATTTTACTAGATTGAACTTGGCACATTTTGTACCACAATGTTAGCCTATCACTCTATTAGTTTGAAACATAACAACCATAATTCTACCAGTTTTTGGCACCCATCATTTTTTTTCTAGCACCTATCATTTTATCAATTTAAATCCATCACGTTTCATCAACCAAATAAATGTCATATTGTATAATCTAGTCAAAAATTAGGGATATATAACCTATTATCATCTAAACTAAACATATTAGATCAAATCTTATAGACTCTTTTCTCAAGGTCATACCATGTTGTATCCTTAGTCATCTTTCACATCAAATCATTCATCTTGAAGGTAAGACCAATATATCATTAATATATCTAACACATCAAACTGCATAACATTCCTTAATCTCATCATACATCAGCCATCATCTTTTCCAAATCTCCAAGTCATAGTCCAATCCTATCATTGCCCCATCAAAAAATATCACATATAGTCTAAACTACTCTATATCCACAACCATCACAAAATCTCCTATAATCCCCATCAAATGTGAAATTATTCCTAATAACCAACCATATATAATCCTATCAATGTTAAAATATAATTACATTGATCTACTTTAGAAACATCCCCTTTTCACATATGATAGTCACCATTGTAAGCTTTATTACATCCAAATTTAATCAAGTTTGAACCATACAATCAAATATTATCATCTTCTTAGTCCAATCTCACCCACCAGGTCATCCAATCCCAACTTGATCACATCATTTAATCACTTGAGATAGTCTAAATCAAGTCAAGGTAACCTTGTCTAAGGTAAGTTACAAACACATAACATACTTTTGGCTAGTCAACACCTACCCCTCCCATCTTAGTCAAATCCTACAGTTTTTCTTTACTCATCATCAAAACATCCAATCAATTACTGGCATCAAATGTTTAATTATTTCATATATTAAATTTATTGAATCAAGCTTATCACATCTTATCTCACATCATTGAATCAAAATTAAAACCAAACTAAAGATAACCTTCATAAAATAGTCAAAGAATCCAAATTTGAGCTAAAAATACCACAATCATGTCATTTATCCTTTCTCACATCTTAATACATGGATTCCAAAACATATTTGGATATCACCCTATTTCATAAATACATATTTTCTAACAAATATGTAGTCCTTTTATGGCTCATGTAAATAGGCACCTAATTTCCTATAGAATTTGACCCAATAAAACTCACCCTTCTTCTTACACAAGAGTCACCAATCCTTTCCCATAAATTTCACTATACTCCTAGTCCTTGTGTTATCTTATAATAGTCAAACCTTCAAGCCATCATCCAATCAAAAAACCCTTGTCTTAATAGCAGAGGGAATTCTATCTTGGTAACCTCATCTAATACTAGTTTGCCCTCTAAGTCATGATAAATATGTAGGATTGACTATATCATGAAATTTATATATCCCAATAAATTATATTATTTCTATTCAAATGCTTACATGCCCAAGGAAAGATATGAGTAGATATAATGTACTCCTCTACCTACATCATTAGAGGCCATATTTCATCAACTAGTCACTACAAACATGATAATCTATCCAAATATTAGTAATTTTGATCCAACCAAACCATATCCCTATTGGTATAGATAATGAAAATACTATAAATACCATATATCCTAGGGGCATACTATTAATTGATGTTGTAATAAAAAAATGCATCCAATATCACATTGACCGTAGTGACATCAAACTCAAGAGAGGATTATATGAGTCCACTTTTAAGATTAAAAGTGGATATGTCAAGATTCACTTCTTAATCATGATCAAATTTTTACACTTCCAAACCATGGCCAAGACAAAAAAAAAACTCATCTTTTCTAAACCCATATTTGATAACAAATCCATCTCTCACCAACCATATACCTTCCATCCATTATAATTATATCTCCCATTTCTAAAATTCACTTCATCTTAAAGCCTCCATTAGTAAGCAAAAATTGAAGAAGGTAATTCTAAATGAAATTATCTAATAAACCCTCTGTATCACTATAATAAAAATATCATCCAATAGTATCATCACATCATTAACATTAGATAAAATAATAGTCTCATTTGCATCAAAATAAAATCCATTTGGATCTATATCAGATTTCATGTTAGAATCATCATCTCTTATAGATGACAAAGATCATGTTAACACACACTTCTTTAAGGACACATCTATTTCATATATCAACCAACATCAAGGCATGTCTCTTGATCTATGTCAAGGTTATTATGTCATAAAATAATTTATGAGACTTCAATATGCTTCATTAGTAGATGATTATTAGAATGTATTTACTCTAACTTGGGAATCTGATCCTATAGGTCAATGCAAAATCCTTAGTGATCCTAATTTGAATCTTTATGAGTTTATCTCTGACATTGACATTATCTCTCATAGGAACCCATATAAGGATCATGTTTCCCACTCTCCTATCACTAATCTAATCCATCAACTATCATGCATCACTAATCCTTTTGTGCCCACCAACTATCATTTAATCATAGTCCTCAATGGGAAAAAAATAGAAACACACATTGTAAGAATTTCCTTAGCATGTAATATCACATGTCAAACCTCTAAGGATCAAAGATCATAGTAAAATAGTTAATCCTAATAAATTTTTTAGCTTTGATGTAACCATAAATCAAAGTTAAAATAAGTTGAATACTTAGACAAATCAAAAAACATCTTCCCTTAGTGAAAAATCCTTTGAGGTGATAGGGAAATTTTAAAGTCAAAATAATCATCATCATATTCATAATATAATTTCCTCTAGTAAAACCTTATAGAAGGTACCAATCATAAATCAACATATTAATGAGTCCTCATCAAAATAAATATTAATGTGATAGAAAATCTTTTCAATATTTGGAGAAAATAATAAAGAGATAAAAAATATTGGATCCATTAATATCTCTTAACATATGACATACAAGGAGAAAAAAACACCTAGCATCTCCAATAGTGTGTGTGACTAATAGTCCCAATCCTCATTCATTAATCATGCCTCAATGCCATATACACCACCATAAAACCTAAACCAATCCAATCCATATCATAAATAAACTTATTGGGAAATATTGTATCACATAGGGGCTATGAATACACTTGAGGTAGGTGTCCAGAGGAATCAAAATCAAGATTCACTGAAGGTCACCATGGCAATAGTGAAACCTCCATTGATAGCATATTCCCAGTGGCATAACTACCTAGAACTTATGTTGGTTAAATATCATGAAAGCATCAACATAAATGTGCCTCACACATCTCCAATAAATAAAGATGACATAAAAAATAAAAAAATGACAATAAAAATAATAAATCATTCATCTAACGGTGAAAACTAGTCCTTGGGTAAGTAACATGATGAAAACTAGTCTCTGATGTCATGGTAAAATAATTTGATATCTATATGTACGTCAACACTTGGGGTAAAATTTTCTTTATCCCTCCATTTATATCCTTAAATCCCTTTTCAAACACTATCTAAGTTATCCTTACCTATCCTATCTATCTTCCCACTATCCTTACTTATCCTTAACATCATGTTCTATCATTATCCATATTATTCCCCATCTTATTATGTTCATCCTTTCTTCTCATATTGACCTTAGTAAAGGAGAGGAAGATGTCTTGATACCTATTATGAGAACATCTTGGCATATACTCCAAGTGACACTTGGGTGACTAGACATTTAATTCCCATACAATGTAGTTCTTGGATATCCCTAGGCCATTCTTCATCACTTTTCATCACCTTTGAGAATCACCCAAATACTTTATTCATTCCATACACCATCATTTCCCATCATGGTTTCTAGTCTTGGTTTTCCCTTTGCTACTAGCCACCCCTATTTATACACACATAATCCAAAAAAACCTAAAAAATAAAAATAACCCAAAAGTCCATAAAAATCATAAAATCTAGGAAATCCAAAACATCTTAGCCAACTTGTATTATATCCTAATTGCTCCATATCCATATTTAAAATTTATATCCTAATCCAAATTCACATCATAACTATCACTTTATCATTAACATCCCATTTTTGACCTCATAATGCCTAATCCAACTCATATCCTATCATTCATAAAAAACATATATGTTTGATCAATGGTAAAATTATGGTCACCCATTTTTCCTAAGTCCACCTCACTATCACCATACATTATCAAATCCATCACTGTAAACCCATCCAAACTTGATCAAATCTGATCTAATTGCTTGATTGAGATAATATTTTCAACTCAAAGACTAGTCAACCATGCCTTAGTTAAATAACATCTTTACTAGTTTAGAACCTTGTACCTACCTTTATTATCTCCCCATAAAATTTAAAAATAGTCAAACTTAGGGTTATTTTTACCCTATCCCATATATCAAACTAGCTTTCTTGACTAGGAAATTTTTTCTCAAACACATCTTATCCAAATATCTTTATTTGTCACATTTCAAATCTTTGATCAAAGTAATATTATCAATCCTTATATAAAAAATCATTGAAATTATCCATTAAATTTAACCTAATAACTCATATCATTATCACATCAAGTCATAACTTGACCATTCATCTCATAGGACTTTCATCATAAAAACATATGAGACAATGATCACATAATAACTATGCACATAAATACTAGTGCATTATTTGATCATGTCTGATATTTTTTAAATGCCTTTTATCATATGTGTGTGTAATCATTTATGATTATCTTCTTTTATACATCTATATATTTTATTAGGAATTTTATGAATATCTTTATTTTTTATCTTTATGTCTTCTACATTAGTCCATCATGCACTTTGGAAAAATGTCATCATGGTGAATGATACCTAGTATAAAAAGGATTGATTATAATATGATGATCAATGAATTTTTACAATAATTAATAAAGTAATACTGTATGTACATTTGAATAAAAAATACATCTATATCCTCTAATTATACATCTATCATCTCTCTTACCATCAAAATCCTAAATGAACTATAACAATCATATCTAATAATCACATTATCATGTATAAAATTTGAATCAAATAATTTATGTAAAAACTAACATATTTAAAAATACATTATCATCATCCTCTATCCTATATTTTCCTCTCTCATCATGTAGGAAATTCTTAGTCACATGGGGTGTCAGAGGTCAACTTGGCTACAATCATGTCATTTGATGTTATTATCCATCCTTATTGTTATATTATCTTTCACAATGATCAAGTCTACTAACAGAATAATATACTTAATCTAGTTCATATTATTAAATACCTCATTATCAATTCATGCATCAGTCAAATATTTTAGATAAAATTTTAGTTAGTAATCAATGAATCATTAAATCTTAAACCTATATCTCTTTGACATGCATCCTTACCTAGAAAGTCTAAAAATCATAGATATCCTCAAAATTTTGAGTTTACAATTTTTTCCCTCAAATGAGGAATATCCAGGGCTGTAACTTTATCATATCTTATTACCTCTCATGCTTCTATGTCATAGGCATTAGCAGTATCAATCACATTATAGCTCATTGATTGGAAACATTTTAGCACACCCATTAATATAGTTAAAGTAAAACATATATATTATGACATCTTATTCATATAGTCATCATTTATTCTCTCATTCATGACATAATTATTCCCTCTTAGTGAGAAGTACATCATACTAAGATATTTTGAGACTATGTAGGTAATGCTTAGTCACTTCAAAATGTCTGAGGATAACTCAACCACATAACTCATTCTTCCCCTTAATCTCTTGTTCACTGGATCATATAATTTTTCACCCATTCTCTCATCATCACTTGACATATTATTTGAGATATACTAATCAAATATTTAATCTATTATTAAATTATTTTATTATTTCTACCACAACTCTCCTTAGCATGTATCATAACTAGGGATACATCTAAATGTTTCATCCAATCACCTAATCTAAGTTTATAGCTCTCCATAAAATGCATCCTTTTATATGATATGTCTAAAGGTCACATCCTTTTATCATCATCCTATTACAAACTATTCACATTTGCGGCATGTCTAAATCCATGACATCATCATTTTCACTCTCTCACATATATATTTTCCTAATGCATCATAAATTTATATTTCATTGCTTACATCAATATAATTATTCATTCATCATCATCACAACATCCTAACCGCTCTTTCATTTATCCACACATATCATCTCCTTTTTTCACTTTTAATTGTCTATATGTCTTATCCATCTATGCATGTCCCCTCTATGGGGCATAATCCATCCTCTAACTTACTAACACCCATTCTAATATTTATTATTTTAAATAACATCACACTTCTTCCATTCATAATTCCATTTTAAAGAGAGGAAAATATATAGATCTAAATTTTATTGCTCCTCTATCACTACTAATTTTGTCCATAATTCATCCTAGTATTAATCCATTATTAACCCCTTCTAGTAATTAGTCTAACATACCATAAATTTTAATATCACACACTAAACTTATACCATCCCATGTCAATTAATATTTTTTTTCCTAATCGCATCCTATTTGTCATTAATCCCACTTATACCTTATTTTATGAATTTTAAATTTAATCCTACCTACCCTCACCTATGCCCACTTTATCCTAGATATCATGATTCTAATGACTACCTAATCATTTTAATGAAGTCATAACTCTCCTTTAGAGTCTTATATATTCCTTAGAAAAATCTACATTATCTATAGAATTCCTTTATATAATTTTCCAAGGAAAATTATATTCATTATAAATGCCTTATCCTCTCCTATATAAACATGTCATCCTCCATGAAAATGACAATCTAGTATTTGAGAGGAAAAATCATGATATCATGCCAAATTTGTATATTATCTTAAAACTATCATAATCTGCCATTCATGTTGTATATGTTTTGAGTCACAAGGTAATCCAACATTCCATATGAAGCATAAAGCATTCTACATATCATCTTGGGGCACATCTCTTAATTTTGAGGTAAATTGGTTGCATAATGAAGGTATGACTACATGTTTTAATTAATGTTTGATTCATTTTTACTTACCTTGCACATTTAAATATTTAATTATAAATTGGGATAGTTGTTAGTGAAAATCTGTATTTTAATTCCTATTTTGATTTATATGATTACACTACATGAATAGGTGTCCAACATAATACTCTAAACACTTAACTCATGCAAATACTACTTATGAGTAGAAATTTGAGAACAAGTAGAGTAAATAATTTTGTTATGTATTTTGGGAATGAAATATTACTGATATATATATATATATATAATATTCAAAACTAACCCTAAAATCTAATCAAACAGTATCAACCAAACTGATACAACTAGGAAATGTTAACTCACATAGTACTATATTATCTAAGATGATACATTACAAATGAAAAAAATATAGACTTATCAATGTATTCTGAGGATGATATAATATAGTGAAGGCAAGTAGTAAATAGACTACATTGGCTAGTATGACATAATAAGATATAAGGAATGTTAAAAATATGGATGGAAAGTAGATGGAGAGGTAATATGAAAAAGACTTATAGGAATTTACACTAATAGTAATTAAGGTATTATATAATACTATGAAAAAAATTCTATCAAAGTACCATGATTTGATCCATACCCATTCTTAATGCATTTTTTAGGGTGTTCACTCAATGTGATTGATGCATTGAGAAACCATTGCAAGAGAAACTATTATTAAAGTGATAAAAGTGAAAATATCAAGTGTATGTACACATAATATGTGAGTTATAAATATAATCCCATGTGTTATATATTGAGTCTATTTAATATAATGCTATGGATGATTGTGATTTTATATATGGCCAACCCATAGCTCATAAGGTACTTGATTATCCTTATCATTGTGTTTTTATCATGGATAAGTTATACTTATTCACTAGTTGTAGAAATCCTTATGAACACATTAAAAAAATATATTTTATTAGTAATGATGCTCATAATGATATATTATTACTTATTACATTACCTATGAGTTTGAATATCCATGATTTATATTGGTTCCATACTCTACCTTATGGTTATATGCATACTTTTTTTATATTAGAAGATGTTTTTTTTTATCATGATTTATTACTATTAAGGGATCATGTGACACATTTTAACATATTAAATACTTTAAATAAAGGTTAAAATTATCCCATTGATGATCATATTCTTAAATTCACATGTATAATACATTGCTTTAGCCATAAAATATAGATAAATAACATATATTTACTATAATTTTATTTCTTCCTCTCAAAGATAAGGTGATTTTTTATTCTTATAAATATTTAAATAATATTAAATTTTGTTTCAAAACCTTTAAGATATTTTATGATCATGTTTATTAATCTACAATACTCATGATTCAAATTGATCCATTATTCAATATACTTCAATTCTCAATAATATCAATGTGCCAATAAAGAAAAATTCTAAACCATTCACTAATATTAGAGTTACACCTATCAAAATTATTATGGATTACTTTAGTGGATCTTAGAGATTTAAAAAAATAAATTATATTATAAGTTAATTATATTAAATGTTTTTTGATGTTTTAAAAAAATGTGCACAAATGTTCAAAATACTATGCAAATAATGTAAAATAATAACATAAGATAAATCCACACAAATACAATAATAAAAATTAATTCATATACACTTAAGGTTAAATGGAGGATGAAATTAATATTAAATTTAAATTATTAATGAAAATAAAAATAATAATAAGGAGAAATATAATTAACTAAAACTAACTCACTTGTATCTTAAAAACGCCTAGAAATGCAAAGAAGGTTATAAACGCGCTCAGAATGAATTATAGAATTCAAATTGTATTTTTATGTTAATTACCACTTTTTATGAAATAAAATATGATTAACCATTTTAATTTCTAATTAAAATTAAAAATTATGCCATGTGTGGAAACTTGCATTGAATATGGCCCAATATGGAATGCTTTATCAGTACCAAAACTTTGTAATTTTATCTTCCCTAAGTAAAATTATTATGCAAAATCATTATAATATCTTATTAGTTTATGTAACCCTAATTAAAAATAACATATTAATAATAAATAAAACATGAAAGGTTAGTGTTATATCCCCACTTGAGGGTTGGAGTTACATTTACCACACTTTAAAAATAAGAGATCATTTACTTTAATGTATGTGAGTGACCCAAACGTAAGTGTTTTTTTTGTAATTTTTATTACCTAAGATAAATAATTATAAAAATACATGTTTCTTAATTAAAATTTATTTTGGTACAAGTAATTATCCATAATATTTCAAAATATGATGATGGTATAATATGATTAATGTGTAAGTTCTTTGGCAAGTGTGCAAAGGATATATTTTTGATATAAATTTGTTATTTGATGATAAATTATTGCATGTGTGTGTGTGTAAATTTATAATATATTTTGAATTTAAATTCAGGATTCATTCATTTATAGACAAACCATGAAAAAGAGTGAAATTAGACAACCAAGGCACAATATATAAAAAAGGTGGTACAATGGACCCACAAGGAAAATGACCACTTTTAGATGCTACCAAAAATGATTGTCATGAAATGAGATCTAAAACAAATACCAAAATGATTTTAGGATGACTGGATGGATCTTTAAGTAGAAAAATAACCAATTTTTATGGTTTTTATGGGAAATTGTGGATGAAACAAGACTATAAAGGATTCAATGTGAAGGGAAGTTTACTAAAAGGATACAAAAGTAATAAAATGGACCAAATATACTAAGGCATAATAAATATGCTAAATTTATATGACATGTAAAAAATATAGGTGCCTACATAATTCTCCTATTATGAATGGAGGTGGAATTTTAACTTTGTATTTATTAATAATAAATCACCCATGCTCCAATTTTAGCAAATTAAACATACCTATAAGAAAATTAGAATTCTCAAAAGTAAATTAATGTCATATTTAAGTGATGATTAATGTATTTGAATGAAATACATGAAACTATAAAATGAGAATAGGAATAAATACACTTTGAAATATGTAAACCATACTTCCCCTTATTAGACTCTAATACTGAAAATGAAAATAAAATTAATAGTTATTCAGTTTACCAAAAAAAGAAAATAATTAGATCCATTCATTAGGGAAAAAAAATATCCTTCTTGACTAAAGAAAAATATTTATGGTTACATTGTTTCAAATTGGAATATATAACTAGTGATATAATAGTCTTGATATATTCCTCATTTTTAGGTGAGATATGATCCTATAAATCAATAATCTCAAAATAAAATGATTAAACTTACAATCTGTAACATAGATAGTAAGTTAATCTATTAAAATCATGTTTTTAAAAACGTATGTAAGAATAGAAAGATGTCATAATGTAAGGCTTAATAGTTAATATGTAACCCAAAAATTAAAGACAAATGGAAACCTATAAATAAGACAAATGATATGCCACTATAACCACATGGCATTATATGGACAAGGAAAAACAACTAATTTACCCCATAAAGTAAATAAAGTGTGAGTAAAAGCCCATATTTATGTAATCAATGTGGGAAACATGGGTACATCATACCACTAACAAAAATGTATAAGTAATAATCTCAATAAAGATAGTGACAAGTGATATGCCCTCATATAACCATAAATAAGGATAATTTATATTCCCCTATGTTATTATGGAAAAGGAAAATGTATAGATATTTATATGATAATGGAAAATGAGAATGATAATATCATAAATCCACTAAAAAATATTCTCCAAGTATAAGTTTTCCCCTAGTGTGAGATTGGCCCAAATTATGGGTGTGATGAAGTCACAAATTATCTATATATATGATATATATATATGATCATATGCAAACTATATATTACATATAACTCAAATAAATTTCATGGGAATCACATTGATATTAGTGCATATATAAGCATATATTATATGTATATAATGAATTATAAGTAACCATGTTTATAAATTTAACCAGTAAAAATAAAAGAATATTAAAAAAAATCAATATTTGTATTTTTTTTCTTTTATTTTTTATGATTGTTAGAAGAATCCTACCCCATTATGTGATAAATATATGAACAATCTAAGTGAAATAAATATATGTTGTCAATATAAATAGAATATAATGAAACTTAAATATTTAAATCTTGTGTCACTTATATATGATGACATGTATCATGGAAATGCAGATATACACCCACATTATATGAATCA
Source organism: Torreya grandis (assembly GCA_037957365.1). Lineage (NCBI taxonomy): Eukaryota > Viridiplantae > Streptophyta > Pinopsida > Cupressales > Taxaceae > Torreya > Torreya grandis. The sequence goes on along the minus strand of JARHVA010000730.1, from coordinate 3,585,835 downwards.
TGATAAATAAAAGATACAAGGACATGTGGTGACCAAATTAATAGATGGAAGATAATAGTAAAGTGTAGGCATGTAAATAAAAATGAGTGAATAACTTTTATATAAATTGAAATCTTAAGATAAATAATCAAAAGATAATAAATATATTCAAGTGGTAAATCAAGATTATTAAAAGTTACTAAGTCAAAAAAATGACTAGTAATTAAATAAAAAAAGTAAAATTCCATCACCATGTCCATGATCATTTTTATTTATTTTGGGTACCATAAAATAAAGAATACTCAGTGTAAGTTGTATATTCAAAATCACATGTATTTTGTTTATTATAACAAGGAATTGGGTCTAATAAGCCACCATTAACAAAAGAAATGTATATAATGCAATGATATATGATATTTATTAAATTTTACTTAACACCAAATAATCTAATGATTTAATTTTATCATTATAATTATTTTAATATGCACTTATTTCTTATAAATCCATTTTAATTTGTATACAATTTTATATTTAGTTTATCTTTAGACATCCCAATGGGTATTTTTATACTAAATGTATATGTTACAATAATAATCATAATTCTCTCATGAGTTTTAAATATTATTAATTGAATACATAAAATCATTAATATTAAGTCCATTATCATTTAGACTTGAATTTTTCATGTTTATCATTTGTGTCTATTCCCTTTCATGACTAGTATTAGATTTATAAACATGAGTATAAAGGAATTTATATTTTATAACACTCTTATAAGTTCATTGATTTTATATAGAAGATATAAATTTTATTTTGGAATATTTTTTTTTTGAATACCTTGATTTGATTTATTATCACTTGGAAGAAAATGTTGTTTAATTCCTTGCTCATGTTTTTATAAACCTTGATCTTTTTATCCCATTATTTGTGCATGTATAACTCCAAAAACATAGAATTTTTAATGATACTTGAATAATATTATGATATTATATTGATTTATAAATGTTGTGGAATTTACCTATATATACACATACTCTTATTTGGTATTATAAAATTGATAATGTGTAATTTAATTAAGCCTTGGCATACTTGAGTTATAATTTCATAAATGACTCTTGTTCAAATTATTTCTTAGACATTCATCTATGTAAGGCTTAGCCTTATTTAATAATCATTATTGTTACACAATATTTATTTAGTCTCTACTTAAATAACTCAAAGTAATTCCCATATTATCTGTTATTTTTATATCATTATTCATGCTCTTTGGAAAAGTGCATGCCTTCCCAAATAGATCTTCCACTACAAACCTATCCAATTAAGTCAAACATTCCCACATGCCATTTAAATATTATTTCCCAAAATTCAAATTATCCATATGGGTCAACCCATATATTTTTCATGTTAGTTTGGAGGAAATTAATCAAATAATTAGCTATGTAAGCATATCAATACTAAGCCTATGTCTATTTATGAAAAAAAAACACTTCACATTTAAAGAAATTTCCATAAATATCCCAAATATAAAATTTTTCAAATGAGAAATGCTCTCAATAAATATAAATACCATTAAAAGTTAAATTCATAGTTTTTAAATATTTAAATCTATACACATTATTATAGTGCATATTATTATAACACAAGATTGCACACACTCAACTAGATGGGAGAACTATGTTTGATTTGACTTTCCTCTTTAGATTATTTGATATGTAGGTAGTGCTTGGCCATTGAGGAGGATGAGCTCATCTCAAAACTTCCATTTCAAAAATTATCCATATTTTTCATTTGGTACTATAGTACATATCTATGGTTTGAAGAAAATATAAGGATAAAAGAGTCATTCACACAATATTTAAGAAATTTTCATATGTAAGATTGATTAGTATATGTAGGCACATCAATTAGAGATTTCATAAATTAGTTTAGACATTTAGGATAGTTATTCACCCTAAAAGACAATGTCACACTATGAAATTATCTAGTAAATGCATACTTGTCCAACCTCATGTAACATATATGTTTATATTTTTGAGCATTCAAAGGCCCTTTCATTACTCTTGTTTATGACTATATCCTTTCATAGATATGTAAAAGCCTAAAACAAGCTAAAAAAATCATTCTCATATTTTTTACGTAAGTAAAAATTTACTTTATTCTAATAGTTACACTCAAATTTTCTTAGTAAATTTATATCATATGCAATTTAAATTTTATTATATCATATGCAATCTAAATTTTATATGGTTTTATCATATTAAGTTTGCATCAAACCAAAAACAAATAAAAAACTATCACAAGTATTTTACCCTTATAATCATAATATAGTTTATAATTAATCACATATAATGAAATGTATTTTCTATATCCTTTAGGATTAATATAAAAAAATTTGATTCCAAATGTATGCATGTTGTCTCTATATTCCTTAGGACTGATTAGAGTAAAATTAAGCTTTGATAAAATTTCATCCATTCTATAAAGTATATAATCATCATCCTAATCATCATTTTGAGTGTTTTTACATTCACAAATTTTCATCATGTTGAGTTTTTTTACATTCACAAATTTTAAATGTTTTCACTTCATCTATTTAAACAATTATTTTGGGTCCCATAATATATGGTTGTGATTTATCTAGTTGGGATAGTTTTTTTTGTGGGTTCTACCATCATGAAAAATTGAAAGGGAAAACCACCCATAAAAATTATATATGGCCCTGCCATGAACATATTTTAATCATATATAATATTTTATAAAATTTTATCCATTATTTCAGGTATATAATCATCTTCCTCATCATCTAGGGTCTGTTGCACTATTATTGTCATTAATCTACACATATTCTACTAAAATGAAATGTTGAAAAAAAATATCTTCAATTTGTTTTTAGAAATTTACCATTTAAATGACCTATATTTTCATATCCAAAGAATCATATGTTAATATTATCATAATTAGTTGGTTTAATCCAAGTTACCTCACTTTAATGAAGAGTTACACTTGGTGGGTTTAGGATGGACACATTCATCAAAACCACTAATTTGAATTTGCTCATGTGAATTATTTGATTTAAATTTTATTATTTTATACATCCATTTAGAAAATATTATCCAATGGAATCCCCTATTTTATTAAAAACATGTTCACCCCAAAAATCTATGGGGGACACAAATATTTATACATTTAGGAATGACATTTGTGTTTTTTATTAGCAGATTAAAACATCTAGACCATATTGAAAAAAAATTACCCTTTGGATGATGAACCATGCAAATTTTTATTCCAAGGCATAATTATTATATTATAAAGGAGATAATATTACAATAAATAATTTATTGGTAAGGAAAGTAATGTCAACCTCTTTAGTAGTCTAGAGCGTTTTATTTTTTTCTCTAACTCCTCCAAGCTTGAATTTATTCATATGAACCTATAGATGGTTATTTATTCTTAAAAATTATCTTGGTATAGATAAATATCATCCTATTCTAATGTGATTGATGTTTTGATTGTTTTAGTAGACTTATCCTTTTTATAGTTTTTACCTTCACCACTTAGGGTTATAGGCTCTTCCTTAAGCAAACCTAAATTTGGATATACCCTTTTTGTAAAATTTTCATTGAAATTACATTGTATAGAGGCTACCAAAGGACCAAATTCTTTAATATTCACTCCTTTGGATTCCATAACATTGTCATACTTTAGAACATTATTTTGATAGTCTATTGCTCAAAATCTAACCTTTTGTCATGCAAAAACAATATTGTTGTCATAAAAACAACTATTGTTTCAATTTATGCCTACCATTATGACACTCAAAGATATTCTTTCCATCATTAAAATAAAAAATAATCTTTTTGATACTTATTGTCTATCAATCTATTACTTTTGGTCCACCATTCCACTACTTGAAAGTAGTCATTCCACTAATCTAGTTTTCCCTCCCATTTCCAAATTCAAATATCCCTTCCCAAAGATTTGATTAAATACAAGGCCATCTATTTATTTTAAAGGGTTTTTCAACCTTTTAAAAAAAAATCTATGATAGATATGGTGGATAATAAAAAGGCATTTATCCTTCATTTAAATATAAAGGGGACCACCTATCCATTTAAAATCTTCAAATATGTTGAGATTTAAATAATTACATGAGACTCAAAGGATTTTAAATCGACATGTTATTTAAAATGTGGGAAAGGTTTATGTTTTTTAATATAAGAAGCATGAAAATACAAATAATGGAATTAAATGTTTTCCTTGGCTACCACACCTACATTTGAAGGGAAAAGAATGTTTATTAAATAAGGAAAACATTTACAAGTATATATATTTTCTAGGGAAAATTTTACATTCACGTAGATACAATTTCAAATTTAGGTAAACATATCTAGGCTCATTCCCTTTCCCACTTTATACATTTTTTATAAATAGAGAGAATTTCATCCTTTTCTCATCCATGGCCTATGGAATGTTTATTATAGTTCTTTGTGAGATCCCCCACTATGAATTTATTACATCATCACTTTATATATTTTTATTTTTATTTCATTTATAATAATCTCCATGAAACTATGTTTTTTAATCTAGTATTTATATAATTTTTATGGTTAGTTACTACCCTTAGATTATTTATATGCGGGTATTAATTTTTACACTAAAATTTTGATCAAATCATAAAAAATGGTATTGTGAATGTTTTAATCACTGTGGGCTATGGGTACACCATTATATAACATTTCCCTTATTTTTTTCTTTACTATTTATTTTTTTCTTTCTCCATTTTCATAACAAGAATTAGATTAGAACTAGAGTAGGAGTATATGGAGCTAACCTCTATATTCATGGAGGTTGTTCTACTTAATCTCAATGTAATGAGGATTCCCCAATGTTTTTATGCTCATGTAATAAGTGAAAACACATGAAACATTTTTAGTAATTTTTTTCAAGCTTGATATAATCTTTTTTGAGAGATTTTGATTTTGATTTTAGTTTAAAAATAGTATTTATTTATGGGTAAAGCTCATAATGGTTATAATTTACGATTTTATTGGAGAATAAAAAATAAACTATCTCATTTGAAAAATATTTTATCCATCTGATGAGTCTATTGGTTTTAAATTGGAAAATACTTATTTTCAAGGACTACTTTTTGTTTAAAATTTTAATCTTTGAATCATCGATGAATTTATTAGAAACATACCCATAATAAAATGAGGAATATGACCTAACTTATCATATAAAATAATTAAATTGAGTACTATTTTTATCAAAAAGAACTTATTATCAACTATTTTATGATACTATAATGAAATTTAGATGTAATATAAATAAAATAGTTCATCTTTTTATTTCTTGATAATTTGGAGGCCCATTGTAGATGACTCATTTGAATGATATTATTAGGATAGTCTTTAAATCACCACCACCTTCATTAGATATGGTTTTATATATCTTATAAATCACATTTTTGATTTATAAAATATTTATGCCATAATTCATGTCACAAATATTGATATAATCTTATATCTTCTTGAATTAGATCTAAAAGGCAAGGTTTTGTATTAGTTTAAGGGATTGATGACAACATCAATTTCAAGATGGAATGAATTGGGACTAGATTTGTATTTTTTTGGGGGAAAGAGTATATGTTTTCTCATTCATAAGATATCTAATTAATACAAATAATGATGCTATGGAACATATTACACATTTTAAACTGATTTCATAAGATACAGGAAATAATATCTATTGAAGTTTGTCTTATACTAGGTATGGAATTATTTTATCCAAAGGATTTAAATTATAAAATTGCTATCATGAAACACTTTTGGGAGGAATGGCACTTTTAGAGGATTATTATATTACTATCAAATATGAAAAATACATTATAATGGGTAGGAAATTTTATCTAATGCCTATAGTACCTTTGTTTTTTAATCCAAGTGATGTCTTGTAAAAATCTTATAATTTTGGTATGAAAATATTAAGTCTAATAAAATAACTTGGATTTTAATCCATCCATTAAAATGGAATGGTTGAGGTGAAAGCCTTATGAAATATGTTTTTTTTAAGGATTTATTGGAATTCAAAGACCAATGTTCAATTTGAAATACCTAATAATAACTCTCTTCCCAAATCACATGATTATGTCAATAATACATATTATCAACCCAAATTTCCCAAAGCATATTATTTTTTTATTATGTAAATAATAAATATTATCATCCCAAATTATTACATTAATATTAGCCTACCTATCATATACAAGTTCATTATTAATATTTCAATTCAAACATCCATGTGCTTATAGTTTCAACATGCTTTTAAGTTGGAATAAAACTAAATGATAGAAAATATAGCTTACTCTAAAAGGTGTTTGGGGAAAAATAATGGATTTTTTTGTTATTATGAAATAATTAGGATTATAAGGGAAAATGGCATTGTAATTTCAAAGGGTAAGTTATTATAATCTTCATATTCTAATTATGAGTGTTATAGTAAAGAATATATGGGTAGGTTGTTTGATACAAGATGGAGTGATTCTAAAAATGAGAACCTATCTCATCATGAGTAAATTATGTGGAAGGAAATGCTTGAAGGAATTCTTATATCTTAAGAATAAATATTTTTATAATGAATTATTTAGTGTAGATGTGGTATTAAAAATGGAATGTAATCTTTAGGATTCATCATAATTGAATAATATTTCACCTTTTTTTTAATGAAAATAATCCCTCCAGATATGAAATGGCCCTTTTATTTATTTTGAAGGAATGATACAATATCATTAATGAGGAAATATATATTATCATTCTTGAAGAGAAACACATGAATTTAACCTATTGAATAAGGCTATGTTGACAATGAAATTTGTATAGTCAACCAATCTACCCATCTACTTATCATGAAGGTCAAAATGGAATCATACATATATAATTGTAAAGACATTTATTAATTTTTTGGTAATTAGGAATGAAAACATGTGTATTTTAATTATTAATATTAGTTTAGAACTTATAAAATAGACTTAATGAAACATAAGAAACCAAATAAAATTTTTAAGTAAATTATATTTAAGTATATAAGTAATGATATTCAAAAATGAAAACAAAATTTACTTATCAAATGAAGTTTGAAAATAAAAAAATAATCAATTATAAATTATATTTCATAGTGCATTCACTTTAAAATTAAAAATCTCTTATATGTTTTCTTATCAATTCATACTAAAATTTATTACATTTGTTTAGTATGTAGTTAGCCTATCTAAAAGAGTGAATCATATAGAAAAAGATTAATCTTATAGGGTCAAAAAAATTTATTTGTATAACTCTTTGATATTTATTTTTATTTTATAAAATACCTTATTCTTCCTTATCTCTCTAGTTATTCCAAATATATGAACTACCATGAAACAATAAACCAATCAAAAGAAAAGAAGAAAATAAAATTAAAGATGAACATAAAAGAAATAAAAAATGGGGATAAATAAAAAAAATTAAGGGAAAAAATACTTAAAAAATAAGATGAAAGAAATCTAACTAAAAAAATCTAGTAACTAAGAAAGAAATATTATCAACTATGAAACAATCTAAAAAACTTAAGAAGAATAAAGTTAAACTATAAACATAAAAGAAAGTAAAATAAATAATTAAAAAATGACTTTATAAAAATAAAAATATAATACAAAATAAATAAATAAGTCTTGAATCAATTCATGTGAAATTAATTAAATATTTTATTATAAATCAAAATATCTCATAATTGATTATAATTTTACACTATGACAAAATATATTGCTGACTCATAAAACCCATTAATATATCAAACAAAATATTAATTTTTTATCATTTTATATACATTTTAAATATGTGAACCAAGTGCATATGGTTTTATTATTACACAACCATCAACAAATTAAAATTTTGGGCACTTTTAGATAATTGGTTCATAAATAAATAATAAAACTAGATATACTTGATTATAATAAGAAAATAACCTCACCATTAAAGAAAGTGTTATTTGGTATTTTTATAATTAATACATGAACTTGAAGATTTTAATATAGAATAAAAATTTGATATGAAATATAATCTAGATATATTATAGCTTTATACTTCATCCTTCAAATGATCTCCTAAGAATATTTTCAAATCCTCAAATAGGAATAGTTACCATATTATTTTTAAAAAACCATTTTAAAAGTAAATTAACTTTAATAAATTCATCATGAATTAAATTTTATATAAATAAATTATAAAATAACTTAAGAGAAAGAATTTTTGGATATCCAAGAGTCAAAAGTTCTTGGATGAAAAAGGCAAATTTGAATTTAGGAGCAAGTAAGATAACTAGAGGGGAATATTTGTGAACCTGAAGTGATTGTTTGAATGTAGGAAATAAATATAAACATTATAATAAATTCAAAATAAATTTTTATGGAACATAGATCATTTAGACAAGGTGAGAAAAATTAAATTTGGGAAAACCTGTGCGATGGTTTTACAATCTCAAAGAAATGGATTAGTATACAAATAATATAATGAATATATTTAGTAGAGATCAGGACTTTAGGGGAACCAATTTATAATATTATATTTTTAAATACAAATATCAATGCTTATAACTTCAAGACTATTGTTATTCATGACCTGTAGACTGTTGGTGCTGACGACTAACATAGTATTAGTGATGATAACTTATAAACTATTGGAAAATATTTAGTTATGATTGGATATATTATTATTTTATAACATTTTCATGGTTATGATATAAAAAATAATTCTAAGAATGGGTGTTATAATACACCAACATTCTATCCTCTAGATCTAGGTAAGTAGGCAACTCCCCCTAAAGTTGTATCATGTTCTTAGGCAAATAAAAAGCTTAGGAAAAAAACCAATGATAGTCACTATTGAGACTCAAAGATTGAATGGCATGGTATAGGAAGGGGTTTTATTTATACAATTTAGTGAATTTTTTTTGGATTGAGCTTAGCTTAGATGGTCAAATTCATCATTCAAAATATTTCAAGGGAAAAGGCTCAATATTTATTATTTTAGAGAAATGGTGAACATGAAGTGAAATCCCAAAGGTCAAGTTAATATTTTATCCTTGATTAATGATTTATTTTATATATCCTTTGATAAACAAGATTATTTATCTAAATTTATGTGATGAGTGCCCTCATTTTTGGGGAACCTATCTATCCCTCAAAAAATAAAAACAAGTTGTGGATCCAAATAATAATTTCTTTAGCCAAATTCTAATATGGGTGAAAATTTTGGGTATTCCACTATTATTTTTGGAAGATGAGGTTTTGACAATTATTGATAATATTTTGGTCATTTTATCTCTTTTGATATAGTAATAAAATCAAGGAAAATACTTATTTGTGTTAGAATCTACATCAATGTTTCTCTAAGGAACTCCCAACCATTATCAAGTTGAGGTCAAAAGTCAGAGAAATGATTCAAATGATTGATTATTAAATATTGTCTTCTCTTTATCTATCATGCCATAAAAAATTTCTTGAATCTACTACATGTCCTTTAAAAAATCATGAAAAATATAATTGAAGGAGAAATGAGAACCTTTATAACTTCATTGCATCTTATAATGAAAGGCTTAAGATAAACCCAAATCATTTAGAAAAGGTGGAACCAGACCAATAACTAAGGTGGTATCTTAGATCTATAAATAAAACTATTTTTTATTATGAACTATAATATTCTAGTGATGATTGCCTATATACAAATAGTGATCACAACCTATGTTATTCTAGCATTAACAACCTAGAGACTATTATAAAATATTCTATTATGGATGGACCTATTTTTATACCCAATTTACCAATTCCTAATTGGTTGGAAAGAAGTGATAAATACATATTTTTATCATTACTTATAAAGAACCAATTATGGGAATATGTAACAATGATCCATTGAGTGTGGATGTAAAATTTTAATAATTTCAAACTCAATCTTTGACTGCTAAATTATATGTAGGTAATCAAAGAGTTCCTTTTTAAGGATCTATATATAAGGAATGTGTTATAAAGGAGTTAGTGATATTTGATAAAAATACCTCCCTCAAGGGTGGATATAATGAGGATGTATATAATTGTGTGTATATAAGAGAAGCCAAATTCATGACACTAGTTCAACCAAGTGACAAAGTGACTCTAAATTCAAAATTGAAGGAAAAATGTTAAACCAATTTTTATATATTAAGGTAGTTATCACTACTAATACATTTGAGGTTTTGTAGGAAGTTAATGAAGAGTAGTACTTGAGAGTGAATTGAGTTATATAAATTTTCATATTAGAGAGGTTTGGTGGATAGATTTTTCCTTACTAATTAGAGGTTGATATAATGTTGATGGTTAGATGTAATTTTCTTATGTTGTATGTTAGTTTAATTTATCTGTAGGATAATTTTCTTTGTGTTTTCATTGATCTCTATTGATTTGTCTATTATAAAATTGTAAAATGTTTTGGGTCACTTAAAAAACCCTCACATTTAAAGATTAAAAAAATTAATTAGTTGATTATGACCTTTAAGTAAAAAAACTAATAATATTTATGATTTTTTAATAATAAGTCACTTTAATACCAAATAAGTTAATGTTTCATCATGGGTGGGGGCCTAATTAATTCAACTAGCATTAAATTAATCATTGAAATTTTTTACATACATCCAAGTAATCACAAACATTAGTTATAATAAAAAATAAACACTAGAGTTGACATATTTTTATTTGATAAATAATTGTTTTTCAATTTATGAGTCAAATCCATATATTTTTTATATTTCATCTCAAAATCAACAAATTTTATATTTTCCACACAATTCAACTCATAATATGTTACAAAATCATCTTCGTCTAAGTAACAAACATGAACTATTGTTGAATTCCATTTTTCGCCATATTTATGACACTAATCAAAACATCAAGTCCATTCACATTCATAATCAACATAATCATAATTAAAAAACTAAAAATGTGTAATATTTTTATATTTAAACCATCAATCAAGTTAAAATTCCTCAAAATATCACCATGTACTATCAAAAAATCAAAAAATCATGATATAATATTAGCAACAAATAACTACAACATTTATAACCATCATAAAAATATCAATACTAGAATTTGATCAAAATTGAAAGTGTAGTAACTAATATGATCTAGAATATGAAATTATTAAGAATATGTTTAAATAGAAACATTTAAAATAAAACACAATTATTTATTTCCTTCATATGATGTGACAGGATCAATTAAAGGGTCACCTATATATGTATTCTAAAGTATGTAATCCATAATAATAATTGGAATTTATGTCTGGATCACACTATTTAATTGATCATCCACCTCAAATTTCAGTTTATTAAATGCACATGTAACCATAAGTGGGTTTAAAGGGATATTGGTGTCTTTATAATTAGCTGAGTAAAAATTAGAATATTATTAGGTGTGGACCCTAATTATCTTCTAGGATCAGAGCTTAAAATTTTGATGTTATTTCAGCCGGGTTTGGATCCCATTCTTTGAATCCCTCATGGCATGGGAGGTTTCAAGGGGGGGTTCGAGGGGGTCATTGTGAATTTTTTTTATTAAAATTGCTTTGTAAAATTATAATTTCATACTCAATCTAGGCCATTGATTAAAGGTTTATAGATTTGATGGTAGAGGTTATGTTTAGGTGTTTTTCATCCTAAAATGTAGTGATATATGGTTAAGATGTATGATGGTGTTAAATGATGAAAAATTGGTGTACAAAGTGGAGGCAAAAAGGTAAATTATAGGATTTTGTTTCTCCCTTATATTGTTAGAAATAATATACAAGACAAGTTTGGTGGATGTATCCCATTTTGGGTCAACTGTGTTAAATCTAGTGTCTCCTATTATGTGTAGGTTTATGTTTATTTTATTCATGTTTGATTAATTCATTTCATAGGTTCTCTTGTATATAATTTGGGGATATATCTAGGTTTTAATTTATCCTATCAAACATAAATCTACATCATCAAGAGTTTTGAGGTGAATTAATGGATTATTAGAAGGCATAGAATAAATAGGTACAATGGTTGATAAGTCCATAATATGTCTCATAATATCCTAGTATTAACCCCTTCTTTCATCCATATGACATCCCTAAAAGAGGATTTATTTAATAATGAGTACATAATTTTTTTTTAGAGTGAAAAATATAATATAAATGTAGTCTATTTTATATAAGTCATTTTGGTATCATTTAAAAAAAATTATATTAATTTCTTATAATATAGATGTCTAAATATATATATGTAGGTGAAACTAGTATGACCATAACCTATCACATGTATCAGGATATGAATAGCTAACTCATGGCTTAATTATCTCTCTTTGATGTTAAATAACAATTTTTTATGCTTTAATTATGTTAGTAGGTCAGCCTATGGAGTAACCATGGCCTAGGTAGACTATATATAGGAGGTAGTGGTTTCAAGGTTTTTTGGTAAACCTAGAAAATCAATTATAAAAGGTATTGGTACACATATACAACCAATTGGGTAAGGTTGATGATATAGCTAGGGAAAACCATCAGTGAGAAGATCATGAGCACATAGAGGTGGCATTCTAAAATCGAAGAACATGATAGGTTTTACCATGTAAAAACTAAGGGGGGGGGGGAGTTAGGATTTAGTATTTACATTAGGAAATATTTTAATGTGAATAATTATGTGAGTAATAATTTACTAATAGATTATAGTTGGTAAATTAGTTGTTATTATTAGTTAGGTACATATATTGTTATTGTAACAATATATATCATATTGTTAGTAGTTAGTTGGTTTGTTAGTAGGTGAGAGATTGTAGTGATCTCACTGTCCCATCTATAAGAAACATATTTCCTATATAACTATGTAATGTAGTATGAAATAATATATTGTGAAATATATTATTAATTTATGATTTAATTTATCTATGTTAATTTCTCTACATAAGTTTATATATTTTATATTAGCCTTACTTAATTAAAGGATTTTTAGGGATTATTGTGTTTAAAGGAATTGCTTGTAGTATATCCATTCTTGTGAATAGTTAATAAGGCATACATAAAAAAACCAAGTGAAAGGAATATTTAAATTAAGTTAGAAAATAATACCCAACACATAAAAAATTTTGTGATATGTTTTTTGTAACGAAGTTTCCATTGAAAATTCATTTATGATATCTCATAAGAACTATTTTAGTTTTATCATGGATCATACATTATAATAAATTTACATCTTGGCTCCTATAAAATAAAAAGTTTTCAATCAATAAAAATTTCATGAATTGTAATCTAATGTATATTCTCTTTATTTTATTTTAAAAATTGGGGCATGCTTGATTCTATAAAAAGTAAAATAAGTCATGGTATGAATCATCTTGGGAGATAAAACAGACTCATTTTTACATTTCAATAATGATTATAAACTTGTGATCAATGTCAACAACTTTTATAGTATGAAAATTAGGTTGAACATGTAATTTAATGTCAATTAAAAGAATCAAAATGTTAATATCCTATATTTCATTTTAAATAAATTATATGGATATTTCATTACCCTTAATGGTTTTACAGGTCTCAAATTCAAGGTCAAATTCTTGGGTTCTAAAAAATGACTTACCTAATCTACAATCAATCATGGATTTTTTTGAGTAAATAAGATAAAATAAGCATGTTTGATTGAACAATGAATTTGTGATAGGTCATAAAGAATATTAACAGACTGATAATTAAATTTTATTTCATGATTCAAGATTAACAAGAGTAAACATTACAATAAATAAGCCAAAGTGGATGTCCACATGACATTCTCAAAATGACTTTTCCTATTCCTATAGGAATGAAAGACTTATTGAATGATAAAAATGTATGACACCTAAGATAGGCACATATGATTAATAATAATTATGTATAATATTGTTACATCCCACCTTAATTGATAGGGCTCTTTATCAGGCCAAGCATTTCTCTAAACTTTTCATTTTTTTCTCATCCAAAAACTTTTGTCTGAATAGGTACCAGTTACTCTACTTTAGGGAAATGTTGCAGCTTGGCACTACCACATTTCCCATAGTGATGAATCAAATGAAATTTGGTATTGATATGCTTGATTTAGTCATGAAATACTAGATTATTTTTCATCTAGATTATAGTAGTATTTTCAACCATGATAAGTGTTTTTGAAACCTATTACTCCTAAAAATATGAAATAACCCTTTTGAGACTCAAGATATCTCTAATTTCCTCTGAGGTATCCATATATTCTTATTTTTTTGAAGAAATTTTTGATACTAATTTATTTTTATATTTATAACTGATAACTATTATTCTTAAATTTATTAAAAACCCCATAATAGAATTTCCATCTTCATGGTCACCAACATAGTCAAAATCTAAATATCCAACCCATTTGAAGTCTCCTATCCTAGAGTATTTGAGGCCAAAATTTTGTGTTCCTTTGAGATATCTAAGGAAACTTTTTGTTGTTATCCAATGACTATACCTAGATTACTAAATAAGTCTTGAGAGGACACAAAAAATGAATGATATATATGGTCTAGTTTTGGTCACATAAGTCAAACTTACAATGAGTTATTTTTATGAATCAAACAAATATATTGAATCTTCAGATGTAAACTTGAGATTCTATTCCATTGATGTGTTAAGAGGATTATAATATTGCATTTTTCAATTGATTAGAATGTTACCAATGTACTTATATTGATTTATAAATAAATATGTTGGTTTTTGAATTACTTCAATACCCAAATAAATAATTTCAAAACTTCTCACAAATATAATTTGAAAATTGTAGTGTATAATTCATTGTTTGACGTGATGAGTAAATCATAAACATACACTAATAAAAATAAAACTATTTTGTCAATTGTTTTGCTAAAAATAGTTTCATATTCAAACTCAAATAATTTTAAGTTCGTGTTCATGAGGTACTTAACGAGTTTGTCGTACCATGCTCGAAGGGATTATTTCAAACCATATAATTATTTTTCCAATTTTCACACCTTGTGCTCTTGGACATTTATTGCAAAAACTTTAGGTTATGCCATGTACACATTTTAATATAGGGCAAAATTTAGGAATGTGTTTTTGATGAACTTTCCATCTATTGTGATTTACCATAGCCAACATGGTTTGAATGGTAGTCATTTTTGTTGTAGGTTCAACGATTTTAATGTAATCAATTCCTTATTTTTTAGCATACTTATTTGTGAAATGCCTTGATTTATGCTTGTGAAGTGAGCCATCAACCTTGTATTTTTATTGATAGACCCACTTGCATCCATATAGAGGATCAACCAATTTCCATGTCCTATTTGTTACTAATGTGTTGTAATCATCTTTCTTTGATTTTCTTCAAGATTCAAAATTATCATCTTGTTTGAAATATATTGGGTTTTAATCAAACACAACATTGAGTTATTCTTCAAGAGAATAATTTAAGATGATATTTTCAATCTTATCTTGAATTTATTTAATGGACTTTTATTGTTATGATGTAGATTCATGTGAACTCCTAGTGCCTATTTTCCCAACTTCATCAGGTTTCACATCTTTTAATATTTTAGTGTTACACTTAATAATATGTTTTTGAGTTTTAGGTGATTCAAGTTCATCCTCTGAAGTTCCATAACTTTACACCCTCTATTATGATGTCACATATTCATTATATGATGATGTTTCACTCTCTTCTTTAGGAAGGATTTCAATATCATATATAAGAGACAATAGTGAATCAATGAATTCTTAAATTTGTGTCCCTCACTCATTATTTATAACATCCAAATCACTCTCTATATAGAAATAACACATTGTATACTTTTCAAGTTGACATAGTTACTGATTAATGTGTTCTTTGTCCTTTGTAGTGTCACAAAATCTAACTTATCTTATGACATGAAACTTCTTAACTTTATCACCGTATAACCTATATGTTTTGAAGGATTCAAAATATCCCAAGTGGATGCATTTTTTACTCATGTGATCTAATGGATTTCTCTTTTCCTTTGGAATTAATGCATAACAAGTGGATCCAAAAATATAAATATGTCACATTAAAGGAAGATGACCACACCACATCTCATTTAGAGTCTTGTATTCAAGAACTATTGATGGTGATATGTTGCAGAGGTATACTAAATTTTTAGTTGAATTGGCCCAAAAGTATAGATTTACTCATTTGTAGTGCTACATAACATGAACCATACTCATCATATTTATGCTCATCCTTTCTATAACTCCATTTTGTTGAATATGGTGAGGAATTATGAGATGGTGTTTGATTTATTTTTTTTAAGACAAGATTCAAATTTATTTGAAGTGCATTCACCACCATTATCTATCTTAAGTATTTCTATGTGGGTTTGAGTTTCATTTTACATCATGGTTTGAAACTTTTGGAAAAGATTGAAATATTCCAATTTTTTATTTATAAAATATATCCAAGTAATCCTATTGTAGTGATCAATGAACAATATTAAGTACTTATGACCACTAATGGAGAGGATTGGAAGAGAACATAAGTTTGAGAGAACTAGTAATTTTTTGTTAGGTTTCCACTATGACTTTGGGAATAGTTATCTTACATTTTTATTGAATATGTAGTCTTCATAATTTTCATCTAATTTTTATGATAAATGTATGCATTCTAATAACACCATTATTTTTTCAAGACATGAATTTTTTATAGTGATTATACCCAATATAACATGCCAAAACATGTTTGGACACATTCTAGCTTTCAAAAGATGAGCATAATTATATGAATTTGATAGCTCACCCTTGAGTTTGAGTAGTTTCCCTTCCTTGTATCTAGTCAATATGACATCATTGCCACTTTTTCTCTTGGTTTTGACATTACCATTATCCAAAAGAATGAATTATCCTTGTTTCCTTATGAGAACTAGGGACAATAAGTTTTGTTTCAATTTAGGAAGGTAGAGGACATTTTGGAGTTTAAATTTTAGAATCCTTGGATACTTGAGTCATATTTTACATCTTCCTTATGGTTATAGACTTGATATATCTATGAGGTATACTAAACCACAAATTTATTCACTAAACTCCTCAAAGAATTATTTTCAAAAAGTTGTATGTAGATTGGAACCAATATCAATAACCCAAACATCAAACCATGAAAACTCATTGAGACAATGTTTACTTCATCATATGTACTAGGAAACACACATCCACTGGTGAATTGGGTAGGGTTTGAGTCTTTTATTTTTTTATTTTTTTAGTCTTTCTTATTATGGTATGATTTAATTTTCTCCCATGGATTTATACACATGAGTCTCATGGATTCATTTTATATTATGCCATTATTAGTATAGGTTTTGTTTATCATTCTATTTTTGACCACCTTGATTTTATTTTTTGCTTCCTTTTCCCTTGTACTTACTATTGCCTTCATTTTTGGAATATGTGGCCTCGTTGGATGTTTTTTGAGAATTTTATTTGACCTAACACACAATTTATCCTATTATAGACTCACTTTTTATTCCAAAGGCCTTTTCTCTTTTAGCCATCTTTTCAACCAATTAATCAGATGTGAGAGTCTTCAATTGATTACTTGATTTTAAAGACTATAAGTATGTTGAATACTTAGGAAGAAGGGATTTTGTGAATGTGGTCATATATATGTAAATTTTTACACATATTGCATCAACATCATGTTTGATGATACATATCTTTGAATCCAATCTCATCACATCACCATATTTCAACTCAAGGTTGAATAATCTCAACTAAAATTGAATTAATTCTAACTGTGAGTGGGAATAATCTAGATATTTTAATTTTTGAAATTATTCCCATGGATTATTACAACCTTGAATATTATGAAACACATATCTATCAAATAAAGTCCTCATCAAGTCTAATACTTTCTAATTTTTTAGCTTCCATGTCTGAATATTCTTTGTATTCCATGTTTTCTCTATTGGTTTTTTCTCCCCATTACAAATATTGAACCATAGATCATTCAATATGAGTGTGTTTTTCACTTATCAAGACTAATCTAACTAGATATCTTTTCTATTCAATGTTTTTCCAATCATAGATTTGATTGAATGCATATTTTTGAATTTTTAATTTGAATTTGAATTTTTTAGTTTACCCCTAATTGGTTTGTAATAACTTGATCATGGTCCCCTTTTTTATATACCACCATACTGACATACAAAAACTCTCTATATAACTACCCTTCCTATAAATCCATCAATATGTGGAATAAGATATCCCTTTCTATATACTTTACAATACATAAAAGAGTCTTTAAGGTATGTGAAAATAGAATAGTACATGGTAGCTATGTGGCACATGAAAAGGATTCACCCTATTATTAAAACTAGATTAAAAATAAAACCTCATACATAAATATACTTATTTTTATTGATTTTCACCTCTCAATAATGACAAAAGGGTAAATGAGTAGCTCTCCTTATTTATACTTAAATTTCAAAAAATTGGTTATTATTTATGGTATTTGCTTATAGTAGTTTGCTCAAAGTAATTACAATGAATAAATGCTCTAAATTTAAATTATTTTAAAGTTTAAATGATTTTAAAATTTTAAATAAATCACTTAAAATTTGAAAATCAAAATCCTTATTTTAAATAAAATATCTTAAAAATTAGAATACCTCTCTCTATATTTCTCTTTATATGAAAAGGAAAATTTCCAATATTAGAGTATGAAAATGTACGACTCTTTTTGAAATATCAATATTTAGATTTGTACACTTACCTATAAAGGAATGAATCTAATAAAAAGGAGAATACAAATATAAAGTAGACCAAAATCTCTCAAAATGCCTCAAAGATGGTTATTTTGGTTTTCATGTAGCCTAGGATAGGTGTAACATAACACAAATATCAAAAAGTTAACTCAACATAGTCAAAAAATTCTATGTGGCTAAGATAGTTCTACCAAAATATCCCACTAGGTGTCCCAAACATAGTCAAAGACTATTAATTCATTGAAAACACCTTACAATAGGTCTACATATGTTTGAACATCCTCTAATATGTGAATTTCTAACAAAATTTACTCTAGAAAAGTACAATTAACATATAACACCTTATTTTTGAGGTGGTACATAGTAAATTACTATAAAAACACCTTTTCATAAGTCATAGAACAATAAACATGCTCCTCTAATTCTAAGACATAAAAGAAACAATATGCAAACTGTAAATATATAACAAAAGAGAGAAATGTAATTAAAAATTACGTCTCATATAGAAATGATAAGATGGAAACAATATTGATGGAATGAAAATGAAATTGTATTTAATGATTCTAGAAGAAAAAGAACACACATCATAATAAATAATCCAAAGTGGCCATTTACATCACATTCCCAAAATGACCTTTCTTATTCGTACAGGAATAGATAACATATTAAATGAGATAAAAGCATAACACCTAAGCTAGACACCTATGCTTAATATTAACCATGTACAATATTGTTATATTTATTACTAAGGTATATACATATTCTCGATGCTTAAGTTTTATAAATTAAAAACTTTTCAACAAGATGACACCTAATTTTGGCATTATTCAACACTTGAATCATTTACTTTATCGGTGTCTCTTCATGAACTTGATCTTATTTTGTGTTAATGGATTTTTTAATCAAATTTATTTAAAATATGAGTGGTTTACACATGTCAAGTATTACAACTAAAAGAACACTTGATATTACTTTTTAAATAACATTAAATGTTACATTTGATCCCACATCCCACAAATAGTTTTGAAATTTTTAAAGCACAATATAAAAATGGTAAGATTTATCAACAAAATTAAAGATAAATTCACACACAAATTTTATTTTACCAAAGAAAGATCTCATTCCATATTGGTTTTTAAGAGGGGGAAGTTCTTTATTATCTTTAAAATGATAAATATTTATATAAATTCCATATTTATAAATCATGTGAATAATAAATTTACCTTTAGCCATTGTAAAATCTTTTTTTAAAGGATTAAGTATTATACCAAACTTAATATGTCACATCTAGTTTTTCCTCAATAAAAAATTGAGAACTAAATACGATAATTAATTATGAGTTGGATTATTTTACTATATTTTTGGTAGGGTAATTTTTAGTGACTATTATTCATTAGTTAATGAATATTTTGGTTTTATAAATTGCCATTTGTATATTTTATTAGATGATGAATAAAGTGGATTCACCTAAATTTTCTAGGTGTTGGTTAGTTTTCCATGTCAAATCACCTACTATTTAAAGTAAATTTCATGCATACAAATATTATCTGTGACTCCATCAAAAATCAATACGATCTTATTTTCCATTATATGTAATATGTAATCACTTAATGACTAAATTTCCAAAGCATATTGACATAGTTAATATCTATTTGTGAATTTTTTGTATAGTCACATGTTAGCATACATTCTACAAAAAGTTATGTTTTGCATGTCTACTCATGTACATTCCTAAACATCATCATTTAGCTTATACCAAAATATTGAAACACATACTTATAAATTTAGTAAAAAACCTAAGATTATTTCTATATAGGTCATTGAAATTTACCATATTATTGTGACAATGCATTATTACTTAGATCCATTTTGATAGTTGTTGTTTATGATTAGTATGCTATATGAAAACATGAAATGGTTTCTTTTTTATAATTTTTACTTAGCAATTTATTTATTATTATATTTTGATTACTACCATGATATGGGATAACTACCTTTTATTCTTACTCAAGGTGAATGTAGGATCAATCTAACCTATAGAATAATATGGATGGAATTATCATCAGAGAGCATAGAGAGGATGGTGATATATCAACCTATGTAGTGTTATTTCTATGCCATATGCTTACAACCATATTTTAGTATAAAGTTTCATGGACTCTAGAAAAATGAGTTGATAGTCTTATTAAGAGTAGGATATTTTCAAACTTGGATAACTCCTTACAGACTTATAAATATGTGTGTGGGTTAAAATATAAATGAAAAAACATATATTGAGGTATATAATCTTAGTTACAAGTGTATATATAAGTCAATAGCAAAAGGTTTCATAAATTAGAAAGTAATTTTATAATATATAAATAGAATATTAGAATGCTATAATTTTTGATACTTTTTGTTATGATATATTGTGTGGTTTAAGTCTCTAGTGAATTGAATTAAAAATATAGACATTTATTTTTGGGAATTTTTTTGATATGTTGAAGGGTGTGATACAACCTATATATTGAATTGTATAATATATAAATAGATTTTTTGTCTTTTTGTTATGATATATTGTGTGGTTTAAGTCAAAAGTATAGATATTTATTTTTGGGAATTTATGATATGTTGAAGGGTGTGATATAACCTATATATTGATATTATGCAAAAGTCACTTATAGGATATGGTTTGTTTATTATCTTAAATGGATAACTATTATGGAATATCAGTACCCAAAAATAGATAAAAACAAACAAGAGCTTGATTCATATGGCATTAGATAGAATAAATTGTAGTGTCCATAATTTTTATATTTATGAAATGTTAAATTAAAAGTGAATTTTGGTTTAATTATATGTTTGAAAATATGTTGCATAATCTAAACATATTGGAGTAATTGTTTAAAAATTAAGGCATGTGTGTTTGAGATGGTGTAGATAGTGAATGGATGATGATAACATTAATTGCACTTACACTATATGTATTCTTTGTTTATGTTATATAGACTATGATATGAGATATTGTATCATATACATCAATTAATATTAGTTGATATGTATGTGGTAATTTACCATATTATAACCCCTATACCTATAATTTGGCCTTAATTGATGGTTTGTAATGTACTAGCTACGTTGGTGTTTGTGATTTGAATGATCTATGGGATTTGAAAACTATAAATAAATATTTTTCAAAATTAATGTTTATAGAAGGAATATTGTCATTTCACATGTTTGTCTTAGTTTACATGTTTTCATGATATCATGTTAGAGGAATAAGTTTACAACATCTAGTTGATTTGTTGTATGTACTAGTAAACTTACAACACATGGGTGATTTTTTACTTATTAATACTTTAATTATTATCATATACCCATACATGAAGGGAGGGTTATTTCCTAGTTTGGAGATTATGTGGGGGATATATGGTATGTCGTTGGTGTGGAAAAGCATTCTGATGATGCTGCCCCTCCCCAACAACTATCAACCAAAGAAGAATCATACTCATATGTCTTGTTATTGATCAGAACAAGATTTTAAGATGATAATATGTTCTATGGAATATTTTAAGATTAATATTTTAGTACTTAATAATACACATGTAAATTTGGTATAAAATGATATAAAATATTTATTATATTAGTTGGTTATCTCTGTATAAAATAATAATGAATTCTGATTTAAAATACTTGGTTGTATATTGTTCCAAATTTTGAATATTATCTATAATAGTGGTTATAATTTTTATAAGTCATTAAATATGGTTATTTTATGTGTCATGAGATGCATGGACTGATTTATACTAGAGGTTTATTAATGTTATTAATTTTATTAAAATGGATCTACACATTAACCTCTAGTATATGGTAACTAAAATTAGTGATAGGATGCATTTTATTAACAATCATTCCTCCATGAATTATCAAGATTTAGTTAGTAATTTATTGTGAGTTAAATAAAATTGACCTAACTCTAGTTAAACATAGTATATTTATAACATTGTGGTATAAGAGCTTAAGGCTTATCTCTTGAACCTAATGAGTCCACTAACATAAGCTGAATTATCATATTTTATTTTCCATAAAGGAGAATAGTGCTAGGTAGACCAGCTAATGAGTGCCTTTATAATGTCAACCTTCCAATTGATCTAAATAACTTAATCATTAGATAATATATGAATCTTGATCAGATTATTTTAGTTATGAATGAGACTAAATATCATATTATAACTCTGGAATGAGAAGTTCATGGCCCTAAAGGAGAAAATGATTAAGAAGAATGCGAAGAACATCTTGCTGAATAAGAAGCTCCTTAGGATCATGGACATAAGTAAATTGCATAAGATTTTAAAGATCATGTAACTATAGATATTACATGGTGCACAAAAAAATATAATCCACCAAAGTTTAATCGAATGGTGTTGGGTGATAGAGAAAAACCCTAGATTATTGAGATGGAAAAGTATTTCAAGATATGAAATTACTTTAAGGTAACCAATGTATTTTTGGGAGCTTATTAGTTGGTTGGTGAAGTAGAAACTTGATGGGTTAACAATAAATTTGAGATGAGTCTTAAATCCACCACCATTACATGGGATCAATTTATATCTTTTTTCAAAGTGTGGTGGCTACTTCAATTATATATTTATTAGAAGCTTAAAAATTATTAAAATCTATAAAAATGGGTTAAATCAATTAATGAATATTGGAATAAATTCAAGAAGCTTTTGAAGTATTTTCCATATTATCATAAGTATGAGTGATTTTGAATTGAGAAGTTCATCATGGGATTAAAACCCTAAATTGGGTGTGAAGTAGATGTGCACAAACCATCCAACATGGATTAGGTTTTTGATAAAGCAGTCCAATAGGAGTAGAACGTGAAATATCTTTCCAAATTCAAGGAAAAATTAAAGAAGTTTGGATGTCTTACAAAAATATTCAAGAAAGAGAATTGGAAACAAAATGGAAACTCTAATAACTAGTTTGAGAATTATAATACAAAATTCAATAAGGATTTGATTGAAAAGAAAGTAGGGTGAGTTTCAAGAAATGTTTTAGAGGAGGTAACAAATATGAGAGGAAGGGACCACCTAGAGATTGTTTTAACTATGGAGGAGGTCAGTGTTCAATGGAATGGCTTCAAGGAAAAATAGATAATATCCTCTACATCAAAATTGGGATCCTTTTAGTAGATAATTATTGAATCTTTTGATAATTATCAAGTTAAAATTTAAGCTTATCCCATTAAGCTTGTAGTTACTTTATTTGGTAAAACTATTTTAGTTTTAATAGACACATGAGCTACTATGTTTTTTATTTATCATAGTAAATTAAATATGTTATCTAGGAAATATAGTTTTATGGAAAACACTTGGTCAATTCAATATTAGAATGCATCCAAAGTCAAGTTTAATAGGTGCTTAGTAGAAGTGAAAATATAATTACCATAGTTCACTACAATAGTGAACATTTCTATAGCACCTCTAGAATCATATGATGTTATCTTAGGACTGAATAGGTTTTATAAGAATAAAGATAAGGTTGAATACTACCTTAATAAGGTAGAATTATTAAATGATTTATGGAATCAAAACTAGATTTAAGGAGAGAAAAGTGAGTTGAAGCTCAGGGAAATCTCATTTGTGCATCTTAGAAAGGCCAATAGAGAGGATGCCAAGAATTTGTTGTTAATATGAATGAAATGGAATAATTTCATGAGCCTTAGATTGAATATTATCCCTCTGTTTAATATTTTAAGGATGTTTTTATTGAAGAGTTTCCAATTTTACCACCCATGAGGGAGTTTGACTTTAGCATCAACATAATTCTAGGTTATTAGTAGAGGTTCATATAAATACTCTACAATATGATAATCATAGGGATAGCTTATGCAATAGAGAGTAAAATAGGGCATACAATATTCTATGGTATTACATACCATATATGATATACAAATATGTACCTAAAGAGTAAAAATAACTCATCTACTAAGAAAAGGTAGAACATAATCAAAATAACATTTGATAAATATATTAAAGTAAAATAGAATACTCATTATGCATTGACCATATATAAAAGAAGATTAGAAAAAACCATATCAAAATTATTTTATTAATCTCTATCAACATGATAGAACCATATTCTACTATATCAAAGTATTATATATATCCTTTTATGACCCAATGCCTCTTCACATTCTAGCCTTTGGATATATAAAAAGAAAGACTCTTTACATTATTATCTTTCTCTATTAGGCTTACAAGGCCGAATACATAAAAAAATTATACAAGAGATAAAATCATATACTTTGCACATGTGTCATTATATTATATTTTACAAGTTTACAATGCTCCATTCTACATCCAACACTTTCCTGAACATAAATAGTTGTCTCATACCAAGACAAAGTCACACCCTGATTTGAACTAGGCTAAAAAGATGAACCATAAACAAAAGTTGTAGTTATCAATCCAAGTGTCATTTATTGGTTTTCACCCTTTGTGCACCACTTATCTGCCCTTTTAGGTTTTCAAATAAGTGACATACTCACCTACTACCCTTTCAAGTTTTTAATAGGCTACCATAACTAGGGGGTTTCCCTTTATGGGTTTTCAACAAATTTGGCCCAACTCCTAATGTTTAGGCTATCCTAAAAAATGCAATATTCCTAAATTCAAAAAAAGGAACTACACATTACTTAATACTATGATAGAGTAAGAGTTTGACTAGGATATTACATAGATTGTTATGTTTTCCTAGTTGTTGACCGACTAGCTTTTGATACACCCAATAATAGAGGTGGTTGTTAAGACTATGCCTTTGTATCCAAATCAATCTTATGTATGATTTGTCAAAGCTATTACAGAGGAATTAATTAAGTCTCATCTATTATTTAGGTAATAGTTGGATCAACTTGAGATAGATCCTATTTGAACTTTTTTTAATCTATGAGAACTTTGTATACCATGGTAAGCAAAATACAAAGTGGTACCTATATTGTCATCATGATTTTAAGATCATCATCTTCTTAAATTATGATCAATGCCTTGGCATTAGATAACTTGATCTGAATATAAAAGATGATCTCATCCAATCTATCTTCTATCCTTTGGTCTTGGATACCTATAGAATTGTTGCACATTGTTTTGTTATACCATGCTTGTAGCTTCTATATGGTAGCATCCTCAGAATACAATAGCTATTTTGAGTGTGTTATTCATATTTTTTATAGTTGTTTTTTATCCTTCAATATGGTTTTTGATTTATCTATACTGATAAATTCAAGTTTCAAACTATCCAAGGATTGATTAAGATGGTGTCTCAAATTAAAAATATTTTGGGTTATTTGCTTGGCATGCTATATAGTAGTGTTTAGGACTTGATGATACTATTCAATGAATTAACATATGACTTATGTTTTATTATTGAGAGATTTCCATTGTATTCTTAATGTGAGAAATTTATGTGTGACTCCCCATTTATTTGTAAGCTCCATCAATAGATCTATGAATTTCTTGTCCTCTGACATAACTTGATCACCTAATATTTGTGTAACTAAGGTGGGACAAACATTATTTATCAATTTTTATGATTTTGTTATGTGCTATTATACTTTAGCCTTTTCCTCATGTAGCCTAAGAACTTCCTACTCTAAATATGAGTCCTATTATGAAATCAACTCTTGAAATGCAATTGATCCTTCAATATATTTTGATATTGGTAGCTAGGTCACATCCAAAAAAAGTTCCATCATACTGGTAGCAAGTGTCATGGAGGTGGTCAAAATGTCTCAGGGGTAAGTATTATGTGAGCCAATGTAATCAATAATTTATTTATCTATGTTGATGTATTAGGGACAACCTAGATCCATTGGATAGATATATGTGATGCTTCTTCTATGGCCTTTATCTAAGTTGCACTTTCTAATTTTACCTATTCTTTGGTTTCTTTATGATTCTTACCCTAGATTTCTACTTTATCTTGGCCTTAACATCAGCTTCACCTTACACTTTAGCTTCATATTAATCCTTAGCCTTATCATTATCTTAAGCTTTATCTTTATCATCTAATTTAGCCTTAGTTTTGGCTTTCACTTTAGCCTTAGCTTTGACTTTGGTTGTTTGTGCTTCTACTATGTATCTAAGATGTTATTTAACATCCTTGGCTTGAGCTTCTTTGTCCCTCTATTTTTTTGGTATCTTGCACCTCTTGTTGTCCTTATTGGGCTTCTTCCTTATCTTTCTTCTTTGCCACCACTTATGCAACCTACTTATACACAACTTTATTCCTTATAGCTTCAACTTCTTTGGCTTACTTTCATGTAGCCTTTGCTTCCTCAACTTTATTCCATGTTTTAGTGCCTATATATTGATACTTTTTTTGATGTTATAATGCTTATTCTTTAGTGTGTTATGTCTCTTTCATCACTACTTGTTGTGTTATTTCTTGTTATTTACTTCTCCTTTATTCCTCATTCACCTCATTAGGTTATGGTGTGTCTTGTGTATTTTGTTTTCATATACTATCTTAGGCATAATTATATCCATGGGTTCCTCATAAAATTTGAGCTCTATGAGATTAGTTTCTGATTTAGTATACTTGGGTGACTGCAATTCTCTAAGTTAGAATTTCCATACCAATTTCTTTTTCCTCAATTTAGCTAAAGTGAGATTGTGTTTTCTATTATTTTGAAATTAGGGTTGGGCCTATTTTTTCACTATTTGAGACTTTTGTGCACCAATTTATTATATAGGTTCACCTAAATACACCATCCTTTATCACATAATTTATGGTGATCTAGCATAGGGGTGTGTGCATGGTCATTAAAATAAGACCTATGTAGGACTATCTTCTTCAAGTAAATCCACCATATGTGTAGTTGATGATCCTATAACTGACTCTATTGAAAATATCTCAACATCCAACTTGTGTCAAGTTATTTCTTTTCCCACACTATCAACAAGAATATAATGAGGTGGTTGAGTAATATCAACCTAAAGGTTTTTCTTACCTGATTTCACACTTGGTAAGTATGCACTACTTTCTAAAAATATAACTCCTTATCTTCCGCTTTATCATACACCTCATTTATGAATTCTTCCAATATTTATTGGAACACTTCTTGGTCTTCTAAACCTAGATCTGGTAGATCACACTCAATAAAAATCTTTAGAACTATGGCATTATCCAACCAGGCCTTTTTTGATGCATTATTTTATTCAATGGTGGTGGTAGTGAGGCCATTTACATAGGTTACTTCCTCTTACCTTTATCTTGTTGTGATAGAGCTTATGGTTTGTATAGTTGTGTTGGTGGAATATGTGGCTACATTGGTTTTTGTGGTGGTTCTTACTTTGCTTTTGTTGGTTATGCCTCTAGATGAATAACATGAAAAGGTAGGACCAAAATCATAGTTAATGCTTCTTCCTTGTATAATTAAGCCTTCCAATCAACCATGGAAATGAAAAATGGAATTGGGATCATAGTTGGAGTGGCCAAATCATGGACCTTGATTTGAATACCATTATGCAATTTGGTGACTGAAGCATGTTGTCCCAAATATTGCATTACATCTTATGGGATCCTAGGGCACATTTTTATCAAAGCTATTCCATTTATCCACCATGTGTTAAACTACACCAATTGTTCATAATACTACTTTTTTCCATGAAATATTTATGAGGGCATTAATAGGACAAAATTTCATAGTTACATTGAATGGACCAAGTGGAGATTTATATTATATAAAACATAATTAAATAATTAAAAACTAGTGCTAAAATGCCTATATACTTCTCATAAGTACCTTTTTTATGTTAATGGTAATATCGACTACCAAAAACATAGTCCAATTGAAGTCCTCCCATAGCCATGTCATATGATAGGAAATATCAATTATGCCTTTTGTCACTTGTTTGATTATTTGGTGATTTGAAAAAATATTTTTGTGATGCATTATACCAAAATGTGTAGTGAATCATCCTCAATTAAGTCATTGGGGGTTATTCAACCTTCCCTTGTGGTATATTTTTCAATCACATCTAGATGGATTGGTGGTATTGTAGATTTATAAGGAGAGATTTACCATGTTAGAAAGGTTGGTGGCTCATGTAATGGTCTACATAGTGATCCAAATTGTAACATATTGATCAAAATGGATAGCTCCTTGATTTTAGTGTCTCAAAAAATTCATCATGACCTCATCTAACTACCCAAATGTATATATATTAATTAATAATTCTATGTCAAAGTCTTGTAATACATGTTAAAGTATGAAGGTTCTTTCTTATGCGACTCCTTGAGTATATTATGCAAAAAGAGTGACTTCTATTGCATCTATAAAATTTAATAGATTTAAATCATTGTAATTATTTTAGTGAAGACCTAACCCAATCCCCATTTCCTCTTTTGATACATATAATAGTGTAATCAATAATTTACTTCTCTCATGACTCAATCGATGGTCTAAAATGAGTGATTATATTGCTTAGTCATGTTATAATTTAAAATCCATTTAAAATCATGTATTATAAAAGTAGATCATAGAAACCTCTTATTAGATAAAGTCTATAATGTTTTGGCATTGTCCATACCTTTCTCTTATATAGCTTTTACTGCCCAATTTCATCTCACTGACTAATTTGAAAGCATTGACTGCTTGCACATGAGTGTTACATTTTAAATTAATATTAAATACTAGAAGCTACCTTAATAGGGATGTTTTATGATTATAATATTTTATTTATTACTTTTTTATTCATTATATGTGATTAGTTTCCATTTTGTCTATTCAATTTGTCTTATGAATCCACTTGTCTATTTACTACTAACATGCTTAAAAAAAGATGTAACCTTTTTTAAACACCATGTAATTAATGGTCTAGCATGATCATTGGACTTCTATTTACCATACCTATCTTGTTGATGCCTTCCCAGACTTAATTAATATGTTTAATGTAGTACATCTAGTTGTCTTTTATGAGATGTCTCTAGAATGTGATCAATCCTTGTGATGATAACTACTTCCTAGTGGTTGTGATGTGTTGTGATGAAATGAACATAATATAAAGATATTATAACCTAATAAAACAAAATAGAAGAAGAAAATATTAAATAAAATCCTAATTACATGGTGTTACTTATTATCCACTAAACTTTTAAGTGGAATGATTGAGATTAAATATGATATGTCTTAGGCCTATAACCATTTATACATCCTGATAATAAGGTTACCTAAAAATATTCAAACACTATGGTACCCTATGGTAATATTTCATGAATAATATAGGGTCATTTCCATATAATTCATAGATTTCTTAGGAACAATTTAAATATACTATCATAAAGGAAAATTTTTTATTCTATGTAAAATTACTTAGCTCACATGTTGTGATTGTGTCATGTTTTCTAACTATGCTTGTTAATATATTTTATACACTATGCCATTTTTTTATTTTATTCCATCTTGGTGAATTCCATTAGCCATTCCTTTAATTAATCTCATTTCCCTAATCTCATAACCATCACAATGCACAAACTAGGAATAATATACTCTATAGGCATTACTACCCCAAGGCCATATACCAATTAAAATGGAGTGAAACCTTTATCTCCCTTATAATTTGTTTTATAATCCCACACAATAAAAATAATTTTATCTTCCTAATAATCTCTTTAAACATTACAAATTTTTAACACTTTTCCCAATACTTTATTACATGCTTCTACTTGTCCATTTTCTTGCAGATGGTAAGTTGTGCTTTTATGGTGTGATATCATGAACTCTTTAGTGAGAGTATTGATAATACTATTTATTAAGTGCATGAATATATCACTTACCATCTTAAATTGACATCCAAACTTCTTAATTATGTTTTCATATGGAAATTTTGTAGCATATTTTGCACCATAGCTTGGAGTGGTAGTAGCTTCCACACATTTAGTGAAATAACTTGTCATGGTAATAATACAATGGGCATGATTGTGATTATTTAGAGGATATATAGGTCTAATGAATTCAATTAACCACTATTTAAAGCATTTTTATAAAAGCATGGGTGCCAAAGGCATTTTGTCACACTAGTTTAGCTTTCCCATTTGTGATATACATCACAATGTTTAGTAACTCTATGCACATCATGAAATATCATAGGCCACCAAACACCACTATAATATTTTACTTATAGTGGATTATCCTATTAAATTACCCCCTATAATTCCTTGATGATCCTTTTGAATAAGTTGTGGTCCTGTATGCTCTAAAGGTACTATATGTAATACATCATCTTTACTGAGCTTGCACAAGAATCCAATAATAAGGCTATACAATATGGCTCAAGTGACCGTTTCATTCTTATCATACTCAATGTAGTGTGTAGAAAATGTTCCTTTTTCTAAGAAATTTTTAGTGTCTTATATTGTATTAGGAACTACAGAAGTTATAAATAAATGCACATTTGGGGATTCATCTTAAAGTTCCTTTAGTTCCTCCCCATTATAGAGTCTGTTAAGGTGATCTAACCTCACATTCTCTCAAACTAGATTAAAATTAATTTGGCATTAAAATTAACAAAATAGTAGTAACCACCTAGATATATGTCCTATCATAATTGTATTATTAACCATATATCACAATGTCTAGTGATCCATGAAGAACTCAAATGGTGTAGACAATAAGTGATGCTGAAATTTTTATAGTGCAAACACCATGGCTAGTGCTTATTTTTTTATGGTTTTGTAATTATTTTATATAGTGTATGATTTCTTAATGTAAAAATGTATGAGGTGGTCTAACCCACATTCACCTAAATGCACTAAGATATCTCCCACTGTGGTTCCATAAGCATCCACATGTACATGGAATGGCTTCTTCTAATTAGTAAACACTAAAATCAGTGTTATTACCAATGCTTGATTTAACTAAGTGAATTCTATTTAAAATTATGGTGTCCATTTGAAATTTGTATCCTTTTAGATTAATTTATCCATGGACATAGATATACTTGCATACCATTTGATAAAATTATTATAATATCCCATATGACCAATGAATGTGCACACTTTAGTTGAGATAGTAGAAGGTGACATCCCTAATATAAAAAAAAATTAGTTGGGTAAAAAAATACCATATATAGATATAAAATGGCCCAACAAGATAGAAAATAGTGTAAATAATAGACATTTCTTTAAATTAAAAATAATTCATAAAACATAACATATCTCCAACATAAATCTTAGTTTTGACAAGTACTCTTTAAATAGAGAGAAGATAACACAATAATTAAAATAGAATTCCATTAAATCATGAGTGTAATATTTGAATATGTTTACCATAGCTTTAAATAATATAGTGAGTGTTTTATTTAAACCAAAAAGGCATTACCTTGTATGTGAATGATCCCCATTTAGTAGTGAAGGTGGTCTTCACTTAATCCTCCTTTGAAATTGGAATTTGGTGATATAAACTTAATCCATTCATAAAAGAATATAATTAATTCCATATAATATATTAAAAGACTTCATATATAAAAGGAATTGGAAGTGGATCATTAATACAACCTTTATTGAGTGCATGGTTGTCCCCAAACACCTAAATTTATCTTATTTTCTTAGGTTGATCAACCTTAGGACTCAACCAATCTAATTTTCCAAATGTATAAATGATTCTATCTTATTGAATTCAATCAAGTTTAGCCTTTACTTTGATTTTCATATTAGGATTTAGCCTGTATGGTCATTTTTGATAGAGCGCTCACACTCTTTTAGTTCTCTGTGTAATTCTCTTAGAGATGGATCTAAGATTTTTACCTCTAAGAATTTATTTAAAAACACATGTTGATAGTCCCATAATAGCTTCAAGACCTCAAAAATTTACTCTTGTCCCTATTAATATCCCACTATTTAAAACTTAGGAACTAACTCTATCCCAATATTCCCTTCAATATTTCACAAGGGTTCTTGATATATCTTACCTAATCCACTAGGTAGAGCATCTTTCATAATGTACTTGAATTCATGTTGTATTCATGTTGATATTGAATAGTTTTTATTATTATAATTGATCTATGATTTGCACTAGTTTGGGTTCATATTCATGTTATGAGTCAAATAAACCTTCTAGATAGAGATCTCTATCACTGTCATTATCACTTGACTCTGTCAGAGCATTGATTATTTTATTACATTGTTGAACAAGAACTTATTCTTTTTGGTTCGATTTATAATTTTGAAATGTGAGTTCTAGGTCTTGTACACACTCCTAATGAGATGATGATTTAGCTATAGTTTCTAAATCTTCTCCTCATCCATGACATTAAAAACTAAATTTTATTTAAGGTATTATATACTAATGGATTATCATCTTCCAATATAAAGGTTTGGATTAAATCTTGGTGAAGTTATGCCTAATGTTTGGTTTTCCTTATGCACTCTTGATGCATATACCAAGTTTTTGATAGAGGTGTCAGGGTGTAGCTGTATATGTCTACCTAGTATCATGGTTATATTCCCTATGTGGTCCATATATCCACACACTAATGGATGTGTAGTTTTGGGAATTGAACTTCTTAGAAGAAAGGTCACTCTATTTTGACACTAGTTGGTAGATTAAACATTTCACATAAGAATTCACATGCTTCCTCCCATTGTATTTATGAATCTTTGTGAATTACCGACCATATCACAATAGTTCCTTTTAGTGCATAGTTGAGTGCATTAACTCATTGATACACCTCTAATATATAGTGTTTAAGGCTCAATGTAAATGGATTGATAGCATATATCTCAAAGTATTGAGGTATATGGCATTATATAGTGAATACCATTCATACAAATTACAATTGATGATTTTTTTGATCCCAATTCAAGATGTGCACATCTGAGTCACCACTTATGGATGATGTAGATCCCCAAGGTAGAATAAATTTTGGGGTTGGTTCAATATTATCCATCATAGTTGCATTAGTATTATATAATAAGTCTACTTCATATATTATTGGAGAGCACATTGAAGGAGAAATACATTATTCAATGTGAACCTAACAAGATGGAAACTTTGTTATAATAGGTTTGAATGCTAGTCATTATTTTTGTTGCAGAATATGTGGTTTCTAATCTTGACACTCTATAGACTGCACCCCAATTTGCCTTTCATCTATACCTACTTTTAAAAAACTATTTTCCCCATAAGCATAAGGAGACTATGGATAGTTTGGGATGATATATGGATTTTTCTCATATTTATTTAGGGGTATGACCATTATTTAATCTTTTTAAATCAATTCAAACTGATTTTTCATAGTATTAATGGTCCTTTGGCCATCATAAGCCCATTTTTTATTGATTAAGGTAGGGTAATGAGCCTCTACTATCTTCATGTCAATGACCCCAAAGTATCCTCATAGGATAAGATTATCCACTTTAATTTCAACATCTTCAAACCTATCAATGGGTTTGAATCTACCATAATCTTCCAAACTCAACATAACTAGACTATAGATCAGAGTTGGTCGATGAATAACTTCCCAAGTTGATTGGGGAATCATATTGACTAGATTTTTAAATCAAATACTACATTTTAAATTTCATACCTATCCAACTCAATATCCATTCATGAATCTAAATCCAAAGGATTCTTGGTCTTGACATACTAGACTACTTTATCAACCATTTTTTATCCTCTTTGTGCACATTGTAAGAGATTATGTAGGAGATTATTGATGTTTTGGGATATATCCTCATTGAAAAGTGTGTTGATTATTTTCATCAGATATGTTAAAGAAGTTGTAAAACCCTCTCGCCTCATTATCCTAATAATTTTACCATACATTTGGGCATTAATAGTTATGTTATTATCTTTATAAGTTGGTTTCTATTATATTTCCTATAATACTTATGCAACTTGATGCATTAAATTCTTTTTTTTAGTAGGATCATGATATTTATCCCATTGAAATTTTCTAATGTCATGATGTTGAGTCATTTATAAAGGTGGTAAGACTTTTTCATCTCTATGTTTCCTTTAGATAGCTTTCATAAATGCATTTTCCTTTGGTTATGCATTGATCATATTTACATGGCACACAAGTTTCTCCTTTATTTCTCTAAAATTGGGAAATCTTATGTTTGATGTTGACATTTAAACCTAAAGTATACATAATAGACTTATATTTGAGGGTTATTTGGGAAATTTATCACATAATGATTATATGTACCACATAAATAATATTACATAGGAGGTCAAGCTTATCTATGATCATTCTTTTAACCTCCTTGATATTTACCACTATATCTACCCCTATATCGCCATCTATAACAAACTCTATTTTGTTGATATCTCCACCCTTGTGATTATTTTATATCATATCCTCCTAACTAATTAATCTATAAATGATATCTACCATATTAGTGTTGAGGGGAACATGGAGTCTAGTTTTCCTATTATTACTAAAGATTCATTTTTCAAGGGTTGCATATATTGACCTAAATATTGGTATGAGGGAGTCAACATATTATTATGGTTTGATAGTACCTATGATCATATTATTGTGATGAAGGAATATAATATTGAAGTGAGGAAGGCATCCATCCTAGACTACCTTGAGTCATATTTATCATATCCACATATAGTCTTGGAATTACTTGTTTTGTAATTGGTATTTATAAAGACACAACTGCAAAGGCATTCTTCATTATATCTTATTTTATTTTGGGTTAAGCTTGACATATTATCTCATCATGATTATTTTATTTTAAATAACTATAAAATATTCTATGATATTTTTGGATATATTTCTAAATAATATGGCACTTAGATGTAGGATGTCTAACTACCCTAAAAATTTCACAAAATTTTGTTTTGATTTTTTGACAATCATTTCTATGATGTCCTTTTTAGACACATTACACACACCATAAGCCTAACTTAATATTATCATTTTAATTCATTTCATATATCTTCCTCATAAAATAATCTAACTTAGCTTCTAATTTTGATCCTTTTAATGGAAGATCCATATAATCTTCTATTTTCTATACCCGATGGTATCAAATTGAGCATCAGCCATAGTGGAGAACTTGGATTTCACAATAGTGAACATTATTATTGGTAATATAATATCTATGAACTAATTATAATTTTATTTTTATTATAAAATAAAATAAATTTTGTTAATCACATCAAAAAATATGTGATCATGTTCTCTAACCATTTCTCTTATTTTTTGTTAAATTTCTTTCAGGTCTTGAATGACTTGACTGGAACATTTTTTACCTTAAGATATGATACTAGTAATATTTAACTTGTGTGAGATCAAGGGAATTTACATTTATTTTTTAAATTAACTCTAGGCTTAGCTTGACAAATCCTCTATCAGTTCACACTTCTTCACATCATCCAATGTTTTCCCTTTTATAATCCATTTCATTTCATAGGTTGCCAAATATTATTCAAGTTTCATAAAACCATAATATGGAATTAAATAAATGAACATACCTACATTAATTTCCATATATGGTAATACGGTAGTTTTTACTATATATGGTTGAATACAAGCAACTGTGACTAGTGATAACTACACACTTGTTATTGTGATGTTAGGTGACCACACAACTATAGATGTTTGAATACTAGCAATTGTGACTGGTGGCAACTACACACTTATTATTTTGATGTTAGGAAACTACATAATGTTTTAAAAAAAACATTTTTCATTTAATTTCTTCCTTTCTAATGCATGCTTTATTTTTTCACTAAGCTTTATAAACTTGTCAGTAGAGGAATTAAACTAGCTTGAATGTGCTTCTCTTTCTATAATTTTTCTTTATTTAATAAATAAATTAGGCTTGGTGGATGAGTACCCTTCAAATGAATTAATTTTACCTATAAATTATTTTAAAGTTGAACTTAAACCTATGATATTACTAAATTCAAATTTAACATTTTCCCAGGAACTTTCCTTCTCGGTTCTAGATAAAAACCCTTCCCTTAATTGTGATATACCTCTACTTCTTAGCTATTATACCTCTACATCTCTTCTTCTAGAATCTTCTTCCTCGTGAATCACTTACTCATATTATGTGTACCCTCTTATTCTAGTAATTTCCAAATATTCTCTCAATAACCTCTCTTCTCTAGCATCATTTTATTGAATTTCTCTAGCTCTAACACTTTCTTCTCTACTCCTAGTCTTATTAAAAATTACTTTAGGATATTTTGACTTATTTGACCTTATTTGTTATCACAACTCCCTTTCTAGTCATATAATTTTCTTCTCACTTTAATTATTTTCACCTTAAATTTTATTAGATCAGGTTGATGTTCCTTTTACTTCCTTATTCATCATTCACTTCTTCCCACACACACCCCCATGGTGCTCAAAGCAACTACTCCATGTTGTCTGGAGTAAGAACTATGGCCTTTTACAAAACCAAAATATTTATCAATAGAGGTAATTGATGTAAATATTTCCTTATAATTCCTTAGACAAACTAATCATGTGCAGTCTCAAAAGCTATGTATCCTTGTACTTTGAACTCAGTAATATAGTCGTTGTTTAAAGTCTTTATCCAATAATCTACTAATCAAGACCAACTAGTGTCTAGGTTGTATAGTATTTATAATTTTTATTTAGTTTAGACTATAAATTATGTTATCTTCAGACTAAATTAATAGTATTCTAATCTATATAGCCATACAAATAGAAAGATTAGTAATTCACAACATAAAATTTCAAAATATTTAGCATAGATGTGCTCTTGGATAATCCTCTTTATAATTTTTCCAAGTATCCATGATTATTATTTTGTAAAGTTATGGATTCTTTCATATAACCATATTTTTATGTCTCTCTACCCTAGAAACCATCTTATAATATCTCATATAAATGGATTCCATGCTCATGGCACCATTGTTAGCAAAGGTTCCTATAAATACTCAAGAACATGCTAATTATAGGGATAACTTGTGTAGTGGAGAGTAAAATAAGACACAAAATACTATAGTATAAATTACCATATAATATATACAAAGATGCAATTAAAGAGTAAAAATAAATTAGTTGTTAATGAAAGGTATAACATAATTGGCATAACATTCAATAAATATATTAAAGTAAAATAGATTACTCAATGCACATTAACCATGTATAAAACAAGATTAAGAAAAAACATATCAAAATTATTATATTAATATCTATCAACACATATAAAACATATTCTATTACATCAAAGTGTTATAGATAGCCTTTTACAACCTATTGTCTCTTCACATTCCATCCTTTTGAGATACAAAAGGAAATACTCTTCACATTCTTCTATTGCTTGATTAGGCTTACAGGGCTAAATACATACAAAATTCATACAAGATACAAAATCAAATATGTCACACATTGACCTTATATTATAATTCTCAATTTTATCATGATCCATTATATGTCTAACATAGGCTTAGAATTAGAGTCAAAACCCCCTATAGAATGACAACAATTGAATTGGTTGAGTTGAAGGCCCAAATTTAGAAGTTATTAGTCAAAGGGTTAATTTTTACAAGTGTTGTTTTATTATGGGGTACACCTATAGTTTTTATGAATAATAATGATGGAACCCTTTGCTTGTGTATTGACTATAGAAGGTTGAATAAAGAAACTATCAAAAATAAGAAAGCACTACCATGTATCAATGATATTTTCAATCAAATGCATGATGCATCAATATTTTATAAGAATGATCTTCGATATGGGTACCATCAACTAAGAATTAGAGAGGAAGATATTAACAATACAAGATTTAGAACATATTATGGAAACTATAAGTTCATATGCTACCATTCAGATTGATGAATGTAATTACAACATTCATGAATTGTATGAATAATGCATTTATGATTTAATAGTTTTGGGAATATTGGTGTATTATTCCTAATTTATTCAAAAGGTCTAAGTATTAAAATTAGTAAATAAATATGATATAATTAAGCTAATAATTTTTATAAATTTGATTGAGATTTTAACCTTTCTAAAAATAGTAATAAGGGATAGAAAATAATACTTAGTTGGAAACTAAGATAGCTAAGACAAAGTCTAAAATTCACTATGCAAGATTGGGAAACTATCATAATCAAGATTTGGCCTTCATTTTATGATTTTATATGAGAATATAAATATGAAACTAGTGGTACCAATGCTGTAGTCCACTTCTACCATTATTGTCCAAGAGACCTAAGCTTTCTAGGGTTTGTTTTTTATGTTTGTTTGACCCTACCTGTGAACTTTTGACTATTAGATGTCTATGAAACTCCCTATAGAGTATATTTTATTTTAAAACCCTATAATCCATAATGATTTGACAAAATTTGAGAAATAAGGGAGGGGGGATTAGTGTGTGTAAGATGCACTAAATGTGGATATATACCCCTTTTGTAGGCATGATGCCTACATACCAATACTTTGAAGAGGGATCAAGACATATTTAGTTCTCCCACTTGATGTGATTTATGTAATAGTGTATATGAATATGTAAAATGATAAAATATATGTGTTTAAGGTGGATAGGGATTGGTGTAAGGATTTGGATAAGATTGTGAGTGTATTGGTTGGATATATGTAGAGAATGGGGAAGATTGCCTGAGTAGTCTTGCTTGTATTCTTAATTATTTTATGATATTTGCCAACTCTTTCTAAATAATATTTGAATGGGATTTTATAAGGATATATTGGTCATGGGTTGAGTGTAATCACATTATTTTGGAAAGGAAAAGGATGGAGAACTAGAAATAACTCATTATTGGGGCTAAAAATTCACCTAGATAAGAGACTCGAAAGTGGACAATAGTGGCACCTATGCTATTATATAAGTTGGGCACTATTTTACTTAGATAATGGGGCCTAGGGGGATGGATTTATCATGGAGATAGTAGTTTGGATGAGCTAGGATTAAGTTTAGAAGGCTAAATATGACTAAGAATTAGTGAAAAGATGGCTATGAGGGTCATGAAAGTAAGCAAGAGGGACCTACAGGTTGGTTATCATTAGCCATACTCATGTTACTAATTTTCATATTTTATATGAATAAATTTCCCACCCCATTTATTTTAGTGACATAGAAAAGTGAAACACTAGGATAAAGGAAAAAATAGAAAGTGTACCTAAACTTACCTATAAGGGTGAATCTATGAAGCTATGTGATGTTAGATGTACATAGAGAGAGCACACTATGAAGTGTGAATCTATTGTGATGATAAGTGATGTTGGATGTGAATTAAACAAAGATTAATATTTAAAATGGATTTTATTTCTCAATTACCTATATGTGGCTCAAGAATTCAAAGGTAGGCCCTTTGGCTCCATCGTTTCCCACTAAGTGAAGCTAAGTGGTTATATGTGTGCTAATCAATGTTTGGACTATTTTTATAATCCCTCTAAGAAGGTATCTCAATAATATTGTTATCAATTGAAATTTAACCCTTTTAGGGGTTGAAAATTCTCTCCTCATTCAAGTAGCACAATCAAACTAAATTAGGGTTGTGGATGACCACAAGTTAAAGTGGATCTCTAGATTAGGGCTAGTTCCCTTGATGTATCACTATAGCTCAAACCTATTACTAACTCTTTGGGGGTGAAAAGGGAGAATGATAAATAAAAATGAATCTAATATAGGGGAGGTGATACACCAAATAGTTTCTCTACTCACACCACTTACAATGCACTTTGAACCATAGAGAAGCCTACACATACACTTCATCCCATGTAAAAATCCTCTTTTACATCAATGTTTCAAGCATGGGGTCTTAGAGAGAGTCTAGGATATGGGGAATTAGAAAATAGGCCTTATATATACACTAATTAATAACCTACTCACTACACCTACAATCCACATTAGACACTTCTTGATGACCTTCAAAAAGAATCTCTTAAATCACACAAGGCACTAGGAAGAGTAACATGTGAAGGTAAGCAAAATACACTTACAAAAGACCAAAAAACATAAAATGTATTTAGTGGAATATTTAATGAGGTAAAAAAATATTATTTATTAATTAAAGGCAAAAGTATGGTAGGGCTTCACCATACCTAGGTGGAGAGATCCATACAACAACCAATATTTATAGCCATTGTGAGAGGAGAGAGAGAGAAAGAGAAGTTCAAGAGTAATTAAAACACCTATCAATAAATGATAAGGATTTATAATAGTCATGGAATATATCATGAGATAGGTCCTAATATTAAAGTAAATAAATTTTTTCCTTAACCTATCTAACTCCTCCATATGTGGCATAGACGTTGTGCTTATAGAAGAAATTATTTTCATGATTTGACTTTTAAAAACTCCTTATACATGGAATAAATATGTTAAATTATAATGAATTATCTAAAGGATAGGTTTTATAAAAAATCCCTTAAATGTATTGGATCAGTTTATAATCATCCACATTCTTCTGGACATAAACAATCATCTCAAACAGTTACAAAATGACTCCTTCTTAAGAACCTCTCACATTTGGCACCCAAAACCTTTCAATTTATACCATATGATATATGAAAAATTAGTTATTACAAATTTAAATAGTGTCCAAGTAATTAGGTTCATGAAAAAAAGCTAAAAAATCCTCTTAATTAAAGTTTCACCATTTATCACTAAGTGTTCACTATCTACCCACTAGATTGGCTGAGATGAAGAAGATGGTAGGCACACTTGTGAGATTATATGAATTAATATATGGTAATTATGAATTATAAAAACTAATAATATCTCTCTTGAAGGTGGTTTCATCTTTTGAAACATCTCCATACCTAAAAAACACATAAATTTATCAAAAAAGCCCTATTGTACCCCATCCATACAAGTAGGGTATAACTCAGTTATTTATGTTAGGTCC
Source organism: Torreya grandis (assembly GCA_037957365.1). NCBI lineage: Eukaryota > Viridiplantae > Streptophyta > Pinopsida > Cupressales > Taxaceae > Torreya > Torreya grandis. Next base: position 3,544,202 of record JARHVA010000730.1, on the reverse strand, counting down.
CTAGAGAGTCATATATATATTAAAACTAGTTTCATGTAATTTACATTTCATTTTGATGATTTAATTTCAATATTTCCCTAATTATGTCCTTAAGTAGGGTTTGCAAGGGGTTTAGAGTGATTCTAGTCTTAGCATTTATTCAAGAAGGATACATGTTGAATTCATAAAATAATTATACTTATGGAATATTAGATACCCTACCTAACATCCTTAAACACCTTTGATTCCCATGAAAATGTTGATGAAATTTCCAAGCATCTCAAACTGATCACTTGGGTCATTTTCATGCATTCTACATGGTCTGAGTATCTTCAAGCTAATAAATGGATTCATGATGAGTTTATCTACAAAAAATGGATATAAAACCTATTTAAACATCCTAAAAACATTATCCAAATATTATAAAATCTCATTATGAACTAGAAATGAAAAGAAACCCTCTTTTGAAACTAGGCCTAGACCTTGTTCTCTAGGCTTGACTGTAACTTAAGCTACCCATGACCTTCTGATGGATTTACCTACCTATAGATAGTCAAGACACATATATTTTACATATTTAAATATTAATCAAATCATTTTAATTATTTTAAAGCTTGGGAATGAATATGATTCCCCCTTTGGTGCCTTGGCCTTAACTCTGCCCATTTGTTTTGAATACAACCCTTATTGCCTACACCACCTTGTTTGGTTTCCAACCCTATATCTTGGTTTTATAGGTATACATGGATGTCATAAATCTTAAATAATCATCTTGTGGGGTACTCTTGAATTTTTGCCCATGTTTTGATCTCCCTACAAAGTTTTTAGGGTATGTGTAAGGGAAAAAGTGTCCTAACTCTGAGATAAAATAGAGTCATATTACCCTATTGGTCTCACAAAAAAATTATAGGGTGTTATAAATTTTATGAATATTATTTATACCAAATTTTATCACTTGAATCCAGGTTTTGACCTTAAAAGCTTCAAAAGGACAAGACTATCTTGAGGAATGCACTGTTTGTAGGGGTGCCTTGAGATGAACTATGTTTTCCCTTGTTTAAAACTCCTTTATTTGGTAATTATCCATAAATATGGTTATATGAGACAAAATTTACCATGATGAAGGTTATTTCACTCTTTATTTATCTCCCCAATCTCTCACACACCCTCCTATGTACTTAAGCCCATAAGACTTTGTTAACAAGTTTTGACTCTATTCTTTGTATTTTCTGTTTCCAGGGATGCATATTTCGTGTTTCCTTTATGTTTAAACTTTGAAAATAAAGATCCAAATATTTCTCAATAATATTTTAATTCATTTTTCCATTTCCTTTTGTTTCCTTCTATCATGTTGAGTCTTAGACCTACTTGCGATCTAGGTAGATTAACACACTTCTATTACTGACCTATATGTGCATTTCATGCCTATTTTGAGCTTGTTATATGTATGTGTATATCCAATTTTCATGTATTAAGATCAAAATAAACTATTAATTCTTGAATCCCACTTATAAATCCTCAAACCAACACCAACTCTATGCCTCGGTCTTTGAATGGGATACCCCTGCCTAAGACCTTATCTGTAGGTGTTACTAGCTTAGGGGGAGCCTTGAAGAATTGCATTGGGGTTGATCATGGTTCAAATGACCTCCTTGAACCTATATTGTGTCACACAATAACCCTTGTAATTCCATTCACATTTAACACCTTGGGAACATCACTAAAACATGAAGAAAATCTCATTTTTCACTTTGTCTCAGTTGACTGAGACATTCCCTCTTAATACATTGTTATAGGTGTTCTATTGAGCTTTATATGCATCATCATGGTGTATATGAAACATTTTATACACCCTATAAGGTTTATTCACATGTCCCATTTTTATACTCATATTTATTATCCTACAAGATAAACAAATTTTTGTAAACTCAACTCTTATACACCCTACCTATTCTAGGTTGTAATTTGCCCCATGTACATATAGAGGATGAGCTTGGGGAGTTAAAATGGGGATTTGTCCTTATTATAGGGTCATTATAAAATTAAAAAACTCATTAGATACATCATGAATCATCTCAATGCTCAATGCATTGGCAAGGTCTCATTTTAAACTTAGTGGAGGAGACACTTTTAGGTTTAGGTCTGTAGACACTATTGAAGCTTTTTAGTGTCTTTGAGAGAAATTTTAGACCTCTAGAATACCTCCATTCACTTGAAATCATCCCTTAAAACTTCCTACATTTATTATCCATGCCAAGGGATATAAATCTAGATAATTAAGAGAATCAAATAGATTTTTAAACTATGATATATGTTATTTCCAAAAGCTTATGGACCTCTATTTAGTGTTTTTAGGGTTAGAGAGACCCAAACATAATCTTCATCCCCTTAGAGTGACCTTCATTCTTAACTAGCCATTTTATACCTTGTATGTGTCTATCATGAATCATTACATCATTTAAGGTTTCCAAATGAGGTCCTACCTCACTTCCACACTTAAATAACTATTTCAAACCCCTGTTTAGACCACCTATAGGTTGGGTTCTGATACACCATAATGAATTATAATATGGGAAAGTTAAAACCTTTCATAAATGTGAACTTTGTGTACTTTCCTTGGGCATGTCACTACACTTTTGACAATTCTAAGCAATTTGTGCACTTTTTTACCTCTCCATATGTCACCATGACATCAATAGGGTCCTATATATGTAAAACTCTAAGTTATAAGGTAGAGAGGATGAAAATGAGCACTAATATGAAAGGGAAAAGCTTTCAAACCACTTCAAATGTAGTTTTTATCAGTCAAAAAACTTGAGATAACCTTCTATTTCTTTATCATAATGTGTAAAACTTGCTTCAAGGCACCTGTAGATGCATATTTTTAGTAAAAGGTAGCAAAAATGATCTTATGACCAAGAACAAGCCTAGAAGGGGATTATGAGTTCATGAAACTTCTAAAAACTAAGAATATTATGATAAAACCTATGGAAGGGAACTAATACACATATGAAACCACTCAACTTGTCAAATCAAATCAAAAGTTTATGAAATAAACTCAAATAGTGACCCCTCTTAAATGAAAAAGCATAAAAATCTGCCTAGAGTCTAAGTGATGGTTCATAAAGGAGAAGCCATGAAACTAAAATATCTTGCCATGAAAATGAATCTAACTCAGAGTCCTTTCAATCCTCAAGATAATTCTTCCCAACTCTAACTGTACAACTTGTACCAAGAATTTCAAATTGACCTTTCTTGGCTTACAAAGGAAAAAAAGATGAAACAGAAGTAAAAACTAAAATTTTTGACCCTTTCTCAACACACCAAGAATGGAAATGACTTTATGGAGTTGAAGAGGCACTATCCCACATTTTTAGTAGAAGGTGGACTTCCCAAGTCTATATAAGTGTTATTGAGGGTCTATTTTCAAGGATAAACTACCTATTTTTACATGAAACTGATTATTTAACTAATTATAACCACTTCCTAACATCTCCTAACCTCTTCCACATTTAAATTCACATTTTTGACAAATATTATTACTTTAAAGTCCATACAAGTCATTTAATAAGCTAAAATATGACCAAAAAGGCATTTTTTACATATGAGACATGGTAAAGGACCAATTTTATGAATTAGGAACAATTTAAAACATTTAAATGACCAAATTATGACATTTTCAAGATAAATTGATCCTTTTACCATGTTTAACCAAGGTTGACTTTGGTTGACTAGACTAGTACAAGGAAGCTAGGCTTAGACCAAGGCTAGAGCAGGGATGGGTAAGATGTTTAGAGCAACATAAGATATATGTAAGACATATAGTAACCTTTTAAAAAGTTTCAATATGTATTAATTGACCCAATTTGGCTAAAATTCAAATTTGTTCAAATTTTTTAGCAATTTCTAGGGGTAACATGCTTGCCTATGTTAAGGACTAGTAGCCTTATCCCATCCATTGGGAAAAGGGAGTCATATGCACTCTAAAAAAACAATATCAGACCTTTAATTGACCAATAAGATAGTTTATTGACCTAAACACAAACAAATGAAAGACAAACACACACTAATACCAAAGCAAACACACAAAGTAAAGTCACACTTATGCTACTAAGCACTTAGGGAAAATAAGACATAGAAAAAAGAAAACTAATTATGTACATTCAAATTAAACATACCTCCTTTCCTAGATTAAAAGGGAAGTATCTCGAATCTCCTTCCTCACTAGATGAATGAGTATGCCAAGCATGCTTCTTTTTGGATGTAGTGATAGATGATTCATGTTTCATTTTTAATCCTTAGCTTGGCATGTCATTTGATGGAGTCATCTCCCATAAGCCTCTAAGGTAGATGAAGTCTTCTTGACCTTGGAAACATGCCTCATATTTCTATAATTTTGTCTCATTGTGACATATTTTCATATCTATGAAAGGTATAGCCTCTTGTAAGTCTATACCTTCTTGAAAGACCTCATTATCATTCTCATTTGTTAGAACCTCTTCTAAGCCTTAAAGAAGTGTTGCATCCTAACACTCTAGTAATATTTCTTGTTTAAAATTTTCCTTTATGGTTTTAGGAGTAGCTTCACATGAGAATACACAATCAAACTTAAAACCTTCTTCAAAATATTCAAAGTCATTATGTATTACTCCATCATGGTTTAGAGCCTCTTTATGATGATTCCTTTCAACACATGTTTACTCCTTAACAGCTTGGGTTTTTGTTCTTAGGAGTTTTATCCTCTTATTATCTTCATATTTTTTAAACATTTGCATATATGTGTGCCACATGTCTTCTTTTTTAAACACATCATTTTGCTTACCATGTCTTATATTAATGTCCAAAGGAATTGTAGGCTCCATGGGTATTTCAAATTCATTACAAATGTCCTCTAATCTCTACCACAAGTCATCACCCTTCCTTTGGTTAGCATCATGAAAGTCTAAAACAAGAGAAATTTCTTCCTCTTCTTCTTTGGAAACCAAAATAACTTCTTCCAAGGTATCTTCCTCAACATAAGGAATGTCATCTTAATTACCATTAAAATCTAAAGTTTCTTCACAAGGAGTCAACTCTTCCTCATCATCAATCCAATCTGAAATCTCCATCTCCTTCTCCCTATTAGTGATGTCAATATTAGGCATCTCAAAATTAAGAAGTTTAGCCAAATAAGGATCCCAAGGAGAAATTTAATCCTCACCATTATAAGGGAAAAATGGATCAGCTAGAGAAGGTGGAAAGATGGGCTCAATATCCTCTTGAGGAGGGGTGAGAGGTATTTGAGTTATTTCAATTTTATCTTCACTTCCAAATTCTCCACTTAAAAATTCTTTGTTCTTCTTTTCACAAGCTACCACTACTTCTTTCCATTTTGGGAAGGTAGGCTTAGAGAATTCTCCATGTGGTTAAGATGATAATATAGGGGTAAATGATAGGCTTAATAAACTTGGGGTTTCTTTGGGCTTGGTATCTTGTTTCCAAATTATAAATCTAGGCTTAAGAATCTCTCCATTTTCTACTACCATGATGGATTGCCTTAAAATTTGGTTTGCCATCTCAATCTTCTTGTCAAGATGGGCCTCAAAATTAAAACTTCCTTTCTCAAAATATTCTCCAAATAAATAAACCTACTCAATAGTGATGTCCTCCTTCCTTTGTCTACTCTCTTGGATGGAACTCCAAGAATGGAAACTTTGGGGAATGCATGAAGGACTTTGGGTATTTTTAAGCATGCTTGGATTAACTTTTGTAGTGGGAAAAGTTGACATACTTGAAAGTTGATGTGGGGTATATTGGGACTACCAATATTGAGCTAGTTCATAATCTCTCAACCTTTCTTCTAGGTGAGAAATCAGGCCACAAACATCAAGCATCTCATTATTAATACCTTACCAATTAGATCTATCTATAGGCATCCATTCTTCCTTGACTTACTCCAAAGAATTTCTCACACTCTTGATACAATCACTAGAGTTGACTTAACCATAACCATTTCTAGTATCAAGGTCTATAATATAGTCTTTGTAACCAATGAGGGTTTTCTTGAAACTTACAATGGAATGGATTGAGAAGAAATAGGTGGACTAGGTGAAGCACAAGCTTGATAGGGCTTATCATAGGAAATATGTGATTGATATAGATTATGACAAGATTGGCCAAGGACTAGTTCATATCGAGAGGGAAAATGCAAAGATGGATATGTTTCCCCAATTTGTGTTAAGAAAAACTCAACATCAAAATTATCCATGAATCACTCATGACAAGTTTACATAAAAATAATATAACCTCAAATAGAGTACCTAGACTACTTAACTAGTATATCTATGCTTATATTCATCATTAGTGCTTAGTGAAATTACCTCCAAAGTTTGATATCTTGAGAACACCAACACTCCTCAAATTCTTGGAAAAAGAGTTCCACCAGGCATGCCAAAAATTATTTTCACTTGAACTTGCACCCTTTAAGGGGATGATAAGTCTTTCCTCATACAAGTGGCACAATAGAACCACCTCAAGGCTATGGGTGACCCAAAGTTGAAGTGGATCTCTAGATTAAGGATAGTTCCCTTGATGTATCACTATAGTTCAATCCTATTACTAACTCTTTGGGGGTGAAAAGGGAGAAGGATAACTGAAAATTAATCTAATCTAGGGGATGTGATACACCAAATAGTTTCTATACTCACACCATTTACAATGCACTTTATACCAAAGAGAAGCCTACACATACACTTCATCCAATGGAACACTCCTCTTCTACATCAATGTTTCAAGCATGGGGTCTTAGAGAGAGTATAGGCTAGGGGAATTGGATAATAGGCCTTCTATAAACACTAATGAATAAGCTACTCACTACACCTACAATCCACATTAGACACTTCTTGTTGACCTACAAAAGAGAGATATTAAATCAAACAAGGTACTAGGAAGAGTAAAATGTGAAGGCAAGAAAGATAAATTTACACAAGACCAAAAATAATAAAATGCACTTAGTGGAATCTTTAATGAGTTAAAAATAACATTATTTATTAATTAAGGGCAATAAATTTGGTAGGGATTTTCCATACCCAAGTGGAGAGATCCATACAATAGCTAAAAAGGCTAGTATTTATAGCCATTGTGAGAGGAGAGAGAGAAAGAGAATTTAAAGAGTTATTAAGACACTTTTCAAGTACTAAGGAGTTATAACAGTCATGGAATCTAGCATGAGACATGTCCTAAAATTAAAGTAAATACAAATGTCCCTCAACTTGTCTAACTCCTACATAAGAAACTAGTTTCATGATTTTCCTTCACAAAAATCTTCCACTAAATAGGGTAAGGTATAATGATTTATATAAAGGTTAGGGGTTATAAACAAGACCTCACATGCATTAGATCAGTCTCTAATCATCAATATCCTTTTGGACATGAGAAATAATCTCAAATAGTTAAAAAATGACTCCTTCTCATGCACCTCTCACACTTAGCACCCAAAACCTTTCCAATTCTTCCATATGATCCATGCATAAGGAGGGAAGAAATATTCCAAGAGTGTCTAAATTATCAAGTTTATGAAACCAATATAAAAAAAAATCCTAGTTAAAGTTTCACCATTTCTCACTAGGTGCTCACTATCTTCCCACAAGACTAGGTGATATGAAGAAGATGGTAGGCACACTTGGGAGATTATATGACTTAATATATGGGCATGAAGACTTATAACAAGTCCCAATATCTCTCTCAAAGGTTTTTGAATCTTTTAAAACATCTCCATACCTGAAAAACACATAAATTTGTCAAATTAAGCCCTATTTTACCCCATTTGTATAGGTAGGGTACATATAAATTGGATGTGTTAGGTCATTGGAGAGTCCTCCATATCTTAAAACTAGTTTCATGGCCTTTATATTACATACGGATGCTTTAATTGCAATATTTACCTAATCAAGTTCTTAAGGAGGGTTTGTGAGGGTTTTAGAGTGATTCTAGTCTTATAATTTATTAATGAAGGATAGACATTTAAGTAATGAACTAATGATACTGATGGAATCTTAGGAACTATCCCTAACATCCTGAAACACCTTGGCTTCCCATGCAAATGTTGATGAAAGTTCTAATCTTCTCAAACTAGTCACTTAGGTCATTTCCATGCATTCTACAAGGTCTAAGTTTATTCAAGCCAAAAAATGGATTATTGATGAGTTTTTATAAAAAATAAAGGATAAAAAAAACTATATACAAATCTTAAAAACATGCTCCAAATATTATAAAATCTCATTAGGGGATAGAAATGAAAAGAAACCCTCTTTTGAAACTAGGCCTAGACCTTGTTCTCTAGGTTTGACTGTAACTTAAGCTCCCCATGAACTTATAATGTATTCTCCTACATGATGATAATTAAGACACATATATTTTACCTCTTCAAACATGAATCAAAACATTGGAATACTTTTTCAATCATGGGAATGAATATGATTCCCCCTTTGGCCCCTTGGTCTTAACTTTGCCCATTATTTTTTACTACAACCCTTGTTTCCTAGACCACCTTATTTGGTTTAAAACCCTTTATATTAGTTTTATATCTTGAAATTTATGTCATACATCTTCAAAAATAATATTGAGGGGTCCTCTTGATTTTTGGCCCATGTTTTGATCTCCTTACAAAGTTTGTAGGGTATGTGCAAAAGGAAAAGTACCCTACCTATGAGAAAACATAGAGTCATATTGCCTTATTTGTCTCACAAAAAAACATTTTATGGTTTTATAAAAGTTATTGAGATGATCTGTACTATTTTTCATCACTTTACTCCAATTTTTGACCCTCGAAAGCTTCAAAAGGAAAGACTATCTTGAGGAATGCACTGTCTACAAGGGTGCCTTGAGATGAAATTTATTTTCCTTTGTTTAGAACTCCTTTATCTTGTTATTCTCCATAATTATGGTGATATGAGACTATGTTTACCATTGTGAAATTTATTTCACTCTATATTTATCTCCCCAATCTCTCACACACCCTCCTATGTACTTAAGCCCACAAGACTTTGTTAACAAGTTTTGACTCTATTCTTTGTATTTTATCTTTTCAAGGATGCATCACATGTGTTTCATTTGAATTTAAACTTTGAAAACAAATATAAAAATATTTATCAAGGATATTTTAAGTCATGTTTCCATTTCTTTTTGTTTCCTTCTATCATCTTGAGTCTTAGACTTGCTCTCTATCTAAGCAAACTAAGACACTTTTGTTATTATCTTGTAGGTGTATTTCATACATTTTCTAAGATTTTTATATGTATTTTTGGATCCAATTTTCATGTATTTATATCACAAGACACTCTTAATTCTTTAATCCCACTTGTAAATACTCAAACCAACACCAACTCTATGCCTAGGTCTTTGACTAGGATACCCCTGCCTATGACCCTATTTGTAGGTGTTGATAGCTTTTGGGGAGACTTGAAACATTACATTAGGGTTTATCATGAATAAAAATACCTAATTAAACCTATATTATTTCAAAAAATACCCCTTTCACTTCCATTATCATTTAACACCCTTAAAACATCACTAAAACATCAAGAAAAGCTCACTATCCACTTTGTCTTGGTTGACTGAGACATTCCCTCTTGATACCTTGCTATAGATGTTCTATTAGGCTTTTTATACATTATCATGGTTCCTATTAACCCTTTAATACACCATATAAGGTTTATTCACATGTCCTATTCTTATACTCATCTTTATCATCTTACAAGATACACAAATTTATGCCAATTCAACTCTTATCCACCCTGCCTGTTGTAGGTTGTAATTTTCCATGTGTATAGATAGAGGATGAGCTTGGGGAGTCAAAATGGGGATTTATCCTTCTTATAAGGTCATTATAAAGTTAAAAAATCATTCTATACATCTTGAATAATATAATTTCATTGGAAAGGTATCATTTTTAACTTAGTGGAGAAGGAGACACTTTTAGGTTCAAGCTTGTAGATACTACTAAAGCTTTTTAGTGTGTTTGAGAGCAATTTTAGACCTATAAAATACCTCCATTCACTTAACATAATGTATTAAAACTTTATAAATTCATTTTACATGCCAAAGGATACAAAGATAGACAATTAGGAGCATCAAAGGGACTTTGAAACTATGATATATGTTATTTCCAAAAGCTTATAGACCTCTATTTAATGTTTTTAGGGTCAGACAAACCCAAACATGGCCTTCAACCCCTTAGAGTGACATTCATTTTTAAATAGCCGTATTATACCTTGTATGAGTCTATCATGAATCATTACATCATGTAAGGTTTCCAAGTGAGGTCCTACCTCACTTTCACACTCAATAACTATTTCAAACCCCTATTTAGACCACATGTAGGTAGGGTTCTCACAAAACCATAGTGAACTATAATATGGGAAAGTTGAAACCTTTAATAAATGTGAAATTTGTGTACTTTAGTTAGTCATATCACTAAATTTTTTAGAATTATAAGTAATTTGAGAACTTGTCTACCTCTTCATACATCACCATGATGTTAACAGGGTCCTATAGATGTAAAACACTAAGTTATAAGGCAGAGAGGATGGAAATGAGCACTAATATGCAAGGGAAAGGATTTAAAACCAATTAAAATTTAATTTTTATCCCTCAAAAAACTTTATATAACCTTCTATTCCTTCATCTTAACATGGAAAACTTGCTTCAAGGCAACTATAGATGCATATTTTTAGCAAAAGGTAACAAAGATGATCTTATGACCAAGAACAAGCCTAAAAGGGGATTATGAGTTCATGAAACCTCCAAAATCCAATAATATGATGATAAAACCTATGGAATATCCCTAGGACACATATGAAACCACTAAACTTGTCAAATCAAATCAAAAGTTTTTGAAACAAACTCAAATAGTGACCCTTCTTGGATGAAGAAGCATAAAAATTTGCCTAGAGTCTATGTGATGGTTCATAAAGGAGAAACCATGAAATTGAAAAATATTGACATGAAAATGAATGTAACTTAGATTCATTTCAAGCCCCAATATCATTCCTCACAACTCCAATTTTATGTCTTGTACAAAGCATTTAAAATTGACCTTTCTTAGCTTGCAAAAGCAAAAAAGATGAAACAAAAGTAAAAACTGAACCTTTTGAATTTTTATTAGCACACAAGGCATGGAAATGACTTTACGTAGTTTAAGAGGCACTATCCCATGTTTTCATCTGAAGGTGGACTTCCCAAGTCAGTACAAGTGCCATTAAGGGCCTATTTTCAAGGAAAAACTACCTCTTTCTACATGAAACTGATTATTTAACTAATTCTGACCACTTACTAACATCTCCTAACCTTTTCCATGTTTAAATTCACATTTTTTACAAATATTCTTCCTTTAAAGTCTGTACAAGTCATTTAATAAGCCAAATCATGGCCAAAAAGGCATTTTTACATATGAGACATGGTAAAGGACCAATTTTATTACTTAGGAACAATTTAAAAAATTTAAATGACCACATTAGGACATTTTAAAGATAATTTTATCCTTTGACCATGTTTTACTAGGGTGGACTTTGGTTGACTTTAGCTAACTAGACTAGTACAAGGAAGCTAGGCTTAGACCAAGGCTAGAAAAAGGATGGGTGAGATGTTTAGACCAACATGCAACCTATATAAAACATATAAGAATGTTTGAAAAATTTTCAATATGTAGGTATTGACACAATTTGACTAAAAGTCAAATTTGGTCAATAAATATACAGGTTAGCTAGTCCTTTGGCTCTATCATTACCTTGTGAAGTGAAGATATGAATTGATACTAGTATGAAATGTGTGTCATATGAGATGGATACTAAATCCCATGAATGTACTATGATATGATAATGTTGGTGTGGATATTTGAATGTAAGATGGAAACTAGGCCACTCTTGGCCACTCTAAAAGATGGAGATTAGGTTTGTATGAAAGCTACTCTAAAACTGGTCCACTAGGCTTATATGAAATCCATTATAAAATGTGGAAGTTAGGCTTATATGAAAGCCACTCTAAAATTATTCTAACCACTTGAATATGGAATGAGACACATAATTTTTGAGAATGCCTAGGTAATGTTGAACTCAAAAATAAAACAAATGTTCTGTGCACATTACCCCCAATCACTGGTGTTTGAAACATGGATTCTAATATGGAAGTTATATCAATTTACATATTTGAAATTATAAGTGAGATCCATAATGTTTTTCATGATACTCCCTAAATCTAGATTCTCTGAGTAAAAATGTACAAAAAACTATTGATTCTAAACTGGTCTAACTATGCAAAACTATAGCTAAACCTAATTTTCTACCTACTTTTGGAAAGTATGGTTTTTCTATTATTTGGATAGGAGTGTCAAAAATGAACACTAATAGCACTGGAGATATATTAAAATTTTGGCATTGTTGTCCTAAGATAAATTTGATGACTATTTTGACATTTTCACTATCTACCTAGTCTATTCTATCTAGTTTGATGTCTGGTTATTATTCTAAGTGTTTTGAATGTTGATTTTTTACCATTAAGAGCTCTGATCTCTATGACAAAACCCTTATTTGTTGCCCCTTTTCTAAGGGTAGGAATGTATACCTTGCAATGACTAACCTCAAAATAAATATCCCTACAAGTGTGTTACACTGGAAAGATACATGATATAGCAGTGATAATCGACAATATATCTCAAGATATAGCATGGTTTGTAATGAGATATTATTAGATAAATAGGGGTATGCCTAGATAGATATAAAAATGTAATAAAATGTACAATGTAATGAAAAAGAACTAGAAGTCTAGTTAATTGTTAGTTGTTAGTTATCAAGGAGGAATAGAACATGATGTCAATCATGGCATCAAAGAAAGCAATATAATGCATGATGTGGATCATGACATTGTAAACAATGAGAATCAAACAAGAAAACAAGCACATAAAACAATAATCAAGAAGCATACAAGAGTGGCCAAGAGGACAAGTAAATAAGGGGCATGGGCACATATCTCTCAAACTAGAAATCACGCATATAAGGCATGCTCAAATGCCACATACACATACAATTAGAACAAGCAAGGTCATCTTGAAAGCAATAATCACATATAAGATTACCAACAAAGGACATTGGAAAATGTCCTAAGGCACACACAATAATAGAAGCAAAGGACATTGGAAAATTTCCTAAGCTACATATAGGAGACAAATAGGAACTAAGAAATGCAATCACATTTAGCTATGGAAAGTAATAAAGAAAAGCATGTAAAACTATAAATACAATCACATATAACTAATCAAATAAAGAAGTGAAGGTATGCAAGATATGTACTATAAGACTAGGTATATGCTAATAAATAAATAAGTGATATATACTAATGAGATGTCAATATAGTAATCTGTATGAATAAATAATACACATAATCATGATAACTAAAGTGTGAGGTGTAGGAATGGCATAACTTGGATGGTTTAGTCATGTAGAAGATGCCCCCAATGGGTATGTATATCTATTTGTGTCTTGAATGTAGAATTAAGATGCCCCCTCAATGGCTAGAGTGATGGAATGAAGGATCTGGATGTCACTACACAAACTCAAAGAAGATCAAGTGAAGAATGGTAATGTAGATAAATCAACAAATAATATCATATAACAACAAATGTAAGTCTAACATGATAGTAGAAATGTAAAGCATGGATGATGCATACAATCAAAATATTTTTGATTTTTTTTAATTATTTAATTATTTACATGTTTTTAAATATTTGAATGTTTTTATATATTTGATATTTTTAATTGTTTTTGAATTTTTGATATTTTGAACTACATATAATCAATCACAAGAAAACTATGTACAAGAGATATGAGGAGAAGCTATGTATAAGTAAGCTAAGAAGGGATGATACTAATCGATGAGTCTCATGGGAGACTCCATATCATGGTGTCTTATATGAAGGAGAGGAATTGTGTGTGATTTTGAAGCATGATGGAAGTGTTAAGACTGTGGCTCTAAAAGCTATGTATACTATAAATTCTCTAAAATATCTAAATTACATTCCAACTGTGAGGACCCCCTATAAATTTGAGAAGTAGATGTAGCTATAGGGCTCTTAGGGACCCATCTAGTAGTAGGAGAAGTCTCTGAACATGTGATCTATGAGTAGATGCATGAGATCTCAATGATACTTCCATGGGTGTGAACACTATAGCTGGAAGTTGTCTAGAATCCTAAAGCTATGGATATGTATGAACTCTTTATGATGCTGATGAATTCCTCAACTATGTTTAAATCAAAACTAGAGAAGGAACTATAATTGGTGGCAAAATTGAAACTGATGGCTATAAAATAGTAGGTGGCTCTAAAGTGGGGAGTGGTAACTCATATAGAACTCCAACTGTAATAACTTGATTTTCATGAATGAATTTCATGCATCTATGAACTATAGAAGGTATTACTCAAAGTTTTTGAATCCATGGTTGACCAACTATCATATCAAAAACTCCTACATTGGGAACTATAGTAAATGGTGTGGCCATGTGTGTTGGACCAGCCTTAGAGGAATACAATCTCACCCAATGAACTCTATATGTACCCTCTGAATCCACTAATAACTATGTCTATTAAGGTAATATCCTACCTCGAATATCCCAAATTCTATAATAATGTCATAGTGCACATGTTCACATTAGATCCATTATTTATGATAACACTATGAATGGGATGCTTATGAATGTAAGCTCTGATAAAGAGTGCATGATAATCTGAAGCATCCTAGATGATGTCCTACTTTGAGAAGGAAATGGAAGGTCTAGTTGAAACTCTCATATTATATACACCAATGATGTTACTGAAAGGACGTGTCTCAACTAAAGGTGACATGTATGTATTTGGTGCTGGATGTGCATGATATGCATGGTAAAACCATGATGTGTCTCCTATCTCTTACTTATAATGTTGTAGAAAGGCATTTGAGAATATTTTCAAAGATTTATCTTGTGTTTTCTTTGCCTAAGGAGGCTCAATTGAAGTGCCAAGATCAATATGATTACCATCTACCAAATCCTATATCTTTTATCTCAGACTAATTAGTTTATTTGTTATATGGCCTAGTTCCCTATCAAACTTAAAAAATGCATGCTAATCATATCCTCATTGAAGAGGCTTTGTTGGGTCAACTTCCCAAATACGAGTGAGATATATGATTTTACATTTCAATAGTTGATATAAAACTCTAGCTATAGAAACTAGTACATTGGTAAAGGTTCACCAAGGTGTTGATAAAACTAGATGCTGAGGGGGATCAAAAGCCACATTAACTGATGGTTGATTCTGACTCTTGCTATCATTGACATTGAATTTGTATGGGACATTGTTATTGATTTTTTTATTGTTTTTGAGATACTTATGTACTTGATTTTTCCCATTGAAATGAGTTTGACTTATTTTTCATTTAGTTTGTGATATAATTTAGTGAAGGAAGAGAATATTTTGAACATAATTGATTCATGAAAAGATAGTATAAGACTATATTTGAATAGATCTTGTAACGCTTGATCAGTCATGGGGATAGTCATCTTAGCCAAAATAGTCTTATATCAAAGAACATAATCTTTGAGATGCTCATTTGATCTTTGTTTCTATTGTGTAACTTGGGCATATGAAACCTTATCAATAAAGTTAATTTTGAAATGAGATAAGAACATGCCAATTAAAGGATTGAATACATTGATTGATTGATTTGGTAGACTATAGAACCATTGTAAATCATAATCCTTTAGGCTTTGTGAAAATAACTTGGTAAGTATCCAATCATTTGGTACATAGTCCAATCATTCTATGTAAAAATATCTCAAATGTGTCTCTGGATCACCCTTTCCATAATATAGAGTAAGCTTGGGTTGAAAAAAACCTTGTGGCAAGGGTGTATAAGTAATGTGATATGCCAATGGTGTATGTAATAGAGTAAAAGAATTCAAAGCCTACATATGTTTAAAGGCACCTTGCTCAAGATGTATAAAAATGGATTGGAGAGATCTTATCTCTTGCATAAGGGATGCTACATTAGGAGATAAAGATGTACTAGTTGTAGCTAGTGGCATAAAGGTAGGTCAGGTTACTATAGGGGGTTGCTGAGACATAGTTACCCCGTAGTGTCATTTATAATTGGTTGCTTTATGGTTTGAGAAGATTGACCATTGTTCCCTTTTTATTTTTTCTCTTTTAGTATTTTAAGCATGTCATCTTGCATGTTAGGGTGTTAAATTAAGAATTCTTGAAGTTCCCTTTTATCAATTTCATCAAAACCAGTGTATTGGGCCATTATTAAGGTAGGAAAACAATTTGAAATTTGATTAAATTTTTTGAAATAATTTTTAATAGACAAAGTGCTAGAGAAGGAAAGTACTTAATATAAGAAACGTAAATTCCTAAAAATAATGAAATGAAAATTGTGTAAAAAGGATACAAAGATCAACAACATGTAAGGTGATACCTCAAGATGCAATGGGATCTAGTATATGCAACTAGGGTTTGAAAGATGAGTATTTTGAAAAATTACTATGAAATTTTAAAATTTAAAGTGAATTTTTGAGTTAGGTATTTATGCAAGCAAAAAATCAAAAAATTCTTAGAAAATTGGTGATTTAAAGAGACCTATTAGATGCAAATAGGGTTTTCAAAAATAAATATTTTTGAAAATTACTATTTGAGTTTTGAAATTTAAAGTGAATTTCTGATTTTAATATGATAGTAAAAAATCAAAAAAATATTGAGAAAATATTGGGACCTAGTATAGGCAACTAGGGTTTGAAGGAAAATTACTATTTTTTTTTTTTAAAATTTAATGGTAAATTTTGATTTTATTATGTAGGTAAAAAATCAAAAAAATATAATAAAAATTGGTAGGAAATTTATCCTAGGGTTTATAGGGGTTTTATGTGCAAATAAAGTAAGTTGGGTTCACCAAATGATTTAACAGTTTTGGGAATATTGGTGTATTATTCCTAATTTAGTTAAAGTGTCTAAGTAGTAAAATTAGTAAAAAAATATGCTATAATTAATCTACTAATTTGTATAAATTTGATTACAATTTTAACCTTTCTAAAAATTGTAATAAGGGATAGAAAATATGACTTACCTAGAAACTAATTGAGATGGCTGAGACAAAGTCTAAAATTCACTATGTAGGATTGGGACACAATCATAAATCAAGATCTAGCCTTTGATTTATGATTGGATAAGAGCATCAAAATAGAACATTCTAATGGCATTGGTGTTGTAAGTCTACTTTTTTTTGTTATTTTCCAAGAGATCTAAGCTTTCTAGGTTTTGTTCACTATGTTTGTGTGACCCTACCTATGAATTTTTAACTGTTGAATGTCTGTGGAACTCCTTATAGAGAATATTTTGTCTTCAAGACCCTAGAATCCATAATTATTTCATGAAGTTTGAAATATAAGGGGGCTTATATGTGTGTAAGATGCACTGAACATGTATCTACACCATTTATGTGGGAACATTGCCTACATACCAATACTTTGAAGAGGGATCAATCCATATGTAGTTCTCCCACTTGATGTGATTTATGAAATAGTGTGTCTAAAGAAGAAAAATGTTAAATTGGATGTGATTGAGGTGAATAAGGATTGGTTTAAGGATTTGGATAAGCTTGTAAGTGTATTGGTTGGTTGTATGCAGAGAATAAGGAAGATTACTTGAGTATTCTTGCTTGTATTCTTGATTGTTTAACGACAATTGCAACCCTTTCCAAATGATCTTTAAATGGGATTTTATAGGGATATATTGGTCATGGGTTGTATGTGATCACATTAGGTCAAAAAAGAGAATGATGGGGAACTATAAGGAACTAAAAATTGGGGATAAAAATTCACTTGGATAGGAGCACTAGAAATGGATAGTAGTGGCACTACTGCTATTATCCAAGTTTGGTGCTATTATACTAGGATGATGGGGCATAAGGGGATGGATTTGTCATGGAGAGAGTAGTATGGATGATTTGGAATTAAGTTTG
Source organism: Torreya grandis (assembly GCA_037957365.1). Lineage (NCBI taxonomy): Eukaryota > Viridiplantae > Streptophyta > Pinopsida > Cupressales > Taxaceae > Torreya > Torreya grandis. Next base: position 3,526,201 of record JARHVA010000730.1, on the reverse strand, counting down.
GAAACATATAGATGATTGGGAATCAGTGAAAAGATGCCTATAAGGGTCATGGAATCAAGCAAGAGGGACCTATGGGTTGGGTGTCATTAGCCACACTCAAGTTATCAATTTTCACATTTTATTTGACTAAAATTTCATAATTATTAGGATCCTTTTTTTAATATTTCATGATGTTATCCTAATCCATTAAAATAATTAATAGAATAATGTAGAGCATTTGTAGTTGGTTATACAATGATTATGGAAGCATAAACTCTATGAGAAATTGTCTAATTGTGTGATATTTCAGAAAATAGTGTAGTACTTAGGGCATATCATCTCTACAAAGGGAATTTTAGTGGATCAAAATAATATTAGAGCCATTATGAAATGGATAATATCCATAAAAATTCATGAGGTGCGTATTTTTATGGGTTTGGTAGTATATTACAAAACATTTGTGCTTAATTTTTCCAAGATCCCTTTCAAGAATGACCGACCTAATGGATGAATATGTAATGCATTATTAATGTATATAATGATTTTTTTAGTTAATATATGTTTTGAAAATATATATTTGTTGACCATGAAAGTGTGTGGTATATATACAGGGTGTTTTATGCCTTTTGGGTTTGAGAATCAAGCTAGACAAGCAAGTGTGTGTGTCAATATTTGAAGACCTTGTGTGAAGGTTGTTTGGGATCTTTGTGACCAATGTTTTTATCATATATATAAGAGAAAATTTTCATTAGATTCATCATATTTTTGTGATTCTATTTATTATTTTTATGAGTGCATATTTAAATATGAATGAAAGATTTGTGAAGGGGTTATTTGCTAATGTTAAAGAGATAGCTTGGTGTTAGTGACTTGTGTGGAGTTATAGACTCGAATAAGAGTTTTATTTAAGGTTTTATCTATCATATTTATTATCAATCATAGTTCATAATTTTTGATTTGATAGGTGTTGTTTTGGTGTTCAACATCTTATTCAAGTTGGTGCTTATCATCTTTAGGGGTTAGTGCTCCTTATGAAGTGGATGTGTAACTAAAGTATCATCTTAATGATAATATTATAGGAAAATTATTCCATTTTTTTTAGTATTTATATTAGGTTTATTTCCCATGAGGGTTTCCCACATAATTCATGTGTTATGTGCTTTGACCTTACATTGTCTCTTTGTTTAATGGAATGAATGGTCTACATGCTTCATGATTGCTTATGGTTGAATGGTTAAGAGTTTGATTAATTTGAATTAAAGGTGATTTACTTGAATCACTAATTAACCCCCCCCCCCCCACCCAATCTTAGTGATTTTTCTTCCAACATTTGGTATTAGAGCAGGTTATTTTGAGGAAGGCTTAACAACTTTAAAGTGGTCGTAAGAAGCACAAAATGGCTAAATAGATAAAAAGAGAGAATCAATATTTAAAGGCTATGGTCAAAGCTATTGATAATAAGGTATGTGATTGTAATATTAAGGTAGATAATTAATTAAAATAAGAAAACATGGTGATTCAATAACTTAAGGATAAGCTAGGAGTTGTAAGTACAAATCAAAGGTTAATATAAGAAGAGTGTAATATGTATAAGTCTAAAATAGAAGAATGTGAATCCATGGTGATTGAAGAATATTAGGGTTTTGTTCAAAATTTTATAAATAAGATAGAGGATAAAAATTAAAGTTTGAGGACAAAGGATGATGAGTGTGATCAATTGAAAACTGAGCTAGATTCCTTAAAAGTTGAGCATGAGAAGATAATGGTCAAAATGAGAGAGGTTACACAAGAAAAGGTATTAATCAATATAGGTAAGCTTAAATAAGAAAAAAATAAATAATAAATATTAAAATAGGATGGTAAATTGGATGTATAAAATATAAAACTAGTTATACAACCAAATGCTTCAAGGTACGCTAGTTTCTTTCATGGTCATTGTTATGTGTGTCATATTTTTGGTCAAATGAAAAGGGATTGCAAGAGGAGAAGTAACTTGTCAAAAGGAGATATTTACCATCATAAATAAAGTGGTATGAATTATATTATTTGTTTTATATTTAATATAGTTGGTAAAATTTCAAAATATTGTAAAAACAAGTTGAATGAGTTCTCAAGGCATCACAAGGTGTATGAAGCTTCTAGTGTGCAAAGAAAAGGTCATACATGGATATAGAGACCTAAGGCTATTAAGAGAGATAAAATTGAGACAAAGGATGTTTTGATTGATGATAATATAAGTAAAGATAATATATTTTTTTGGATTAATAGGTTTAAATTAATAAGGAGAATCATGTTTGGGAAGAGTTCATGTTAACTGGTTTCATAGAAGAGAAGATGGATGAGCCAATCAACCCTATAAGGAAGCTTGGGAAAGAAAAGAAATCTAGTGAGAGTATGGAGGTTTGGAAATCTCTTGAGTTTTGTTTGTTTGAGTTTAATTTAATGTTAAGTGTCTATATTAGGATTCATAGAGGCATTAATCATGATTTTGAAGCATCTTGGTTTGGTGTTGTAAGGTTGAAAAGTGAAGACTAGTATTTGGATCAAGGTATGTTCTTTATTTTAAGATGCATATCTTTGAGTATGGATTATTTCATTTGATTTAAACCCTATAAAAAATTTATATAATATATCCAAAACTATGATAATTTATTTCAAGTGCTATAGTTTTTTGTGGAAAAAATTCTATCTTTGAGAATTCTTGGTTTGCATAAAGGGTCATAGTGAAAGAAGAATTGACATGATATATCCTGGGTTGAGCTATGATTTGGGTCATAACTATTGGTGAGTAGGTTTATATTATGTATTTAAATTATTATATTATGTCTATTATATTATTTTGGAATACCTTTTCTTAAAATATATGAATCTATCAAAGTTGTGTATCTTGGTTTGCAAAGTTTCTCTTTGAAGTGAACTAGGAGTGGAGTATCTTTTCTTGTGCAAGAGTGATATTATTAAAGGGTTAAATATGTGAAGTTAATTTAAGTTTATATAATAATTAATATATTAATGAAATTATATTTCATCCATAAATTGGTATAATTTGGTAGCTTGTTCTTGTTTTGTGCATAATTGGCAATTTTGGGTTTGTGAGAATATTGGAAAGTTGAGCAAAGGATAGGTGATCTTTGAGCATGCTTGGTGGAAGTGTGAAAGATAATAAATGTGTAAGGAATTATTTCATGATTTTATGGATATTAATATTATTTTGTGATTTTATTTTTTAGGGTTTGTTTGTTTAAGACAAGCAAAGGAAAACAGGATGTCAAATATGTTTGTTTTAAGGCAAGCTTATTTCTTTGAGCATGTTCCTTTTTGTCAAAATCAGTTTTGGTCATTTGATGAATATAAGAAGGTTTTTAGACCATTTTTAAAGGTATTTTGGGTCCAAAAATATAATCATTTGATTCATTTGTATAATGAATAATTGATGGATAGTTGTGGTGAGCCTATGTGTGCATGAAGGTGGCTCCATTCAAGGTATGTTCTTGTAAGAGTGTTTCTTACATATGTTTGCAATATTTTTTATTTGATTAGGTGGAATATGGATTTAGGGGGATATAAATTAGGTATATTAATGTATATGTGAAGTTTTTGCATTTTTCTTATATGTGAATAATCAAGGAGCAATTCATATAGAGATATGTTCCTTAATTTGTCAAAATACAAGGTATGCATAGAGTGAGGGAGAGCATATATGAAATGTTTATCTATAAAGAGTAGGCATTTTTTTATTATAGGTTCATATTATATATGATAATTTTTTTATGGGGATCTTTATAAGCTCTATTATTAGTTTTTTTAGGTCCTCAAGATCAATTGGTGCCCACTTTGTCATTTTGGCAAAGGAGGATAAGATTTTTGGTGTGTTGCCATCAATGACAAAGGGGGAGATTGTTGGGATATTGATGGAGATTATTTTAATTGAATTATAATATGAATTATAAATGAAAACTTGGTCTATCAGGTTAGAGGATGAGTGAGAAATTTAGGCATGTCTTCATGTGCTTTAGATGGTGCTCAAATGGTGCATTGTGAGCCTGAGAGGAAAGTTCTTATGTTCATCATCTCATGTATACTTTGCATGTGGAGTTGATAGTTTTTGAGGTGTTTATGAAGTTTTATAATATTTTTTTACAATCATTATTTCATGATTTAAGTCTCTATTCTTTATGAACAATTTCTAAGAAGGTAAGTAGGTTTTTATGTGCAAAAAGGCTATTCTTGGACCCGATATGAAAGATATTTATTGTAGATGATAAAAAAAATGGTGGATGGATAGGATGATTATTTTAGGTTGAATATTAATCCTATAGGATTATAATTATGTATTATTTAATTTAATCTTGAATATTTGTGGGTCCTACATAAAAGTGCTTCTTAACAGTGTTTTTGATATTGTGAGAAATTTGTAAAAGTAACCAAGTGAAAAAATGGGTGTGTGTTGAATATTGTGACTTGAATAAAAAAATAATGAATTTTTTTATTAATATTCATTTCTCTATTTCAAATACATAGGCCCTCAAAGTTTCCTAGTAGATATGAAGGAAAGGGTGCCATTAGTGAGAAAAAACCAATTAGAGTGAAAAGTGGAATTGGAAGGCCCAATCAGTGAGTAAGGATGACTCTGATGTATTTGTAATGTTTTATGGGTAATATAAAAGGTATTAAATGATTTAAATAATAATTTTCATTATTTTAATTCATATGGTGCTTCATTGTGTTCATCTAGGCATATGCGGTCTTGTGATAGATTTGTGTTGAGTAGGCAAATTGATTGCATCATAATTTGTGCATATGGATGAGTCAAAGGAATATGCTTATATGGGTGTAGTATAAATTTTAAATATTTTTTATGGTACAAGTTTAAATTATTAAGGATGTGTGAGTCAAAATTTATGACAATGAAAAGTTGGCAGATTTTATTGGTTCCATACTTAGCTAAAATTTCAATATCTTGTGAAGAAAGGACCAATATGCAGTGTTCTTGCTATATATTTTGATGGAGGAAAAATTTAAGGATTAAGTAAACTAAAAATTGGTATATTAATATTATTGTGTTCTAAAAAATTCAATTTAATGTCTATACATATTTATATATGGTTGACCAAAGTTGACTGTTGTTGACTATGTTTTTTTTAATAAACCAGAGTACAAAGAAGTGATTATATAAAATAGTTTATTGATTAGATATTATTGGTAAATAAATAAAATATGAATTATAGTAAATATAAATCACTTTAAAATTGATTTTGGGTCCTGAAATATAGTACAAGTGAAGTTATTACAGATCAAAGCTGGCTATATTTATTACAGATCTGAGTGAGCTTATTGTAAAGGTGTTTATGAGCCTTAAGAGGCTGAATGAAGGCATATAATTTATTGTATTATGTTAATTAGGTATTAATATTTAAATACATATGTTTATTGTACATGGAAAGTCTATATTTAGTTATTTTGAGCCTTTTTGGTGAAGATAATATTTTTGGGCTAGTTAAGCCTAATAGGTCTTTAAGACCTAATGGAGGTTCTTAAGGTGATCAAATGTTTCATAAGTGTGTATAAATGGATATTAATTATTGAGGATATATTAAGGGTCATATGTAATGTATAAATTTGATTTTAAGTGGTCTCATGTTTCTAATTTGCTCATTGTAGTGTTGAAAAGATGAATAAAAAGGTATGGTTACTTAAGGTTGAGCTATAAATTTTTTTGGAAGACATATGGAGGTGATTTTTTTTTATTATAATTGGTTTATAATCCTTAAATAGTTAATAAATATCTAGTGGTTTACCAAGAAGATGGTGATCTTGTAGATTCTTCAAAAGAGCAAATTCAAAGGTGAAGGTTAGACTATGTGTGGGGTTTGAGCCCTTTGAATCATGACAAACCTAATGGATAAATATGGAATGTATTATTCATGTATATAATGATATTTTTAGTTTATCCATGTTTGTAAAATATATATTTTATGACCATGAAAGTGTGTGGTATATATACAAGGTGTTTTATGCCTTTTGGGTGTGAGAATCAAGCTAGAGAAGCAAGTGTGTGTGTTGATATTTGAAGACCTTGTGAAATTTTTTTTCAGGGTATTGGTGAAAAATGTTTGAATCATATTAGACTCAGAATATTTTTTTGATTCTATTTATTTATTTTATTATATTTATAAGTGCATATTTGAATATAAGTGAAAGATTTGTGAAGGGGTTATTTTCTTGTGTTGAAGAGATAGCTTGGTGTTGGTGACTTGTGTGGAGTTGTAGAATTGGATAAGAGTTTTATTTAATGTTTTATATATCATATTGATAATAAATTAGAGTTAAATAATTTTTAATTTGATAGGTTGTGTGTTGGTGTGCAACATCTTAGGCAAGTTGGTGCTTGTCATATTTAGGGGTTGGTGTTCCTTGTGAAGTGGGTGCTTCACTAATGTCTCATGTTTGTGATAATATTATAGGACAAATAGTCCTTGTTTTTAAAATATTGAGAGTTGGTTTTATTTCCCATGAGGTTTTAAGACATAATTCATGTGTTATGTGCTTTGAGCTTACATTGTCTCTTTATTTATTGGAATGAATGGTCTACATTCTTCATGATTGATTATTGTGGAATGGTTAAGAGTTTGATTAATTAGAATTAAATTTGATTTAATTAAATCACTGATTCACTCCCTATGAGTTATTATGAATGGTCTAGTGTTGAAAAGATGAATAGGTCTTCATGAGACATAAAAGGGCCACTTAGGCCTAATAAAAAGGTATGATTACTTAAGGTTGAGCTATAAAATGTTTTGGAAGACATATGGAGGTGATTTTTTTATTATTATAAGTGGTTTATAATCCTTAAAGGGTTAATAAATATATCTTGGTTGACCAAGAAGATGGTGATCTTGTAGATTCTTCAAAAGAGAAAATTCAAAGGTGAAGGTTAGACTGTGTGTGGGGTTTGAGCCCTTTGAATCATGACAAACCTAATGGATAAATATGGAATGTATTATTCATTTACATAATGATATTTTTAGTTTATCCATGTTTTCAAAAGATATATTTTATGACCATGAAAGTGTGTGGTATATATACAAGGTGTTTTATGCCTTTTGGGTGTGAGAATCAAGCTAGAGAAGCAAGTGTGTGTGTGTTGATATTTGAAGACCTTATGCAAAAAAAATTCAGGGTATTGGTGAAAAATGTTTGAATCATATTAGACTCAGAATATTTTTTTGATTATCTTGATTATTTTTATTATATTTATAAGTGCATATTTGAATATAAGTGAAAGATTTGTGAAGGGGTTATTTTCTTGTGTTGAAGAGATAGCTTGGTGTTGGTGACTTGTGTGGAGTTGTAGAATTGGATAAGAGTTTTATTTAATGTTTTATATATCATATTGATAATAAATTAGAGTTCAATAATTTTTAATTTGATAGGTTGTGTGTTGGTGTGCAACATCTTAGGCAAGTTGGTGCTTGTCATATTTAGGGGTTGGTGTTCCTTGTGAAGTGGGTGCTTCACTAATGTCTCATGTTTGTGATAATATTATAGGACAAATAGTTCTTGTTTTTAAAATATTGAGAGTTTGTTTTATTCCCCATGAGTGTTTACCACATAATTCATGTGTTATGTTCTTTGAGCTTACATTGTCTCTTTATTCATTGGAATGAATGGTCTACATTCTTCATGATTGATTATTGTTGAATGGTTAAGAGTTTGATTAATTAGAATTAAATTTGATTTAATTGAATCACTGATTCACCCCCTATCATTTATTATGAATGGTATAGTGTTGAAAAGATGAATAGGTCTTCATGAGACATAAAAGGGCCACTTAGGCCTAATAAAAAGGTATGGTTACTTAAGGTTGAGCTATAAAATGTTTTAGAAGACATATGGAGGTGATTTTTTCTTATTATAAGTGGTTTATAATCCTTAAAGGGTTAATAAATATCTCTTGGTTGACCAAGAAGATGGTGATCTTGTAGATTCTTCAAAAGAGTAAATTCAAAGGTGAAGGTTAGACTATGTGTGGGGTTTGAGCCCTTTGAATCATGACAAACCTAATGGATAAATATGGAATGTATTATTCATGTATATAATGATATTTTTATTTTATCCATGTTTTTAAAAGATATATTTTATGACCATGAAAGTATGTGGTATATATACAAGGTGTTTTATACCTTTTGGGTGTGAGAATCAAGCTAGAGAAGCAAGTGTGCGTGTTGATATTTGAAGACCTTGTGAAAAGGTTTTTTAGGGTATTGGTGAAAAATGTTTGAATCATATTAGACTCATAATATTTTTTTGATTCTATTGATTATTTTTATTAAATTTATAAGTGCATATTTGAATATAAGTGAAAGATTTGTGAAGGGGTTATTTACTTGTGTTGAAGAGATAGCTTGGTGTTGGTGACTTGTGTGGAGTTGTATAATTGGATAAGAGTTTTATTTAATGTTTTATATATCATATTGAGAATAGTTAGAGTTCAATAATTTTTATTTTGATAGGTTTTGTGTTGGTGTGCAACATCTTAGGCAAGTTGGTGCTTGTCATATTTAGGGGTTGGTGTTCCTTGTGAAGTGGGTGCTTCACTAATGTCTCATGTTTGTGATAATATTGTAGGACAAATAGTCCTTGTTTTTAAAATCTTGAGAGTTTGTTTTATTCCCCATGAGGGTTTACCACATAATTCATGTGTTATGTGCTTTGAGCTTACATTGTCTCTTTATTCATTGGAATGAATGGTCTACATTCTTCATGATTGATTATTGTTGAATGGTTAAGAGTTTGATTAATTAGAATTAAATATGATTTACTTGAATCATTGATTCACCCCCTTATGATTCCAACATATTAAGGGTTAGGAAAATAGAATTATAGATGCCCTTATTCATAAGATCTATATAATAACATTGGATACCATAAAAAGCACCTTATATGAGTAGGCAGTGAAATTTTTTCTAAGAGATAAACTTTATGAGTAGGTAAAGAAATATTTATCATAAAATTATCAAGATCCTTGGTATAATGGATTTAAACCTCAAAGAGATGGTATTTTGATATTTAATGGGAGAATTTATGTTCTTGATAAGGAAAATTTGAGGAGAATAATGATGAGGGAGTTGGAAAATTCTCCATTCAAAAAATCTAGGTGTGACTAAACTCATGGTAGAGTTAAGACCCTTATACTTCTAGAAGGGAATTAAGAAGGATGTAGTGGATTTTATTTTTAGATGCCTAGAATGTCAACAAGTTAAGGATGAACATGTACATATAATAGGGTTTTTATACCCAAGATCCATACCATGATAGAAGTGGTAAGTCATTATCATAGACTTCATCTAAGGATTACCTTTGTCAAGTAATTGACATGACATGATTTTGGCTGTTGTTGATAAGTAACACAATTCATACTTGGGAATTTGATGGAAGATACACCTACGCTCACTAATAGGTTTGTTAAAAATGTGTACATATTACATGGGTTTTTGGAAATATCATTTTAGATAAGGACCCTATAATGAATTCAATATCTTATATGACTCTCAATTCATCTTTTGGTAAAAAACTAAATTATAGCATAGCTTACCATCTAAAAATAGATGGAAAAATAGAGAGAGTGAATTAGATTTTAGAAGAGCTTTTGAGAATGCATTACATAGATCAACATTATAAGTAGTAAGCATACCTATCCTTGGTTGAGTTTTCTTATAAAAAATCATACCAATTAACTTTAAAGAAGGCTCTATTTGAGGAATTATATGGTAGGATGTGTAAACATCAACTAGGATAAAGTAGAGGATAGAGTGGTCTTTGGACTAAATATACTTATTAAAATGGAGGATCAGGTCAGATTGGTTGAATTTAATGCTATGTAAATATGATGTTATATAAATAATAGCAAGGAAATTTGTATTTGGGTACAATTTATTTTTTTTAGGTTAAACCCCAAAAGAGCGCCATTAAATTTGGAAAAACAACAAAGTTATCACCAAAATATGTAAGACCTTTTGAGGTCTTAGAAGTGATTAATCTAGTAACTTCTAGACATATGTTTCTAATAGCTTTAGCATAAATGCATTATTTTTTCCATGTATCTTATTGTTATGACATGATATTTCACCCTTGTGGAGGAGTTATTTAGGATCTCCCACTCCTAGTCATAATATGGGAACAACCCCAGGCTATGGGCATCCTATAATAGGGTTGAACCTCCATAGAAGGGTGGCTTCCTCTTAATGGATGACCTAAACTAATGATACTATAGGGAAAAGGATTATAAAGGGGTAAAGGTCTGCTAATAAAGTTAACAAGGTGATGAACGAAATAAAAATGGAAGACTCCCATAAGCTTGAACCTACACTAGATCAACACAAGACAATGTTAACTCACATAATCTAATAATCTAGCTAATTGCATAAGTGTTTCATGGACTAGGTTTAGGAAAAACACTAATATAGACTTATAATAGCTTGAAAACACCCTAAAAGAGGTTAGAAATGAGGACAATGGATGAGTAAGATTCTCCTTCACAATGTCATCATGCACAACTCACTCAACATAGATCCAAGGCAAGATATAGGTGAAGAAAGTCTGTTATTACATTAAAAGGTAGTTCTTACAAATGCTTGACATGGTTTGGCCTCATCAAGATGAACATATTTTACAATATCTCAGAGAGTCCCCTACTCTTCAAAATCAAAGAGTCCTTATGGGAATCTAAAATTGGAGGGAGGGAGGGAGAGAGAGAGAGAGAGAGAGAGAGAGAGAGAGAGAGAGAGAGAGAGAGAGAGAGAGAGAGAGAGAGAGAGAGAGAGAGAGAGAGAGAGAGAGAGAGAGAGAGAGAGAGAGAGAGAGAGAGAGAGAGAGAGAGTTTACAATGTGGAAAAATATGGAAGATATATATAAATGGAAAAGAGAGAGGGATCACATCATCTGAGATCATTAAATTAGCTACCACCATATTTCAATGAAGTATCCACCATATTTTGACCAAATTAGAGTTGATAAATTATAGATAAAATATCCTTCATTTATCCCAATAGCCTCCAAATCTTTTCATTGGTTGAGAAACACACTAAAGGATAAGAGTTTGATGAAGGTGGTGAGTCATAATCCTTTTTATGAAGGAAAATCTTTTAGAGACCTAAGAAAATCTATTAAATGATCTAACTACTTTCACCAACCACCATATTTCCATCTTGGGACTCTACACCATCTTCTAATTGACTTTTTTTGTGAAGACAAAATATTCATGTCTTGAATCTAACAGAGCAATGCTTATGTCTATTTTGAGTAGCTATAGGTACCTATTTGTCGAGGATGTGACCATATTTGGAAGATGAGACACTCCATTAATCACATACATATTATTATCATAATATCTAACCATAGATATTTTTATAGATTAAAAACCAATAAATTTATTGGATTTCCTATAGTTTCCCTATTTATGGAAAGCTTATAGGTTGCATAGTCTTTCTCTAAACTATATTAGGTTTAAATAAACCTATTATATGTCTGAATTTTAATGGTGACATGTCTTTTGAAATATTTTCCTTAGTTTAACTTGAGTTTAATTCATTATCTATTTTAAATCTCTTAGATTTGAATTTTAATATCAACCATCAATCTTGATCTAGGCTTCTCATATTTTGCCAATTATCAGCTCTTCATTTGTTTCATGGGCCCCACAATTAGTCCTGGCTAGTTATTTCACTTTTATCATGTTGTAGCCTCACATTAATCCTTATTAATATTTATTCCTTAACCTTAAACACACCATTGATATTCTTTATCATGGTTTGAACATGTATCATTGATTTTCCCAACATTTACCATGGTTATGATACTTGGAAACTGCACATTTGTCTTCAATATTAACTAACCTATTGACATTTTTCTCATTGTTGATCTACTTTTGTAAGATTTATCATGCATCATTGATCCTCTTAGACCCACTAGCTTTGTCAGTCACCACATGCCATTATATCTTTGTTTAGGTACTTAAGATATTGACACTTGTTATCCCCATGCTTATCTTCAAGAACATTTGAATTCAAATAGCTATTTTATGAGTCCCAAATTTGATGTCTACGTGCATGTCACAAGTTAAAATTTGAAATATTATATATTGAGATAGATAATTAATAAAGACACAAAATTTATAGGGGACCTTCTTGGCATGAATAATCTCATGTCAGTGTAATCCTTTAGCTCTGAAGGCCTCCTAAGTGAACTTATGAATTTTGCAACTAGACTAACCTATCTATTTTTGCATGACATTTGATTATGGTCTGGTCTATTTTATTCACTTGCTTAAGTCATTTGATCATTTGGTCAATCAAAAACTCTACTCAACTAATCTATCTAGGTAGAAGCTTTGTATGTAGGCCAAATTTGGCCAACATCTTTGGCAACTCATAGGGAAGCATGTCTGTTATGTTTGAGAACTCAAACTAGTTGCCTTGCTTGATCCATTGGGTATGGAGTCATAAGTTGATCTGAATTTATTAAGGATATCCCTTTCTTTAAAACCCTCTCTTGAAGCAACAAGGACTAAAATAAAATAAAAAAACAAAAAAAGTGTCCAAGGCACTTTGGAAAAAGAAACACACACTAGGAAAGGAAACTAGCCTAAACAAAGCAAGGGAAACTAACTTAATAAATAAATGTTCACATAGGCACTTAGATAAAATCATGAAATCTACTCTAATATATAAAATATTATATAGTAATTTATAATCACATCCTTCTTACGTCAAATGGGAAACTTTTAGTATCATTCACTTGTAATAAACCAAGATGAAAAATACCTTGATTTGGAGGTACCACAATTGGTGAACCAAGTAGCTTGATCTATAATCCTTTTGATATGATATCTAATGGATGAAATGGAATAAACATGTCTCTTATGTATACATACTGATCCAAGTCTTCCAATCTTGGTTCTTGTTGGACTGTAAGATTACTTGATTTATATTGCTCATCACCCTTGATAAATCCTTGCATAAAGACTTCATTTAGGATATTGGAATCACATACACTTGGTTCACTTGGTGGATAAAAAATACCATTTTATTCCACCTTGTCCTTATACAAATTAGTACTAATCTTTCTTAGAGTAGCATGCTCATAGATTCCTAGAAGGACATGTCCTTTAATATCTTCCAAATATTTGGATATGGCATTGAACCATTTACACAACCCTTCAAATTTTTCATTGGTATGTTAATAAAAATATATCTATTGAGAATTTTAGATGTCTCTTTCATCAAACTCACTAAATATTTCATCTTTATATTTAACTATAAATGAGGGTTGACTTGACCATTCAAGGTTTGAAATATCACACTTATCTTACTCAAGCTCTAATCTACTTTCATTTTGTCCCAACATATCAGTTATATCCTCAAATGAAAAGACATCTTGAAGTGGACCAACCTAAGGCACTTTTTTATGATCCTCTTCTTGATCTATATAAAATGGACCTTTAGTAGTCCATTCAAAGTCTACTCATTTTAAACATGAGGATTATCCTCATCAAGATCTAGTTCATTAGTGTTAAAGCCATACCAAGAAGGTTGGTTCAAACCTAATTCTTCCCATTATAAATGAAGTGGGTTTCCTATCATGATCTCCTCATTATATACACTTGCATTTCAATCTTTAGGTTCACCTATGACTGCAAGCTCTTCCTCTAGCCTTTATAATAGAGTTTTGTATCCAAGAGGGAGATGGTGGGAGGGTGAATAACTTTACATTGTCTACAACTTAGGAGAGTGTCCTTCCATCTAGGGGATTCAAAAGGCTTATTTGGTTGCTCTTTAACTAGTGTTTGGACCTACACAACAAACAACTCCTTATTCTTTATGCCCTTTTAAACTGATTCCCATGATAGAAATGAGTATGGAACAAACACTTTTTATTCATTTTGAATGGTTATAAGAGAGGGTGGCCTCACAAGTGAGGACATGACATATCTAAGGTAGAATTTGTTGGAAAATATCTATGATGGAATGGATTCATGATCTTGAGTGGGAATGGGCATAGGGGGTAGGAGAGGAAAAACTGATTGACTCAAGTTTGACATACTCTTTCTCCCACTACTCAAACACCTTTTCAATGGATAATACCCACTATTTTAATTATTTATTCTCAACATGTGGATAGTTAGATTCCTAAATTAGTTCCCAAATATTCCAAAAATTTTAAAAAAGGATTTATATCCCCTCCATGGCATGGATGGGGAATTATTGTCCAAGCTTAACACCCTCATTGATTTTCATGATTATTCTACCTTGGTCTAGTATTGCCTCTTTGAGTTTTGACAAGGATGGAATGTAATAAGGTTGATTAGGTGTTGATTAATAAATTTTTAAGGTTGAGCTTGAGGCTCTTATAAGGGAGAGGACACATAAGACTAATCAAAATGAGCCTACTACTCTTCATAAGATATCAACACATTATATACATTCTAGATCATTCTTCTCATCATTGTTATGTACTCATTCCTATAAGATTACCATTGTTCACCCTAAAAAATTGAACATATATTATTGACCAATTGAAGATAACTCCTTGATTCTTATAGAAAATGGATATGGATGACAAAAGAAACTTGTAAAACCCTACCAATATCCCTTATCAACTCATTATAAACTGATAATGCTTACTTGAATCTTGACAAAGATGTAATAAGATAAGTTGGTGTTAATAGGGGGAATTAATAGACTAATTTGAATGTAAAGGAGGATAACCTTAGTCATAAGTAGGGGTGGGTGGAGGATAAAGGCCATGATAGGTATGATAGGCTATTTGAGGGTCACTTGGGGGGAACACATAAACATGATTTTTCTAATAAGTGTGATGTTGAGGTAGAGAATAAGCATACTAATCAAAAGATGGTTGATTATACATAAAAAATTATGGTGATTAGGAAATTAGGCTACTTAATCATGTTGATGAGTACTTAGAGTCACCATTTATGTTTTCACCCATGCCTCTAAAGGATAGTTGGATGAAGAGAACACCAAAACTCTTCACTAGTGAATAATGTATTAAGTCCCACTAGGTATGCAAAAAACTATTATAATGTGATATTACATCCTTGTGGAAGAGTTATTAAAGCTCCACACTTCCAATCACAACATGGGAATAACCTTAGGATATGGGTATCCTATGGTGGGGTTGAACCTCCAGAGAAGGTCATCTTCTTCTTGATGGATCATCTAAAATAATTCTACTATAGGGAAAAGGGTTATAAAGGGGGAAAGGGTTCCTAAGAATGTTAACTAGGTGATTCATCAAATAAAAATAAAAGAATCCCATAATCTTGAACCCACACTAGATCAACAAAAGATAATGTTAGCTCACACAATCTCATAATCTAGTTAATTTCATAAGTGTTTCATGGACTAGGCTCAGATATAACACTAATCCAGACCTACAATAGCTTAAAAATACCTTAAATAAGGTCAAAAGGAGGAAAATTGATGAAGAAGATTCTCATTCACAATGCCATCATGCAAAACTCACTCAACACAAATCCAAGGCAAAAAATAGGTAAATAAAATCTATATTGCATCAAAAGGTAGTTCTTAAAAATGATTGATGAGGTTTAGCCTAATCAATGTGAGCATATTTTGAAATATCTTAGAAAGTCCCTTTCTCTTCAAAATCAAAGAGTCCTTAAAGGAATCCAAAATTAGAGACAAAGAGAGAGAGTTTTTACAATGTGAAAGAAGATGGAAGATATAGAGAAAGGGCAAAGAGAGAGGGAGCACACCATCCAAGATAATTAAATGAGAATCACCATATTTTAATGAATGTTCGATCATATTTTGATCAAATTAGGGTTAATACATCATAGAAAAAATAGCCTTCACTTGTCCCGATAGTGGTTGAATCTTCTCATTGGTCGAGCAACACACTAGAGGATAAGAGTTTATTGAAGGTGGTGAGTCATGTTCCCATTTATGAAGGAAAACCTTTAGAGACCACTAAAAATATATTAAATGATCTAATTGATTTCACCAACCACTATATTTACATCTTGGGACTCTACACAATCTTCCACTTAACTTTCTTGTGAAGATAAAATATTCATGTCTTAAATCTAACAGAGCCATGCTTATGTCTATTTTGAGTGGCTATAGTACCTATTTGTTGAGGATGCGACCATATTTGGAAAATGATACACTCCTAAATTAGTCACATATCTATTCTTATCAAAATATCTAAGCACAAATATTTTTATAAATTGAAGACAAATTCATTTATTGGTTTTCCTATAATTTCCCTATTTATATAAATCTTATAGGCCACATATTATTTCTTTGCACTATATTTGGTTTAGACAAACCTAATATGTGTCTAAATTTTAATGGTGATGTATATCCTTTAAAATATTTACCTTGGTTTGACATAAGTCAAATTAATTCTCTATTTAAAGTCTCTTGGCTTCAACTTTTAATATCAACCATCAATCTTGATCTAGGCTTCTCTTATTATGCCAATTATCAGATCTTCATTCATTTCATGGGCCTTATAATTAGTCCTAGTTGGTTGTTATATTTCCACCATGTGGTAGCCTCACATTCATCCTAAGGAATATTGACTCGACCTTATATTCACCATTGATATTCTTTAGCATAACTTGAATGCATACCATTGATTTACCCAACAATTACCATGGTCATGACACTTCATAACTACACATTTTTTTTCAAGATTAGATGACTTGTTGACTTTTTACTCACTATCGATCTACTTTGGTATGATGGATCATGTGCCATTGACAAAATTGAAACCACTAGATTCATCATTCATCATGCATCGTTAGATCTCCATTTAGGTACTTGATATCTTGACACTTTTTAGCCCCACACTTATCCTTAGGAACATTTAAATTCAAATGGATATTTTACAAGACCCAAATTTGATGTCTGTGTGTACATCCTACTCTACAAGTTCAACATCAGAAGCTTATATTTTGAGATATAAAACTCATCAAGATACATCATTTATATGGGACCTTCTTAACATGAATAAACTCATGTTCATGCAATATTTTGGCTCTAAGAGGCCTCCTAAGTGAACTTATGAAGTGTATAACTAGAATGACCTGTCCATTTCTACATGATGTTTGATGATAGTCTGGTCCATATTTTTCATTTGCTTAAGTCATTTGGTCAATAAAGAACTCTTCTCAACTGATCTATCTAGGTAGAATATTTATATGTTGGCCAAATTTAGCCAACACATATCTTAAGAAGTATGTAGCTAATCATTCTCATGTTTTGGATTGGAATGCATTAAAGGTTATAGATATTAGGGTGGTCACAATAGAACCAATTAGATTACATGAAGCTTGAAATATTAGCTTATGTCATAGAGAATTTTCATAGTGCAAGATCTAATGAAACTAATAATTTTGAGGATAATACTAAATGGTAAGACTATAAGGATTTCTCAATGCTATTTTTTCTTTTATTTTCATGATATGTCTATTGGACATTATTTATTTTCTACCAAACTTTGTTATATTTTAGCACTATTATTTGAAATAAGTGTCATCAGGATGATGACCAACTTTAAGGGGGGAAGAATGTCACATCTATTTTTTCCTCCATAAATAATTGGGCATTAATTATTAGATTATATAGTGATGTTAGTAGATATAATATTTATTTTTGAGTTATAGTTGTTTTCTATCTATTATTATAGTGCATTTTTTATTAATATTTATTTTGATAGTTGTTTCTTATGATTAATATGTTATGTGAACAAGTGGATTGATTTGATTTTCACACATTTTAATCATTAATTAATTTATGATTATATGATAATTATTTCCATGATATGGGCTAACTACCTTTTGTGCTTACTACGGTGAATGAAATATTAGTCTACCCTCTAGACTGATATGGAGGGAAAGTATCATTAAATATGGTGGAGCAGATGGTAATATTGGAGGTAAAGAAAGGGAGACATAACCCTTCACACACCACTTAGATTAGCATAGTTGATTATTTTTGATTTGATGAGTTTCAATTTTTTATTATGATTTGTGTTTTCATATTCACATATTATGTTTTTGTGTGGTAACATTGGTTTTGGAACTCGTATTGATCTATTTTACTATTATTTCATTAGTAGTTATGTGTTTTAACCTTGTAGGGTTTTACTATGTAAATCCTAAGCTAGATTAAAGGGATGGGTCTATTATTTATTCTTGAATAATAATGGATTTTATTGATTTAATGTAACTTTCCAAAAATAGTAAATAGAAGGATAAAGAGGATTTATCTAGTTAGACACAGAGTTTCTCATGAATTTGAATACTAGAGATGGCTCAGCTAATGTAGAGGAATCTTTTGTCTATTAACTATTTTTCAATATATAACTCTAGATAGTAGTTTCCCCTTAGGATAGTAGTTCCATGCAGCACTAATGTCTAATTCTATTGCTAGTGTCCCTCCTATAATGACTATATTCAACTTTTAAGGAAGCTATGGGAGTTTGTGAGGGTCCTGTAGGTGATTTTATATCATGTATGGGCTCATCTATGTAACTATTTTTTTTATTATTCTCCAAAACCCTAATTAATACCTACACACATGAAACAATGAACTAATCAAATGCAAAGAAAAGGAAAAATTTGGTTGTGGGATGTTACAATCTCATGGAATAGAACCCCTATTATCCTGACTACTTCTTGCACTAACCCCAATGTTATAGGTCTTAGATCACATGTAGTTATCCCTTAGATAATGTGCATCATAAACTTGTATAATATGTTATGATGAATTTCCCTTGGCCCTTCTTTTATCAATCATGAAAATGTGTAGGTGTGAATAATGAGTAGTATGCAGAGTATTTGAGTTGTACTATTGGTTTATTTTATGTAAATAATTGTCAAAGTAGTAAGTGTTATATGTAAAACACATTTTAGGTATTTTTATATAGGAGGATCTTTATTTCTAATATAATACCTTTTTTAATGGTTGACAAGTCATGAAAATTATATAAAAAACATAGGAAAAGGGTCATAGAGGGGTTAGGAGTCAAACACGAGACAAAGGGAATGTCAAACATTAAAGGTAAAATTGGATAGTAGTGCTATGTGGTACTATTATTTCTAAAGTGGCACTAATGTCCTAAGGCTTAGAATAGAGTAAAATTTAGGAATGATAGGCTAGGGACCATTGGGACTGGGAAAGGATGTCCTATGACTACTCGGGGTGTCAAAAACTAAGAGAATAAAGTATAATAAAGATCAAAAGACTCGATATGATCATGAAAACAAGAAATATAACCATAACTAAGACCATTTATGTGAAATATCAATAAAATACATAGTACTTGTGGTTGCTTGACCAAATTAAGGTGTTTACATTTCCCCCTTTTTATTCTAGTAAAGCAATGAAATGGAAGTACTAGAGTAAAAGAAAATAAAAGTGTGTACCTGTACTTAGCTATGTGAATGTAATCTAAATTTGGCCCACTTCTTAGCTATAAAAATAGATAAAAACTGGTGTGTAATATGTGAAAGGGATAATATGATGTAAATGCTCCTATACTAAACTGAGTGTGTAAATTAAATGTGTGGAAAAATAAGGCTCACTTTCCCACACTATGAATTTGATTATTGTAAATTAAAGGTATGGAGAAATAAAGGCTCACTTGCTCCCACTTTGAATATGAAAATTATAAACTAAATGTGTGGAGAAAAAAGGCTCACTTTCCCTCACTCTAAATTTGAGTATGTAAAATAAAGGTGTGGAGAAACAGAGGCTCACTTGCACCCACTTTTATTCTTAGTAATGTAAATTGAGTCTTGTGTAGTGCTATGGAATCAACCACTACAAATGGCCTTATGACCAAAACTAGTGAAATCTTGGTGATGATACTAGTGTAATCTAATAAATATGAAAATGGTAACTAAGAATGTGCATTCTACATTATGCCCCCTAATCTTGATATCTAAGTGATGTAGTTGTGTATATGAATATTTGAATGAACTAGTATACCTATGTTAGAGTTTTATATCTATATATGGTGTATATTTGAATATCAATGAAAACTTGTGTAGACATGTGTATCTATATATCTAAAAATCTATGCATTTGAATGCCTATGTAAACCTATGTGGACCTATGTTTGTATATATCTAAAAATATATGACTTTGGAGGCCTATAGAAACTTGTGTAGACTTGTATGTTTATATACCTAAAAATTAGTGAAAATCTATGTAGACTTGTGTGTGTGTGTGTGTATCTAATTTTTTTACATCTAAATACCTATGTGTCTATATCTATAAAAATCTATGACTTTGGATGTCTATGTAAACTTGTGCAGACATGTATGTCTATATAATTTTAATAAGATGTCCATTTGAATGCCTATGTAAACCTGTGTAGACCTATATATCTGAAATAATTTATGCATATTTTCCCCCCTTTTGGTGATAGACTGAGACTATGATGAGGATATATGACCAAAATTGGCAAGTATTGTCTGTGTTGGTGTTTACTTGGTAATTATGATGTTTTATTAGGTTTTAATAATGTATTGATTATGTAAGAGTTGTTGATGTAGTGTGTAGTTGGATAGGTACTTGTTCTATTATATGGTTAATAGAATGTAAAATTTTTTGTCACTTTTTAGGTTTGAAAAGGATGATAGGATTAGTTTAATTAATATGGGACATATTATATCACTATCAAGTCTCATGTGCAAAAAATAATTCATGAATTAGAGATATTGTTATTGAGATATGGAAATAGCAAGAGAGTTGTATTAATTATCAAAATTAGCATGTAGGGTTAACCTTAATAAGGTGGCATTGGGTAATATATGACTTAAAAATGTCACTTTGAATCTTTGGCAACTCATTTGCATCAGTTGAGTGGAAATAAGTTTGAGTATGAGAGAGAGAAACATATCGAGGAGATGAGAAGTTAGTTTCTCATTCTATGAGGAGGTTGAGGCACATATTCAAGTTAGGGAGGAGGTTCACCTAGTAAGGGACCCTAAATTTTTCAATTTTTTATCATTTTAGTTTTCAATTTTATTGATTTTACTAAAGAAGGACTATTTTTTTGCTTATTTGAGAGAAGATTGTGATATTATCCCATTCTAGGTACTAGTGTCTAAATCCTATGGCACTACTATCTAGAGTGTGGTGCTACTCTCTAGCACCACTTTCCTCTGGGTAGTCTTAGTGGCTAGTAAACCCAAGATGTGGTTCTTAGCATTTTTTACAAATTTTTGATTCCTATTTTTTTGGCTAGCTATAGTATTATTTTAATGATGTTGGATTTGGTTGAAATTTATAGGTTGATGCCCATGTGAGGGAGTTTTGGATAGGTAAGAAGATAGAGACTATATGGGGTTTGCCCATGTCTAATTCTGAGCTAGAAGTTCTTAATAGATTAAGATTGTAATATGTTTCATTCTTAGAGCCTATGATTTAAGATAAGAATGTGATCATTTCACTATGTGAGAGGTGGAATGCAAACCTGTGTACATTCTGGCTACTTAAGAACAAGATGAATATGATATTAGAGGGTGTATATTAGATCTTGTAGTTGTCAATCTCTAGGAAAAAGGCTATATTATATGAGGATATTGGTATTTGAGTTATACATTGATCATCTAATTACTTATCTACAATGGTAGTGGGGACCCATCATTCAGGGAGTCAGAGTGAAATTTTGTTGACCATGATTATGATGGCTGATGTTTCATGATTGTGGAAATTTTTATCTATTTTTTTCATCATTTATTGTCATAGATAGGAGTGGTGTTTCTATTTCATACAAGATTCATGATATAGCATGTGACATTGAGCATAATGGCATCATATGTTCTTGGGGTCAAACCATGTTGGCTAATTTATACATGGACCTATACTACTATAAACATGAGATGAGTGGTGGGGGTATTGGTGCTTCAACACTATTGTAATATTAGGCATACAAGCATGTAGCTATGAGTAGGCTACTGACACATCCATGGGATTGATTGGTTTACCCAAAAATATTTACATATAAATAGAATAGGATAGGGCATGCATTGAGGATGATTACTACTTATTATCAATAGTTACTAGATAGCTTGATAGTAGAGGACATTATTTGGAGACCCTATAGGGGTTATCAGGGGTGACCTAAGGATATCACATAGTTGAGGCATATTCGAGTTAGTTGTTGGATATATAATTATTAGGATAATGTATATGAGAGGTTCCAGTATAATAGGGTTACCCAATAGTTTAGTATCATGTAAGATGTTACCCTAGTACTTGTGGTGTGGTTGAGGAGTTTTAAGGCTCATGCAAGGATGGAGAGTAGTCTAATGACATCAATTATCAAGATAGCTCCTATGCTAGTCACAAAGTAGGATCCATAGATTAAGGTACTAGATGTGGATCCTATAGGAGTGATTGAGGCCTACTCATCCTAGTAGAGTAATCATAGGTGGGCACCTCTATTTGTGAGAGATGGGAAGATTGCAAAGGAGGTACTGGATGTAGATCCCCTGAGGGATGTTGATGGTAAGTTAGATAGTTTGTATATTTTTCCTAATGTTGATCATGTGTTTTGATATAATATGATTATTATGAATTGTATGGATACTTTTAGGTGTAAGAGATGACAAGTATTGAGAGGTTACCATTGATTTAATGTTTCATAAGTTGACATAACATATTTTAGATGATGTCATGGATGATGGATTGGTAGAGTGAGCCATCAATGTAGCTAGAGTGTATGCTCATTTATTTTATCATGTAGTAATACAAATTTCAGCATATAGGTGAGTAGTAGTAGATAGAGATGAATTACATGCAGAGATATAGAGGTAGACCATGCCCTCTCTTAATACTCTAGGTGGGGGTGAGTATTGATATAGTATATGATTACATACAAATTCAATGGGAGTATGCTGAGTGTAGGGATGAGCTTGTGATGTACCAAGAGAAAGAGAGTAGGCATAGCCATAGTTTGATGTCTCATAGAGATAGTGGGGCCTTTATTTCTTGTTATGATGTGTCTAAGAGTGAGAGTGAGGGAGCTAGTCCCCATAGTTATTTTTGCATCATTGAGTGGCGCATCTTATTTATATTAAAATTGTATTCTAAGTCACATATATAGATGATTATTATTGTAATTTAGAATTATGTATTGGCATATGGATCTTGGTATATGGATTTGGTTATATTGTATAATTTGTTATGAAAATAAATTTGGTTTGATTGTTTGAAATGTTGAAGTTTGTAATTTTGTTGTAGTTGGAGTAATGTTAATTGATTTGTATATGTGTTATGATTGTTTTTGGCATATGTGCAGGATATTTTATGTTTTTATATTTGTATATGGTTTTGTTTTTTATATATCATAAGATGTCTACATGTATACCATGTGATATTAAGATGACCTATCTAAACCTAGATGACATGGAGAACTAGTGACCATACTATTCATGATGTGTTGGTGTAGATGGAGATTATGAAACTAGAGCTACCTATGATGTACTGTTAGTGGATAACTAGGTATATTTTGATGCAAAAGTCTTGATTGAGTGATGCTTTGAGACTACAATTTGAGTTATCTAATTTCTTACAAATATTTTAATCAGTATGCAAAATAAATTTGGGTTCTGATCTTTATACTGATTTCCATATATCTTTATCAGTTATCAAACTAAAACTATGTTCTTGGGTTGATAATTATTCCCAAATATTTTTATTGGTGTGCACACTAGAGGTGCATTATGAGTTCTCTAATTCTTTTCAAAAATTTAGATTGGTGGTTGTACTAAAATTGTGCCTTTTGGTCTATAATTGTTCCCAAATATATTAATCAATATACACATAAGAGGTGCATTTTGAACTCTTTAAATTGGTTACCATCATTACTAAGGCTATGATATAGGGGACCAATAATAAATAAATATCCTATAATTCATAGGGATTGTATGATGAGTAACCAATGGTTTCTTAAATGGAATGTCCTAGGATAACTCTATTGTTGAGGAGTGTGATCTAGGAAAGTATGGTGAATGAGGGTCGCATGCCCCCTGTGTGGACTTTATGATGCCTTTACTAACATATTGGCTGATGCAATCTCTAAGTGCATAGAAATGGTCATTTGAATGTCCATTGATATAGTGAAAATGACATTAATGCTTATATGGTACCTGGTGAAAATGGTGTGGTTGATGATTATTAGCTAAAGGAAATGTGATCATCCCATTATCTAGTAGTGTAATAAATATGTCATGAGGCCCAACCTTATCTAAAATTGTATAACACCTTTGTGTATATGATATGTGTTACTCACTATAGATTGTGTTTCTTAGAGTGGCTCTTTTCCCTTAATGAGTATTTTTATTAGTTGTTTCTATTCTATTGGGTTTTAAATTGAAAGTGGAGTAGATTATTGTACCAAATTTGATGACTGAGGTTCTGAGGGGTCTATAGTGAAATCTACCTCTGACTATGTAATTAATAATCCCAACTTTACCTCTAATGATATAGTTACATTACATAGATGTTTGAATTATTTAGATGTCTCATATAATAATATATCATTGAGAGGAGAGATTAAACCTCTAGAAAATAATTATTGCACTTCTAAATTTATTGCACTTAATAAGTCTAAAGGTGTAAATATGGATCTTTATGTCTATCAAATATAAGTAACAATGATATTTTAAAGTTATGTGGCAACTTAATTATTAAGAATTTGCATGGATTATGATTATTATGTATAACATTGGAATTAGCCTAGGATTTTTATGCTTCATTATCCAAAGTGAGGTGATGTACTTATTTTTCAAATTACACACGTCATGCATTAAATAGATTAAAACTTGTGAAGGTATATTATCATTATCAAGGGGTTTATTTAATCTTTGAGTTTTATTATTTATTTTAGCCATTGGTGTAGTAGGTTAAAAATCTTATTTAATAAGGGCTGGTGTGATCTCAATAACCCTTGAAGGTGTGATATCTTGGACTTGGTTAGAGGGAAATAAGCTATCACCCTCATTTTGGTTTGTTTTAGAAATAGGTTCTACTATATTAAGGGGGGATGAGGGGGATTCATTGGTATACTTTATATTTTTAGTTTGAATATAAGGTGTTTTATTCTCTAGTGAGTGGGAATTATGCACATAAGAATGTGTGTGTGTGTGTGTGTGTGTGTGTGTGTGTGTGTGTGTGTGTGTGTGTGTGTGTGTGTGTGTGTGTGTGTGTGTGTGTGTGTATTTTAACATGTAATCTATTATTTGGTTAAACAAGAGAAATATATGAAGTAAGATAAGAATTAAATGTTGTATATTCTATGTCATCTTCATCATAATCAGAATTTAATTCATTTTAAGAGGTAAGAGTATAAGATAACTATCATTCACATACTCACTAAGAGAAGGAGAAGGATACAATTTTAACTTTCAATACTATGCAATGTATCATCTTGTGATAGTGTAATGCAAGTTATTTGTTCACTAGTCATTTTTGAAATTCAAGTATGATTATCACTTTCTATTTGATAATCAAGGGAAGGAGTAAAAAACATGTTTTTTTTGGCACATTATAACATATAGGAGAAGAGTTAAAAACATGTGCATTGTCTATTTATGATAAATAATTATAGAATTAATCTTGAAACATGAATGAAGGTGATAAATTAATTTCATCTACCTTAGTTTGTGCATTACTAACAGGTGTAATATCCTTTGTATTTTCTTTTTGAAATGTAATTGACAAGGGTAAAGAAGATGAATTTTTATTATCTAGTTTACTTGAAGTATGCAAAATTTATTTTCATATAGTGTACTTATATTTATTTAATTTGAATAATTTAGTAGCAAAAGTAGTTGAAAATCTAGGATCACATTAGAATAAAAAACTACCAACAAGAGGTTCCTTTGACATTGTATTATTAATTTGACTTTTTAGATTAAGAGAAGAGTAAGAGGAAATAAATTATGATTTATCTAATGTATCCTCAAGTTAATTTGTATTTTCATGTGCATAATAATCCTCATATTCATAATTATAACAATAGTCATCATAATAATTATAAATAAAATCATTATCATGTTCTAATTTATAATCTTGAAAATTAGTCCATTCATTATTATAATCATATGAAAAATATAATATTATATCAAATTTATGATGGGTATAAGTATTTTTAGATGCCATTTTAAACTTTTGAAAGAAGATAATGTAAGTAATACATAATAAACACATAATAGGTAGCATATAATATATCATAAGTATGTGTGCAATGTGTGAATTTGTTGAACAAACTTTGTAATAGAAAATAGGGTTGTTGAAACACTAGATGCTAATGATTGTGTTTATAAGGACCTAGTATGTGGTTTTAGGGTTTAAATTTAGGGTTGTGTTACAAATATTTAAATTGAATTAAATAAATAAAACCCTAGTATGAGATTAATTAAATTATCTAGGTTAATCCAAAAAATTATAAAATTATATATTTATAACCTTGATTTAATGTGAAAAATTTAGAGGGTAAGCCCTAATGAAAATTAAGGTTTTAAATAAATATTCAAAGTAAAACAGGTTCACCAAATGTTTTAATCTTTTAGGTTTTACTATGTAAATCGTAAGCTTGATTAAAGGTTTCATTCTATTGTTTAATATGGAATAAAATTAGAATTTATTGATTCTATGCAACTTTCCAAAAATAGGAGATACAAAGATTATCTGGATATATACAAAAATTTTCATGGACCTAAGTACTAGAGATGGTTGAGCTGATGTAGAGGAATATTTGATCTATTGACTTTTTTTGAGATCTAACTCTAGATAGTAGTGCTGCCTTAGGATAGTAGCTCCATGTGGTGTTAATGTCTAGTTATAGTGCTAGTGTCCCTCATGTAGTGACTATCTACAACTTTTAGGGAAGTTATGAAAGTTATTAAGGGTCTTTTAAGTAATTTTTTGTTGTGTAAAGGCTCATCTATGTCACTATTTTGGATGATTCTTCTCCAAAACACTAATGAATACCTGCACACATGAAATAATGACTTAATCAAATAGAAAAGGGAAGGAAAAACTAGGTTGTGGGATGTTATAATCTCCTCAATTAGAACCCCTATTATTTTGATCACTGCTACATTAACCCCAATGTTATGGTTCTTGAATCACATGTATTTATCCCTTAGGGAATATGTAACATCAAATCAAACTATATGTTAGGATGAATTTTTCCTATGCCCTTTTTTGATCAAGCATGCAAATGTCTAGGTATGAATGTTGAGTAGTATACAGAGTATTTAAGTTATATTGTTGGTTGATTTTATGTAAATAAGTTCCAAAATAGTAAGTGCTAGATGTAAAATTCATTTTTAGGATCTTTATATAGGAGGATATTTGTTTTGAATAAAATATCTTGTTCTTTATTCAAAAATTCATGAAAAATATATAAAAAACATAAGAGAAGGGCCACAGAGGGGTCAAGACTCAAAAATGGGTGAAAGGGCCCGTTGAACACCAAAAGAAAAAGTGGAATGTAGATCCATGTGGTTTTACTATCTTGAAAGTGGCACTAATGTATTAAGGATAAAAACAAATTAAACTTTAGGGATGATTGGTTAGGGGTCCCTAGGATTGGGAAAGGGTGACTTATGAGTACTGGGGATGTAAAAAACAAGGAGAATAAAGTATAATAAAGATTGAAATAATCATGATGACCATGCAAACAAGGATTATAACCATCACTAAGACCCTTTATGTGAAGGAGCAACAAAAGACATAGTACTTATAGTTAGATGACCAAATTAGGGTGTTTACATTATGCTATATGTGAAAAGTCAAATGTTGTTATCTAGATATATAATATTCCTTTACGCATGATATTATATGATTAATTTACTTTGATAGCATACATTTTGTAGAGGGACAATCTTAAAGCATAATAATAAGGTAAACACTTAGGCTTATTTTATTATGTAAAATTTTGATGAAAACATTATTATGTTTTGTAAAGTTGTTAAAATATTATTCAACATAGTGAAATTATTATAAAAATGGATATTCAAAGTCACTATGAGAAAGAAATGTTCTCAAATGAATATTAGGATTCATAATGGAAATAGGTTTATTGGGATTTCATGATGATTTGGGGGTTGAATTAAATTGATAGGGAGAATGGAAGAAGCCATGCTTTCAAAATAAGAGTTTGGTTAATGCATGAATGGAACTGTAGATACCATTAATGAACTTAGTAAAAAGTGGCATTAATTTTGACATACAAGTAATGGAAAAAAGAATAAAAAGTATAAATGGGGGATGGCATAAATAAGAATAATAGTGGTGAAGGAGGAGGATATATGCATAAGGAAGTGAAAAATAATAGACTGTGAGATGGAAAAATATTTTAGGGAACCCTGATTATTCCCAACTAAATTTGAACCAGATAGTGATAGGTTGGTCAAGTCATTTTAAATTCATGCATAGAAAATCGTAATTTATTTATAGTTAGAGTAATGGATTTATTATTGTTTGATAAAATAATGTGTTATGTCTATATTTAATATGAGAATAAATGGAGTTCATTTGGGTATAGTAGTGGTTTCGTTAATTAAAAGAAGGGTACCAATTTGTGGACATGGGGATGGAATTTAGGTTCCATCCATAGGCCCATTAAATGGTTCAAAAAAAAGTATAAGTATGTGGACTTCTCTTAGAAGAACCAATTTTTTACTTGGGTTATATTTATGCTATAGTTTATGTAAAAAAGGTTATGGAAATATTGATGAGCTTGGACAGAGTCCAAATTATCATAATAAGAATTGTGTTTCCAAACTAAAACACCCTTTCTTTTACAAATTATTATTTTGAGTTCTTTTTTTTTTTTACTTAATCATGGATAATTAAATGTTTAAAAGGAAACCATTCATGATAAATTATATGAATTGTAGGCATTAATAAATAGGACACCCCAACTATAGGTGTATGTTTCCTGGTAAAAAATTGGAGTAATGTTTAAGTCATTACTGGGCTTTATGCAAATATGAAACATTGTTACAACTATAGATTCGATGGATAAAATAGATAAAATAATATTTTTATTTCTATTCATGTAAACTCAACACTCTTTTCATTTAATGGTGTTTTATGACACTATATTAAGGATATGAACCATATTCGGTAAGGGTGACTATATGAGTAGTTAAAACTAATAAACAAATGGAAAAATCACAAAAAAAGACTATGTATTATTTGTGGGTTCTATATCTTACTAATTCTTTGATGATCCTTTTCTATTCCTTAAATCCATAAATGAAGAAGTCTTTACTAACTTGGGTAGTGTTATTTATATGCTATATACATAAAACCATCTATTAGTATAAAGTTTCATGGAATCCAGGAAGATGAGTTGACAATATTATTAAGTTTAAAATATTTTAAAACTTGGAAAATGATTTATAGACTTATAAATGTGTGTGTGTGTGTGTGTGTGTGTGTGTGTGTGTGTGTGTGTGTGTGTTTATATATATTTATACACAAAATTTAATGAAAAAGGATTAGTGGATAATGTAATTAGTTAGTGTATTTTTTATAACTATGTATGAGGTATATCATCCCATCTATAAGTTTATGTACAAGCGAACATCAAAAGGTTGAATAAATTACAAATAAGGTGTACAAAATATAAATAGTATATTAAAACATGGTTTTTGACACTTTTTTAATGAGATATTATGTTGGTGAAGTCTCTAGTAAACCAAATTAAAAATATATATATTTATTTTTGGTAATTTATGAAATGTTAAAGGGTGTGATATATCCTATTTATATATCTTTCATGAAAAAGTCACTTATAGGATATGGTTTGATTATGCACTTAAATGGCTAACTATTATAAAATATTAATACCCAAAAATAGATAAAAATAGACATGAATTTGATTCATATGGCATTATATAGTATAAATTATAGTGTCCATCAAATATATATTTATGAAATGTTAAATGAAAATTCACTTTTGGTTTAATTAGATGTTACAAAATATAAACATACTAGAATAATTGTTTAAAAATTAAGGCACGTGTGTTTAACATGGTGTAGATAGTGGATGGATTCTTATAGTATTAGCTAAATTTATAACTTACTTATTATGTGTTTATGTTATATGTACTATGATATGAGGTATTGTCTCATATACATCAATTAATATTAGTTGAGAGGTATGTGGGAATTTGTCAAATTATAACCCCTATACCTATCATCTGGCATTAATTGATGGTTTGTCATGTACTAGATGAGTAGGTGTGTGTGATTATGACTGATCTATGGGATATAAAAACTATACATAAATCTTTGGCCAAAGTAATTTTTTATATGGAACATTGCCATTTCACCTATTTGTCTTAGTTTACATGTTTGCATGATATCATGTTAGAGGAACATGTTTGTAAAATCTATTTAGTTTTTTGCATGTATTATTAGACTTAAAACACAAGGGTTTTTATTAAATTCTAGATACTCACACTATTATAGTTTACCCATCTATGAAATGAGGTCCATTCCCTAGTATGGAGATTATACAGGGGATCTATTGTCTATGGTTGGTGTGGAAAAGTAATCTGATGACGCTTAACCTCCCCCAACAATTGTCAATAAAATAAGAATCATACTCATGGATTTTTATTGATTTGAATGAGCTTTTGAGATGATCATATGTTTCATGGAATATTTTACTATTGATATTTTATTTTTCAGTACTATACATGTTTAAATTTGGTATAACTTGATATAGAATTTTGATTGCAATAGTTGGTTATCTTTGTACAAACTAATAAATAATTATGATTTAAAATAGTTAGTTGTATATTATTCCAAATGCTAAATATTACCTAGAATAATGGTTGTGCTTGTTATAAGGCATTAAATATGGCTATTTTATGTGTTATGAGATGTGTGGACTGGTCTATATTGGAGGTTTATTACTGTGTTTAATGTTAGTTAAATGGATCTATACATTAACCCTAGGTTATGGTATCTAGAATTAGTGATAGGATGAATTTAATTAATAATCAGTCCTCCATAAATTATTTGGATTTAATTAACATAGATCTAATTGGTGGGTACCATTAGATAAGATGAGTTGGTGCTCAATTAGGGAGTTGGTGATTATTTAGAGTAGGTGCTCTTAAATTATGTGATTGGTATCTCTTTAGGGTCAATGCCATTAAACATTGTATCTAGAGAGGTTCTTGATTATGAGGCTAGATTTAAATAGTTGATTCTAGCAGCTATTTTCATGGTGGTTTTTCCCATATTGGGTTTTCCATGGTATATCTAGTGTTATGCATATTTGTGTGTATGTGATCTATGCATATATTTTTAGTCTTCATTAAATGTTTTCAAAAAGGACTAAATTCATCAATTTACTAATTCACCCCCCTCTCAGTTGATAGTTATGTTCCAATAATTGATATTAGAGCCTTGGTTCCTTAGAATAAGCTTAATCATCTTAGGTAGATCTTAGATGGTGAACACAAATGGCTAGTCAAGAAGGATCTCCCTAAAACAAAGTACCTCTCTTTGATGGATCAAACTATGCATTTTGGAGAATTATAATGGAAGAATATTTATCTTCATTAGGGTTTTATGTTTTAATGTTTGTTATAAATGGATATACAACCCCTGCTACAAATCCTATTGATCAGGCTTCAAATAAAGAATAAGAGAGAAATGTTAAAGCAAAGAATGTTATCCTTTATGGATTATCTAATTTAGAGTTTGTCAAAGTGATGCATTATCAAAATGTACAATATATATGGAAAAAATTAAATAGTATCTATGAAGGTGATGACAAGGTAAATCAAGCCAAGCTACAAACATTCAAAGGCAATTTTGAAAGCCTTAAAATGAATGAATAATAGAAAATTGCAAACTACCTCCTTAGAGTAGATGAAATAGTTAATGAAATTAGAAGCCTTAGAGAAGAGATGAAAGATTTTATCATTGCCAAAAATGTCCTAAGATCTTTTCCATCAAGGTATGACTCAAAAATATCTTCAATATAGGAATCAAGAGATCTAGATAAAATAACTGTTGATGAGTTGCATGGAACATTCACAACCTATGAGATGAGAATGGGAGAAATAGATACCTTTAAAAGAGAAGATGTATTCAAAGCATGTAAACTAGTGAAGGTAGAAGCACCTATATATAGATCTTAAGAGATTAATGAAAAATATGCCAACTTTGTTTGAAGATTAAGAAGATGGTTTGGAAAGTACAAAGTTAAGTTACCTTTTAAATGCTTTAACTGTGGTAAAGTAGGACATTTTGATGATAAAGGACATTATAACAAAAATGATAACTCTAAACAAGAAGAGGATAGTAAAAAAATAAAACCCCACTATTCCATGAAGAACTTCTTCAAAAATAAGAAAGAAATGTATACAAAAGAAGATAACGATTCATTAGATGATAGTGATAGTTGTGATGATGAGCATGACTGTGACTTTGTGGCTAAGGAAAATGAATTCATATTCATGAAATTAGGATCAGATTTTGTGGATCAAGAACAAGTTTAAGACTTAGATGAAGAATAAGAAAGAAAAGTGGATCTAGAGTGTGAAATCATCTATGCTCTAGAATAAATTTACAAGTTGAGAAAAAATAACTCAAAATAGAAGAAGCTTGGATAAAAGGAGATTGAAAAATTGTCCAAAAGTATTGAAAATTTTGATCAGATGGTGGTTAGCCTAAAGATACAAGTTGAAGAGTCTAAAATAATATAATATGTAGTCAGACTTGAACTACAACCTAAATCTGATGAGTACATGAAGTTAGAAGTAGAGATAGTGGCTTTGAGAAAATAATTTGAGAAAGCTAAAGATTAAATAGATAAAATTCTAAAGTTGAAAGGAGGACCATACATTCTTGATGATTTGATCAAATCTCAAAAGCCTTCACAAGAGAGATCTAATCTTGGTTATTAAGAAAAGAAAAGTCCCATAACTACTACATCTGCTAACTTATATGACAACTTTAAAGTAGAAGGAGAATCATGAGTAAAGAAAGAGAAAGCTTAAAATAATACAAAGATAGACACAAGCATTGTTGATGTGAATAAATTTGAAGGGGAAAAAATCTTGAACAAAATAAGAAGATAAAGGTAGTTGATGCAGATGGTTACACAAGAGTGAGAGACTTGAAGAAGCTAGAGTTTAGAAGATCTCCTCATCTTATAATAAGAAATTCTATGACCAGGTATTTTTCATCTTTATATGGTTATTTTTATACATGTAGTCAGTTTGGTCATAGGGATATTAAATTTAGGGTTTTACCTAAAAGGAAAACAAATTTTGTAAGTAAAAAATCATTTACTCCCTTGTTAGATACAAATATAATATGTTATAATTGTAATAATTTTGGTCACACAGATAAATAATGTAGAACAAACTTTGTAAGACCAAAATCATAAAGTAAGAATAAAGGCATGCCTCCCAATGTGAAAAAATATTCACAAGTCTCTAAAAACCTAGTAAAGGTAAAGGTAAACGTTCACAAGAATAATCTTGTTGAAGTGAATGGTAATAGATGCCTAATAGGAAAGAATGATGAGAGTTGGTTATGGCATAGAATAATGAACCATGTCAATTTTGACAACTTGGTAAAGGTAATCTCAAATAAGTGTGTTAAACACATGCCTAATATAACCAAAGCTCCATACACTACTTATAAGGAATGTCAAAAAGGCCAACAAACAAGGGTTAGATTTCAAACAAAGGAGTATGCAATTATAAAGCCTCTATAACTAGTTCATACTAATCTTTGTGGTCTTACTAAGATAAAATGTTTTAAAGGAGAGAGATACTTCATGTTATTTGTAGATAATTACTATGGAATGACATGGGTAACCTTTTTAAAGGATAAGTCACAGGCATTTGAGATATTCAAAATCTTTAGGGCCATGGTGGAGAATGAGATTAGATGAAAAATCAAATGCTTAAAATCTAATAAATGTGGATAATTCACCTCAAATGAGTTCATATAGTACTATGAGAATCATGGAATCAAAAGACATTAATATGCAATGAGGACTCCATAACAGAATGGAGTAGTAGAAAGAAAGAATAGGATAGTCAAGGAGATGGTCAAAATAATGATAAAAGAGGCCACGTTACCTATTGGATATTAGAGATAAATAGTCCAAACAATAATATATATATCTTGGATAGAGTTCAACTAAGGGTAAATAGTGATAAAACTCCCTATGAACTATGGTATGGAAAACCTACCTCTATGAAGTGTTTCAGTGTGTTTGGTAGCAAATGATACAGTAGGAGGAAAGAAGACAAATTGGGAAGCTTTGAATCAAGATGTGATGAAAGAATATTTCTTGGTTATTCCACCCAAAGCAAAGCCTACATATGTTACAACAAAAGGCTATACAAGATTCTAGAGAGCATCAATGTGAAGGTTGAACAAGGCTTGATACATGTTAACCCAACATAGAAATATGTACTGAAGAATCAAATTTTTAAGAAGAAGAACCTAATGAAGAGAATGAGGATGTGAATAGAAAATGTACCTACATAATTTTTTCAAAAAGATCATCCTATAGAGTAGATCATTGGAAATAAAAATTAAGGAGTTGAGACAAGGAGAAGAGTTGCAATGAATAATGAGTTGGTAAATTTTGCTCAAATGTTTAAAATTGAGCTTGATAGTTATGTTGAAGCTAGTAAGGATAGAGATTGGCTAAAATCCATGGATAAATAACTAATCCAAATTGAAAATAATAAAACTTGGGAATTAGTTCCAAGACCTTTAAACATGAATGTAAAAATTACAAAATGGGTCTTTAGAAACAAACTCAATGAGGGTGGAACTATTATAAGGAATAAGGCAATATTGGTGTGCAAAGGATATACACAAGTTAAGGGCATAGATTTTGAGGAAACATTTGCTCATGTTTTTATATTGGAATCCATATGAGTGTCTCTATCATTTTTTATTTACAAGAAATTCAATGTCTATCAAATGGATGTTAAGCCTACTTTCTTGAATGGGAACCTAGAAGATGAAGTCTACATAGAAAAACATAAAGGTTTTTAGCTATAATAAGAAGAGGATTATGTGTGCAGATTGAAAAAAGCTTTGTATGGTGTAAAACATGAACCTAGAGCATGGTATTCAAGATTAGACTAGTATCAACAATAATAAGGATTCAATAAAGGGTGTGAAGACAATAATTTTTACTTCAAATAAGAAGGTGAGCATATGTTAATTATTGTTGTATATGTATATGACATCATCTCTGGTAGTAGAAACAAAATAATGTGCAAAGAATTTACTACACAAATGCAAAGTGAGTTTGATATGTCTATTCTTCAAGGAATTTCTTTCTTCCTTTGTCTAAAAATAACACAAACTGATGAAGGGATATTTATATCCCAAACCAAGTATGTTAAGGAAATGATCAAGAAGTTTGGAATGAAAGATAACAAGCCAATAGGTACTCCAATGATAGGTATCTTGTTATACCCAATTGCATCAAGACATGATATCATGCAAGAAATGTTCATGTTTTCAAGATTTCAAGATGATCCTAAAGAATTACATGTCAATACAATGCAAACAATCTTTAAATATATCATGAGCACACTTGATTATGGCCAATGGTATCCCAAAAGTTAATATCTCATTTTCATAACATATATAGATGCTAATTTGGAAATAAGTGTGGATGATATAAGAAGCAATAGTGGTGGTGCATTTTTCCTTGGAAACAGACTTGTTTCATGGCTGAGTAAAAAGCAAGAGTTAGTTACTCTTTCTATAGTAGAAGCAGAGTATGTTGCAGTAGTGGTATGTTGCACTCAAGTCTTATGGATAAAGAAAAAACTCAAATAAATTAAGGTAGAGTACACATCACCTATCTCTATTATTTGTGATAATTCAAGTGTTATTAACATATCAAAGAATCTAGTGATGTATTCCAAAACCAAACACATATCAATCAAGTATCACTTATTAAGAGAAAAGGTTACATATCAAGAGGTCATAATAGAATATGTGCAAAATCAAGATCAAAATGTAGACATATTCACCAAACCTCTTCCCAAGGAATAATTTGAGTATCTGAGATAGAAGTTAGGAGTACCTACAACACATCACTAGATCCTAGTGATAGGGCATGAGTCCAAGGGAGTATCATATAATATTTCTTAATCCCTAGAACAAGATATAAAAGGAAACTCAAGTATGCATATTTTTGAACATTTTTAATGATTTTATGGTTGCATATTCTTGGAAAAACTCCTTTATCTAATAAAGGGGGAAAATAAGCTAGACAAACTATAAGAAAGTTGGAGTCCCTTTACCATTAATGTCAAAGGGGGAGAAAAAGTGCAAATGCTCTCTATAAAAGTTTGAAGAAGCAAATTATGTGTCCAAGTTGAGTTTATTCA
Source organism: Torreya grandis (assembly GCA_037957365.1). Taxonomy (NCBI): domain Eukaryota; kingdom Viridiplantae; phylum Streptophyta; class Pinopsida; order Cupressales; family Taxaceae; genus Torreya; species Torreya grandis. Next base: position 3,489,735 of record JARHVA010000730.1, on the reverse strand, counting down.
AATGTTCCATTACTTGAGTGGGAGCAAGTTTGGTATGAATAGGTTCAGCTCAAGCTCATCAGAAGCCAATGCAATAAATGGCATAGAAGGACCATAATTTGCCATCATTGAATAAGATCAGAGTATTTAGTTTTCCATCAATGCCAAAGTGTGAGATTTTTGGCCGTATGATTGTCATTGATGTCAAAAGGGGCATTATGGATTTCATTGATGTCAAAAGATCAAGAAGGATTGATGGAGAGAAGATCATGTTTTATAATTACAGAGTGCAAAGTTGTCATGCTTTTACATATAACATTTCTAGACCAATTAAAGAGAAATTTATTGTATATCTGTTATGGATTTTTTGAGTGAATTCTAGATATAAGGTTCATAGGTTTATATGAAGATTAATTAGCTCAATGATGATTTATTTTAGCTTTCAACCATATCAGAGTTTCTTGGTAAAACCCTAAGGGTTTAAGCCATGGAGTTCATAGTAATGCTCTATTTTTATGTTGAATAGTTATATATGAGAACTAATTAAATAAGATATAACTTAAATCCTCTTCATCTTTGTGCAACCAACCCGTTTGACCTAATAGTTATTAGCCTGATTAATGTTGTAATCCATTATATTTCCTAAGTCCTCATCTTAAGATTAATCCTAGCTTGATCAATGATTAGCACTTAATCATACTTTAAAGATCTAATAAAGCATAGCAAAGTCAATTTGTCAAAGGCACCTCCAATTAAACACACTAGTAACAAGTGTCACAATCACTAATATTTCATAATAGATATAACAGAGCGAGTGGACTCAATGGAATAAATCGCTTGATGTTTATCGACACACAAGTGAGTTAAAGACCAAGATAGTTTGAGAATATTTATGGAGTGTATTCATTTTAAAGACTTAAAAAGCAATGATATTATACCAAGTTCTTGAGGTTTAACCTTAGAAAAAGATAAAGTTCATGCAAATTTGAATATCTAATGACATATGGGAGCTCAGATCAGATGATCCAATGGATGCTTTTAAATTTGGAACATTAAATCCTAGAAGTGTACAAGGATCCAATGGAGAGTATGAGCCTGTCAGAACTTGATCTAATAGATGAATTTTAAATTTGAGCAACTTGAATGAGAACCATTAGATCATGGCACAAAACTTAAGATCAATGGTCAATATTTAAAGATAGGTTCATACTAATAGTCAAGTGAAAGAACATGTAGGTAAGCCATAAATTACAATCCAAACAATGAAATTGATTATGGTGATCGATCAAATTTGTGAAATATGGCATGTGCCTAAAAATTAGAGTCTAGTATATGATAAAAATAGTAATGAGATGAATAATGATGGTGGTGGAGCATGAGTTCAAGACATGGGAAACTTTTTATTAAAGATAAAAACTAAAGTCTAACAAAACTAAGCATGATGTGTTAGCAAACAAGTGTTAACATATATAATATATGAAACCCTATATCAAAATTATTATATATATGTCATATAATATATATTAAAATGTTGTTGGTGTAATTAAATTATGTCAGATAAATAAATGAAAAGACACAAAGATAACGGGGTAGAGAAGAAAAGAGAGGAGAGAGATGTGCAGAGCATGAATAGTTATAAACCAGACATATAATAGAGAATTAGAATTGGATGAATTTGTGAATCAACATTTAATTTAGATTTTTATATCCATAACATATATCTAATTGGTAGGTGCCATCAAATAAGCTGAGTTGGTGCTTTGTTAGGCAGTTGGTGCTTCCTTAGAGTAGGTGCTCTTAAATTAGGGTATTGGTGTCTCCTTAGGGTTAGTTCCATTAAAAATTATAACCAGTGAGGTTATTGATTGTGAGGCTACATTAGAATGGTAGATTATAGAAGCTATTATCATGGTGGTTTTTCTCATATTGGGTTTTCCATGGTATATCTAGTGTTATGCATATTTATGTGTATGGTATCTCTGCATATATTTTTAGTTTACATTAAAAGTGTTCAAAAGGAAATAAATTAGTCAATCTACTAAATCATTCCACTCTTATTAGATGTTTGTGTTCTTATAATTTTGAGTAAAAATAATTGACCTAACTCTAGTTAGACTCAGTAGATTTCTAACATCATACACCTTATTAAAATTCACACAAGAGATCAATGTGATTTTTATATTTTTTAGAATGAATAGTAAGATCATATAAATAAACATAAATAATAATAACAATTAAGTCATAAAAATCAATATGCATCTACATTTAAAAATTCAAACCTACATTAATCAATCCAAAAGGTATTGTATTGAAATTAAAAGTGTCTCTTTATGTAGTGAATGTTAAGGCTAGGGATAGAGGAAATAATAATGATAAAATATATTCAATGTAAATCATATTTATTTATATTTATAAAATGGTATGTTTTAAAGTTTATGATAAGATGAGTTGGTTAAAAACCAACTACTGGGTAAAACTACTTGAACAACCAAAAATGAAATTACATAAACAAACTAAAATATTTTGGACTATAAAATAATCCAACAAACTCCCCTTGATTGAAAGAGTTATAAATTAAGAAAGAACTGTAGAAATGAATCTAAAGTCATCAAAATATTTTTTTTGTAATTACAAGTGGTTTATTGTACCTCTGACACTGACCATAAAGCTAATGCCACTCCATAAATAAGCTTACCCCTATGAGTTGTAGAAAAAAATAGATGATGAACATTATAAAGGCTTACTCATTCTCGATGATCATCATACCATAATGAAATATAACATGATGAAGTATGTCCAAATATATCGACCCACATAAGGTCCCACATAAGAACCCATCTAAGTGAAAAAAATTGTACTATGTATGGCACATTTCCCTAATGTCCAACAAATGTTGATGACCTTTACTTAACACTAAAGGTGCTAACAACCCCTGTCAACTCATACCATTACCAAAAACTGATATAGGACTAATAAATATAATATCTTCTCCCCTATAAAATGAGAGGTGATAAGTCATGAATAAATAGAAATAAAATAACAAATAAATGTATCCAGTCTATGTCATGAAATACTAGATATAGAAAGCCAAAAATGGAACTAGAAACAAGAAAACAAGACAAAAAATTCTACCATAATAGATCCTCATCTTGAGCCTAGTGGCTTGTATAAGATAGGTGAATCACTAATATATTAGAAAAAAAATTTAGGTCCATCAAGACCATAGGCCTTGGTCATATAGGTTTCCTCCTGATTAGAGGATGTGTTAAAATAACTAGAATAACCATAAGATCTACCACTAGAATTATCCACAAAATTTTCCTTAGATTTATTTTTGTATGGAGAACAAGTTCATTGAGAAGGACAAACATCTACAAGATGTCTAATACCACTACATTTGAAATATGTGAGATATTTATTATGTTTACAAGATATAGAATATGTTGAACCACTAGAATAACCACTAAACTGAGAAGAATGTTTATGATGATGTTTGTGTTTGGAAGACCTTGGAGAGTACTGATGTGAATGTTGTGGAGACCATTGAGAATGATGTGGAGAATGTCTTTGAGGGTTTTTAGATAATTATTTTGAAATTTTTTCTATACATGATGATTATATCTATGTTGGGACATGTTATTTACATAGTGAGCCTCTTCAATAGGCATACTTTTCTTCTTTATAAAATGTCTCTCATGTTGAGTCAATAAATCATAGATGGTATCAAATGTAGCACCATTAAGCTTTTCAATAAGCTATATCATTTAAAAAATAATTAATGTATGTAGAAATAAATCATTAAGTCATTTAATAAAATATTATGCTAGATTTTTATTGCACCACAAACTTACAAAGAGTTCAAAATACCATTTCAACTACATTAAAGTAGAATTTTCATCCCTCATACAAGTTGTACAATATGCAAAACTCAATAATACAAAAAAAATGTTCATATACTTGTTGTTAATGTAGAGTTCCCATGTTAATTAGTATTTACTATGTTGTAAATAAGTTGGTAAATGTTGTTATGTAAAAACATTATATTTTAGGAGTTTGGGATATTAATATTGGTTTATACATGAATAGTGAGTTATATAACTAACTCATGTATTTAGGTGTAGTGAGATTATTATGGGATTGGGAGTTGGAACAATCTCCTAGTTTATAGGATAAATTTTTGCTATATGTATGAATCTAATTTATGAAATAAAATAGTGTATTTGACTGATTTTTTTTTTTGGTACCTATCACAATTTTGACCCTTAAGATCTTCCAAATAATGGTGTAAATTCATTATCTGGTATCATAACAAGCACCCTGATGGGACTTATCTACAATCTAGATATTATGATGTAAAATTATTTTTGTATTCCTTATCTCTCCACTTATTTTGTATATATGAACAAAAAATAAATAAGAAACTAGAATAAAAATAGAATACAAAAACAAAGATGAACCTAAAGGAACTACAAAATGGGCACAAGAAAGAAAAAATTAATAAAAAATGTGTAAAAATAAATAAATGAAAGAAATAAAACTAATAAATGTTAGTAAATAAGAAACAAAGAATACCAAAATATGAAATATGATATAAAACATTATAATAATAAAGTTAAATTAAAACCTACAAACTACAAATAAATTAAAATAATTAACTAACAAAAGAAAGTATGAAATAAAAAACTAAGAATATAATAGAAAATAAATAAATAATTTTTTGACTCAAGTTGAGTGAAATTGAGACAAATATTTGTTGTGAATAAAAATATTCCATAGCTAGTTAAAATTTTCATTGAGATAAAATATGTTGCAGATTCATAAAACTCGATAATCTTCCATATAATGTATGAAGTATAAATAGTTTTCTAGAAATTATAAATGTGATATAACACATATGGTTAAATTAATTCACATGCATAAATAGATTATATCTTTGGTGATGTTTATATAATCCTTTTATAAAGGAATACTAAAATTAGGTATACATGATTATACCAAGGATGACACTTCACCATCATAGAAAATGTTATTTGTTTTTCCTATAATCATTATCCACTCTTAGAGACTTTAAAAAAAACATTATAATTAGATATTAATTATCAACTAGAGCACTTATACTTGTATGAATTAATCCTTAAAATGATCTCCTTGAATCCTTTTCAAAGCCTTCAATAGGAATTAGTTAACTTTTTAGCTGAAACCAACCCTTTTTAAAATAAATTAGTTTAAATAATGACAATAATAAATAAATTTAAATTAAATAATTTATTAAATTAACTTAATTAGTACCTAATGATATGTGGTTGAGTTAATAAAGTGGTTTGGATGTTTCCATACCCATCCAAGTTCATGTATCATTAGGTATGTGAGGATAGTTATGGTCGTATGTTGTGTATTTCAGACTTGTTAGCTATAAATTTGATAATATGCTAGGTATTTTATACTTTTTGGCTATAAATTTGTTAATACTGAGGGTATTTGTGGCTTTATGTCAAGTATTAAAGCATTTTGGCTATTGGTAAGTAAAATTATAGGGGTCTAGGCCCTGTATATGTCCTAAATTAGTTCATAGTTCTAGTCAAAAGTGATGACCAATAAAAACAACTTGAGAAATCATTTACAACCTTTAAGTTTAAAAAAATATAATATTTAGGATTTATTAGTAAAAATTTATATTAACAAGTAATTAAAAACCAAACCATTCTTTCCAATAACTTCAAATCCTTTGAAACTTAGTCAAGCAAACTTGAACTCAAGGAAACAACAATGTGTGGATTGAATAAAATTTATTTTTATGACATATTTTAAAATTAACCATAATTTTGAATCAATGAAAATCTACCTAAGTTTTTGAATATCTCATATTCAATCATATATCAACATTTCATTTTGTTTAATAGAAATAGACCATATATCATTTTTATTACAAGTTTAAAAAAAATGATTATCATAAAATTGAATCAAACCATAATTTATTAGAATGAAATGATATTTAAATAATTTATAATAGCTTAAAATTGTTTAGATATCAATTTCACTTTCATTTATATCTAAATAAAGTAATGTATATTCACTCAATAAATTAATAAACAAGATTTTTTTATCTAACCATGGTACCATTTAACAAAATTATCAACCCGACAAAATATATTAAATTAGAGGAAAATTACATGCATTAACAAATATTTTCATTTTTAAAACATCCTCATTATACTATTTTCAAAAATTATAATTCTTATCAAAGAGATATTAATATTTCATTTTAGCCATAAATTAATGCACAATGTTGTATTGTCTAAAGTTGGATAAAGGGGGTTAATATAATTGAGACAAAATGGAGAGTAAAGTATAATGTATAAGATATAAAATAGTTACACCTAAATTTTTTGAAACATAATATTTTTATAAACATGATAAAAGGGGAAATTACTAAGAAATAAATGACTTAACTAGAAATTAGTTCTATATGATTGTAATGGTGATTATAAATTGATTGTGAGACTATCTCAATGTGATATGAATCAAGAACATAGACCCATGTTATCCTAGGATAAGTATTTATTAATTTTACTTTACATGTCTATGCTAATGTATATAGGGTGTAGATTCATCCTTTATGGTTTGTTACCTATATGTAAATTTTAACATTTTTGCCTTTACCTATAAGTATTATGTCTCTATTCAAATCCCTTTGATTAAATACAAGAGATGTTGTGTGACTTTGTATTCACATAAACCCTATCACAATGATGGAAAGCAATAAATTCTTTAAAATTGGGCAAAATTGAAATGGGTTGGAGTTATGATTTACTTCAATTCCATATGTGTTTAGCATTACCTACATACTAATACTCCAAATAGGGATCAAACTCATTGTATTTATCCCATCTTAAAATTGTGTGCATATAATACTAGTGATATTCTATATATTGGTTCACTTATAGTGTGATTATGTGTTTAAAAAAATGGCTTGTTACCTTGTAATATTTATACCCAACTCAAGGTTTCTTATGTTTTAGGGACTCATAAGAGGAAAGAATATATAATTTACTCTCATTGTAAAGTTATAAATTCTATTTATTTCAATTATATAATCCACTTGGTCATATTTTGAACAAATGGTTAAAAAATGTGCTTATATAGTGGTCCTTTTGGGATTTAATCGAACTAGTATTATGAAATGTATGTAATGACCCATTGGGATGAATTTGAATTTGGGAAACTAGTTGTTAACTAGAAGGAGGTAGAAACCAACATATTTAAACATGATTGTCATATGATACTATCTCAAAAGAGTGATTTCATCTGAGCATTATAGATATTCAAACTATAGTTATTAATCAATTAAGAAATGAGTTTAGGCTACATGGAATTAAGAATAGGAACATTTAGTATTATATTTTCCTTAAGATAGAGGGACATATATATAAGTATATAAATAGTAGTTTTAATGTTTGGAATTGAGCATAGGTTAAGTGTGCATAAGGGGGTGGTAATATGACATAATTAAATGTTAATTTTAGTGTCTACATTTTTTTCCATATTTAGTTTTAGTAATTTTTATCACTCAAAAGTGCATCTTGCTAAGAATGTGTGCTTTTTATCACTCTTGTTGATAAAATGGAAACTCTCCAAGGTGTGGGTGACATTATCTTGGATATAATCTCTATATTAAGGGTTATTTACCTTTAGTACACTCACTGACATCTCTCTAAACTCTCTCACATAGTGATTTATTGACTAGGAAAAGGGTAAAAAGAGTAATGCTAAAGTTGAAAATGGAATTGAAAATTGAAAATTTGGAGTGATTCACAAATGTTAAATTTAATAATAAATATACTTAACACACTTTATAATATAAATAACTTTACCACAATCACTTCATTGTCATACAATCACTCTTTCATTAGTATTTCACATAGAGGTCTTGACTAACACTCACACTAGCCCGAAATAAATGAAAATGGCTGAATTCACTTCTAGATTAGGTAGTCATTAGAATTAGACACTTGTTATGACTTGTATGAGTTATTATTTTATGAATAAATGTGAAACCTTTAGATATAAACATAGTAAAATCAATCATTCACTAATTTAAATTATTGAATATTAATCACACACTTCATGAAAGATTAAAAATAGAGGAAAATTTATCTCTTTATTTATTCAAAGGTGATCTAGTAAAAATTTTGGTAGAATTTATATAAAAAAAAAATCATAGTCTGATATTAATAATTAAAAATTTAATAAACATATAGATAAAATAATTAAAGAGAGAGGAGACAAGACACTAGAGATGAATCCTCATGCTAACTCACGTTCACTCCTATTTGAAACTAAAATCCAACTCAACCTTAAAAATTTTAAATAGCTTACCCATATTAAAACACAAAATTTTAATTTTCAACCTTTTATTCTTGAAATATGGTGTAGTAGGATAGAGTAAATCTTTTTTGAATCTTTTGCAAAGTTAAAGGCTCATGTGCATGCATTCTTGGTTGAGTTTTGAGTAACTCCCTTTGATCTTAAAACTTGTATTGAACTCATTTTGATATTCATATAAATCATTTTGATCTTGCATGAATATTTAATTTTTAATTCAATTACATTTTTTCATCTTGGATTTTGAATTGACATATATTGACTTGTGACTTGGAGTTTAACTTGAGCTTCTTAACTTGCATCTTGCATGCATGTTTAACTTCTTGACTTTTCTAAATTTAGCCAAAATAGGTATAATATGAGATAAAAATATTTAATGTTGATGTAAAATAAATCCAACCTTGATTTCATCTTGAAAACAAATAATTATCACTTTTTTGATCTCTAGATAGCTAACATGCACATGTGTTTGACTAGGCAAGCTTCTTAAAAGCACAATGCATTGACTTAAATTGTAAATTATCTTCTTCACCAGGGGTGGCACCATAGGAGAGATATTTGATGTTTTATTTTTAATATTAAATTAAATATTGTTTATAATAATTCATTTTATTATGAAAATAATAGGTCTCCATATTGGTTTTTCTTAGAAGTGTACATCCTATGTGGTTTGACAAGCTTGCTTAAATTTCATCTTAAAAACCTATAACTTTATAAATTTTAATTAATTTAATAGATAAGGAATTTATATATTAAATTAATATCATCACCATGGTTTCACAAAACTTAAAACAAATTTTGAGCTCCAAACTCCAAATACAACTTCAAAAAATGGCATTTTGTGCTCTCCTGAGCTCTTTAGGCCTCAAGAAATCATGATTTGTATTAGGGGGTATAAAATGAGTTACAATAGTTAACATAAACTCATATTATTATATTTATATATTTATCAATTTTTAGTACCTTTAACAATTTTAAAACCTCCAAAACTCTTCACCAAACTCCCAAACAAAAATTCACAAAAAAGTGCATGTTTGTTGCTCGAAGGGTGATGTAGAGATGTTTTTTAATGAGCTGAGCCTAGTTTTAATTTTTTCATTTAATTAATATATATATTTCCAATAATAAATATATAATATTATAATTCCAATTACATGTGGTCCTAGAGTTGTGGACACACTACTTTTTATTCTACAAATATGAAATCAGATTTTGAAGAATAAGCACCTAATGAAGGGAATGAGGAAGTGAATGAAAATGTACCTAATTTTTTTTTCAAAAGTATCATACAATATATTAGATCATTGGAAATAAAAATTAAGGATTTTAGATAAGGATAAGAGTTGTGATGAATAATGAGTAGGTAAGATTTTCTCTAATGTCTGAAATTGAGCTTGAGAGTTATGTTGAAGCCAGTAAGGATGGAAATTGGATAAAATATATGGATGAAGAACTAAGCCAAATTTAAAATAACAAAACTTGGGAATTAGTTCCAATAACTTCAAACAATAATTTAATAGGTAGAAAATGGGTCTTTAGAAATAATCTCAAGGAGGATGGAACTTTTATAAGGAATAAGGCAAGATTGGTGTGCAAAGGATATGCACAAGTTGAGGGCATAGATTTGAGGAAGAATTTTCTCCAATTTCTAGATTTAAATCCATAATAATGTCTCTATAATTTTATATTTACAATAAATTCAATTTCTATTAAATGGATGTTAAGCCTACTTTCTTGAATGGGAACCTAGAAGAGGAAGTTTACATAGAACAACCTAAAGGTTTTCAACTATAAGAAGAACATAATTGTGTGTAAACTAAATAAAGATCTATATGGTCTAAAAAATGAACCTAGAGCATGGTATTCAATATTAAACTAGTATATATAACAACAAGGATTCAATAAAGGGAGTGAAGACAAATATTTTTACTTCAAATCATAAGGTGAGCATATGTTAATTATTATTGTATATGTATATGACATTATATTTGGTGGTAGAGAAAACAAAATGTGCAAATAATTTATTACACAAATGCAAAGTGAGTTTGATATATCTATTCTTAGATAAATTTCTTCCTTGGTCTAAAAATAACACAAATTGATGAAGGGATATTTATATCCCAAACCAAGTATTCTAAGGAAATGCTCAAGAAGTTTAGAATGGAAAATAAAAAGCTAATAAGTACTCCCATGATAGCTAGTTGAAATTTGAGTAAAGAAGATGAGTCCCTTGATGCAAATCATACTATGTATAGATCAATGATAGGTATCTTGTTATACCTAACTACATCAAGACATGATATCATACAAGTAATGTGCATGGTTTAAATATTTCAAGATGATCATAAAGAATCACATGTCAATGCAGTGAAAATAATCTTTAAATATATCAAGATCACAATTGATTATGGCCTATGGTATCCTAAAAGTTAATATTTCACTTTGACAACATATATAGATGATAATTGGGAAATAAGAGTGGATGATAGAAGAAGCACTAGTGGTGGTGCATTTTTCCTTAAAAATAGACTTGTTTCATGGTTGAGAAAAAAACAAGATTCAGTTACTCTTTCTATAGTAGAAGTAGAATATGTTGCAGTAGTGGCATGTTTCACTCAAGTATTATGGATGAAGCAAACACTCAAAGAAATACAGGTATAATACACATCACCTATCTCTATTATTTATGATAATTAAAGTTTTATTAACATATCAAAGAATCTAGTGATGCATTCCATAACCAAACACATATCAATCAAGTATCACTTCTTAAGAGAAAAGGTTACATATCAAGAGGTCAGAAAGTAATGTGTGACAAATCAAGATAAAATTATAGACATATTCACCAAACCTCTTCCCAAGGAACAATTTGAGTATCTAAGATAGAAGTTGGGAGTGGTGGCTTCTAGATCACATCACTAGATCTTAGTCATAGGGCATGAGTCCAGGGGGAGTATCATAGAAGATTTACTAATCCCTATAAGAAGAGATAAAAGGAAACTTAGGTATGCATATATTTTCAAAATTTTAATGAGTTTATGGTTGCATATTCTTGGATAAACTCCTTTATCTAATAAAATGGGAGAAAATTTTGGACAAACTATGATAAAGTTAGAGTCCCTTTACCATTGATGTCAAAGGGGGAAAAAATGTGTAAATGATCTCTATAAAAGTTTAAAGAAGCAAAATATGTGTCCAAGTTGAGTTTAGTCAAATGTATCATTACTTTAGGGGGATCAAGTTTGGTATGAATAGGTTTAGGTCAGACTTAATAGAAGCCAATGCAAGAAATGTCATAAAAGGATCAAAATTTGCCATCATTGAATAAGATCAAAGCATTTAATTTACCATCAATGTTAAAGGGGGAGATTGTTGGCCATATGATTGTCATTGACGTCAAAAGGGGCATTATGGATGTCATTGATTTCAAATGATCAAGTAGGATTGATGAAGAGAAGAGCATGTTTTATAATTATAGAGTGTAAAGTTGTCATGTATTTACACATAACATTTCTAAACCAATTGAAGAGCAATTTATTATATATCTGTTATGGGTTTTTTGAGTGAATTCTAGATATAAGGTTCATAGGTTTATATGAAGAGAAATGATTTTAATGATAATTTATTTTAGCTCTCATCTATATCAAATTTTCTTATTAAAACCCTAAGGGTTTAACACATGGAGTTCATAGTAATGTTCTATTTTTATGTTAACTGGTTGTATATGAGAACTAATTAAATAATCTATAACTTAAATCTCCCTCATCTTTATGCAACCAACCCATTTGACCTAGTAATTATCAGTTTAATTAATGTTTTAAGCCATTATATTTCTTACTTTCTCATATTAAGATTTATCCTAGCTCAATCAATGGTTATCACTTAATCATAATTTGAAGATCTAATAAAGCATAGAAAAGTCAATTTGCCAAAGGCACCTCCAAGTAAACACACTAGTAACAAGTTTCATAATCATGAATCTTGCATAGTATATATAACAAAGTGAGTGGACTCAATGGGATAAAGTGCTCAATGTTTATCGACACAAAGGTGAGTTAAATACCAAGATAGTTTGGCAATATTGATAGAGTGTATTCATTCCAAAGACTCAGGAAGTAATGAGATTACACCAAGTGCTTGAGATTTAACCTTAGAAAAATATAAAGTTCACGTAACGTTGAATTTATAACAACACATGGGAGTTTAGATCAGAAGATATAATGGATTATTTTAAAGTTAGAACATTAAATCCTAAAAGTGTACAAGGATCTAATGGAGAGATTGAGCCTGTGAGAACTTGATCTAGTAGATGCATTTTAAAGTTGATAAATTTGAATGAGAACCATCAGATCATGGCACAAAACTAGAGATCAATGGTCAATATTTAAAGATATATTAATCCCAATGGTCAAGTGAAAGAACATGGAGGTAAGCCATAAATTACAATACAAATAATGAAATTTATTATGGTGATAGATCATATTTGTGAAATATGGTATGTGAATCAAACATAGAGTTTAGTATATGATAAAAATAGTAATGAGACTAAGAATCATGGTGGTGGAGGATGAATTCAAGATGTGGGAAACTTGTTATTAAAGATAGGAACTAAATTCTAACAAAACTAAGCATAATGTGTTAGAAAAAAAGTGTTAACATAGAGAATATATGGAACCCTAGATCAAATGATTATATATATATATATATATATATATATATATATATATATATATATATATATATACATATATATATATATATATACATATATATATATATATATATATATATACATACATATACATATATATATATGTATATATATATATATGTATGTATATATATATATATGTATGTATATATATATATATGTATGTATATATATATATATGTATGTATATATATATATATGTATATATATATATATGTATATATATATATATATATATATATACATATATATATATGTATGTATACACACACACACACACACATATGAGATGCATTTTAAAGTTGATAAATTTGAATGAGAACCATCAGATCATGGCACAAAACTAGAGATCAATGGTCAATATTTAAATATATATTAATCCCAATGGTCAAGTGAAAGAATGTGGAGGTAAGCCATAAATTACAATACAAACAATGAAATTTATTATGGTGATAGATCATATTTGTGAAATATGGTATGTGAATCAAACATAGAGTTTAGTAGATGATAAAAATAGTAATGAGACTAAGAATCATGGTGGTGGAGGATGAATTCAAGATGTGGGAAACTTGTTATTAAAGATAAGAACTAAATTCTAACAAAACTAAGCATAATGTGTTAGAAAAAAAGTGTTAACATAGAGAATATATGGAACCCTAGATCAAATGATTATATATATACACACACACACACACACACACACACATATATACACATATATATATATGTATATATATATATATATATATATATATATGTATATATATATATATATATATATATACATATATATATATGTATATATACACACACACACACACACATATAGGTAAATGTTGTTGTTGTAATTAAATTGTGTCAAATAAAGAAATAAAGAGACATAAAGATAGAGGGGTAGAGAAGAGAAGAAAGGAGCGAGATGTGTAGAGTATGAGCAGTTATAGACTAGACCTATAATAGAGAATTGGAATTGGATTCATTTATGAATCAACATTGTAATTTAGAGTTGTATTTCCATAACATATATCTTATTGGTAGGTGCTATCAGATAATTTGAGTTGGTGCTCTGTTAGGCAATTGGTGCTTCCTTAGTGTAGGTGCTCTTAAATTAGGGTATTAGTGTCTCTTTAGGGTCATTTCCCTTGAAAATTATAAACAATGAGGTTCTTGATTGTCAGGATACATTAGAATAGTAGATTATATAAGCTATTCTCATGGTGGTTTTTCTCATATTGGGTTTTCCATGGTATATCTAATGTTATGCATATTTGTGTGTATGTTATCTCTACATATATTTTTATTTTGCATTAAATTTTTTCAAAAGGGAATAAATTAGTCAATCTACTAGTTCACCCCACTCTTAGTAGATATTTGTGTTTCAACAAGTTTGGGTAAAAAAATTCACTTAACTGTAGTTAAACTTAGTAGATTTCTAACATCATACACCTTATTAAAATTTCACATAAGTAATCAATGTGATTTTTAGATTTTTTAGAATGAACAGTAAGATCATATAAATAAACATAAATAATAATAACAATTAAGTTAATAAAATAAATATGCATTTACATTTGAAGTTTCAAACCTACATTAATCAATCCAAAAGGTATTGTATTGAAATCAAAAGTGTCTCTTTATGTAGTGACTATTAAGGCTAGGGATAGAGGAAATAATAATGATAAAATATATTCAATGTAAATCAAAATTATTTATTTTTATAAAAAGGTATCTCTTAAATCTTACGATAAGATGAGTTGGTTAAAAACAAACTAATGAGTAAAACTACTTGAATAACCAAAAATGATATTACATAAATAAACTAAAATATTTTGGACTATAAAATAATCTAAAAAACTCCCCTTGATCCAAAGGGGTATAAAATAAGAAGGAACTATAGAAATGACTATGAAGTCATCAAAAGAACTTTGTTGTAGTTAAAAGTGGTGTATTGTACCTCTGACACTGACCATAAACCTAATTTCACTCCATAAAGAATCCTACCCCTATGAGTTATGGAAAATTTTTAATGATGAACATGATTAAAGCCTACTCATTCCCGATGATCATCATACCATGATATAGTAGAACATTATTAGGCATGTCCAACTATATTGACCCACATAAGGTCCCACATAAGAACCCATCTAAGTGACAAAACTTGTAATGTGTATGGCACATTTCCCTAATGTCCAACCAATGTTGATGACTTTTACTCAACATTAAAGGTGCGATTAAAACCCCTGTCAACTCATACCATTACAAACAATTGATCTAAGACCAATAAATATAATATCTTCTCCCCCAATCAAGTGAGAGGTGAGAAGTCATGCATCAAGAGAAATAAAATAAAAAATAAATCTATCTTCTCTATATCATGAAATACTAGATATAGAAAGCCAAAAATGGAACTAGAAATAAGAACACAAGATTAAAAAAATGCTACCACAATATATCTTGATCTTGAGCATAATAGATCACATAAGATAGGTGAATCACTAATAATTAAGAACAAATTTTTAGGTCCATCAAGAACTTAGACCTTGGTCATATAGGTTGCTTCCTAATTAGAGGATGTGTTAGAATAACTAAAATAATTGGAATAACCATAAGATCTACCACTAGAATTATCCACATAACTTTTGTTAGATTTATTTTTACATGAAGAGCAGGTTCATTGAGAAGGACAAACATCTAAAAGATGTCTAATATCACCACATTTAAAACACATGATCTCTTTCTTATGTTTATGAGATCTAGAAGATGTTAAACCACTATAATAACCACTAAACCTATAAGAATGTTTATGATTATGTTTGTGTTTGGAAGACTTTCGAGAGTATTGATGTGAATGTTGTGGAGATCATTGAGAATGATGGGGATAATGTCTTTGAGAGTTTTTGAGATAATTATTTTTAAATTTTTGTATACATGATGATGATATCTATGTTGGGACATGTTCTTTACATAGTGAGCCTATTCAATAGGCATAATTTTCTTCTTTGAAAATTATCTCTCATGTTGAGTCAAAAACTCATAGATGGTATCAAATTTAGCACCATTAAGCTTATCACTAAGCTATATCATTAAAAAAAAAATGTATGTAGAAATAAATCATTAAGTCATTTAATAAAATATTATGCTAGATTTTTATTGCACCATATACTTACAAAGAGATTAAAATACCATTTCAATACCTTTAAGTAGAATTTTCATCCCTCATACAAGTTGTACAATAGGTAAAACTCAAGAATCCAAAAAAAATATTCATATACTTGTTGGTGATTTAGAGATCCTATGGTAATTAGTATTTACTATGTGGTAAATAAGTTGGTAAATGTTTTTATGTAACAACATTATATTTTAGGAGTTTGGGATATTAATATTGGTTTATAAATGAATAGTGAGTTATATAACTAACTCATATATTTAGGTGTAGTGAGATTATTATGGGATTGGGAGTTGGAATGATCTCCTAGTTTATAGGATAAATTTTCTCTATATGTATGAATCTAATTTATGAAATAAAATAGTGTATTTGACTAACTAATTTTTTTGTGCTTATGCACAATTTTTAGCCTTTAGCTCTACCAAATAAGGTGTAACTTCATTATCTGGTATCATAGTAAGCACCTTGATGGGACTTATATACAATATAGGTCTTATGTGTAAAATGAATTTTGGAGTGTAGACCATGTCCAACACTCATATTTGTTGATAGGCTTTTCATCATTCATGATATTAAACTAGTAGTGTAGACCATGTGCTATGTTTAACATAAATGTTTTGATGATAAATAAATTTGTTAGAGAGATATCAATGATGTCATGGTGATGTCATGAAGGTGTCCTAGTGAGTTTATGAAGTGATTTGATAGTCTATATGATAATGACAAAGTGTGAAATGTGTTTGTCCTAGCATGCTTGAAGTATGTTTGATTGATCTTCTATTTTGACATGACTTATGATGTTCAAGGATGATTATGGAGTATTGAGGATGTGCGAGAGGTCCCTAAGATGTTTTTTATGCTATGAATTCTTATGTGTATAAGCGTATTTCATTTGGTTATCCATAGTTATTGTCTAGACACTTTGGGTTCAGTGGCAAAAAATCTTAGTCAATTTGATGATGTTACCATTACCACATGGGAATGAGTCAAGGGGAGTTGGTCA
Source organism: Torreya grandis (assembly GCA_037957365.1). Lineage (NCBI taxonomy): Eukaryota > Viridiplantae > Streptophyta > Pinopsida > Cupressales > Taxaceae > Torreya > Torreya grandis. Next base: position 3,472,494 of record JARHVA010000730.1, on the reverse strand, counting down.
TATGGTTGTGATCACATGAGTCCCTATTTGTTATGTGTTAGATTTAAAGTCATTCATCAAAGTGTGATCAAATATATGAGGGTGTAAAGTTGGCTTCTCAATCAAAATTCATTATTTTCCCATACTTAGCAAAATTTTCATGTAGTTAGAAAGAGCTAAGTAAGCATGTTAATAAGGTTATAATTCACATGTATGGAGGTGTCAAAATAAAATGACCATATGGGCTTGTTCATTTTTGTACCTAGTTTCTATGTACTAATTCTTAGATCATGTGACTAAGTACATAAAAGATATGCATATGCAAAGTTGGGTTCCCAAGCAGTTTGATTGTGTTTTTCCATACTTGGCCAAATTTGCATCTGACAAGAAAAGTTGAGTAGGCTTTTTGTTGATGTTATATCTTATATGTTTAAAGGCATCAAGAGAAACTGATCAGATGGTTTTTTTTAAAAAATTTTGATCCTATTTTATTTTTACTAAATTTAAGATCAACCATTGAAGCATGTAAAAAGTTATGCATGAACAAAGTTGGTCTCCCAAACAAACTATAAGAATATTTGTCTCTATGATATAATATTTTGAGAAGGAATTTTAATGGTGATATATCTCACATGTACAAAGTTTTCAAGAATATTTTGTCATATGGATGGATTCTCCTATGTAAGGAGGTCATATGGTCCAAATTTTAGATCATGCATCTAAGCGTATAATAAGTTATTAAGGTTTAAAAATGGATACTCAAGAAGATAAGCAAAGTTTCCATACTTGGTCATTTCTACACAAGTTAAATCTTGAGCAAGATTGATAGTGTACATTTCTCCAAGAAGTTAGGAAGTAGTGAGGTAAGGATTAGCACATAATGTTTAATGAATGAGTAAAGGTATAGGATAAGGATATAATGTTGAGTAGGTGTTTATAAAGATTGATTGAATGGTGTGAGCTACACGACAAAGACCTGACTGATCCATAGAGATCATTAGAGCATATTACATCAAACTTTATATATTACATGAGATGAGGTCAATTATCAGATGTTTAACATTTGGCTTTGGTAGACTATGCATTAAATTTTACACAAGATCAATAATGCATGATTGAACCAAAGTCGATAGGACACAAGATGTGAGGATTGTGTTTGAAGGTTAACTATGACCATTTTTATATGAATATTTGAATTTAACATAGGGAAAAACTAAATCTATATATTTTATCCATATCTTTTGATAGAATTCAAATTTAACCATGTAGTAAAAAGAAAAGTGGTATATGACACTAAGGTGCACGTTGGAATATGGATTTGAAGATATATAAGTGTGTAAAGTCAAAGATATTTTTGTTCAAAGTTTATTATGTGTTCATGCTTATTCTGCAAGTGACTTGAGAACGATGTTTGATCTTGTGTTGATGCTATTTTGATGTCTTATGATGACTTGGCTATTAGGGAGTGTTGTAGACTCTAGAAGGATGATCTATGTGGTTTTTGGTGGTGTGATAAATTTATATTTAGTATGAAAAATGCTTAAGAATTTGATTGTGTTTTCATTCATAATGTTCATGTACACTAGGTCAATGTTTGAGTTGTTTGAGTATACACAAAGGTAAGAATAGATGAATGTGATCATTTTAGGATGTCAAAGGGGACATAAGGAGTGGACCCATGTATTTGAAATTGGTCCTATTTTATTTTTTGTTTGATGTTGTGATAAATAGGTGAATAGGTATCCATAAGACATATGAAAGCTATAAGGTCCCTATTAAAAGGTGTAACTGCTTAAGGGTGACCCATAAATGCTATGGATGACCTATGAAAAATGTATTGGGTTATGTATTTGTATTATATATGTCATAAATATTAAGACATGCCTAATGGTTGACTAAGGTGATGATTATCAAATATGCTCTATAAATAGTGAAATCAAGGTTGGTGATTTATAGACTTTGTGAGTGAGAGAATTAGGAGAGATTTGAGAGAGGTTTTTGTATGTGTACTATGGAGTTAAGGAGGGGTAGAGGGACCTAAGGATTATTTTATGAGTAGATCAGTTTTAGGATTATTTGTATGACCTATTGGTCATAATTCTATTGGTAAAATAATGTTCTTTCTATTTGAGTATTAATAAAGGTGAAGTATGATAATCAGTGGTCCATCATTAGGTGTTGAAGACATTAGTGTAAAGGTGGATGTGTTCATAGGTTTTATTGTGGTAGCTCAACATCTAAGGTGGTTGTAACCTCCTTACAATGTTAAACTTGATAAAAGGTATAATTGTTGTTTTAGCTCAACTAGATAGGTGTGGTATCACCTTGTGGGATTGTAGTCTCACTAAATAGGGATTCCATTTCCTTGATAATTTTTAGATGGTCTAAATTAGATCTTGTTATTATATTATATTAGTCTAATTGAATTTTCCAATGGATTTTATTCCCCAAGAGGGTTTTCCATGTATGTCATGTCTTATGTGATTGATCTTGCATTATCTCTCTTGTTCATTGATATGAATGATGTGTATGCTTCATGAATGCTTGTGGTAAATAATTAAATGTTTTTAAAAATTATAATTAAAGTTGGATTATTTAGGTCTCACAAATTCACCCCCACTTCTTAGTAATTATACCTATAATAATTGGTATTAGAGCAGGTCCTTTGGTAAAGGCTTAACAACTTGAAGGTGATCCAAGATAAAATATGGGCAGTCAACAAGGAGGTTTGTCTACTAAGAAAGCACTGATGTTCAATGTATCCAATTATGATTTTTTGAGTGAAATTATGAGAACATATATTATGTCCTTAGGTTTTGATGTATGGAAATATTTTCTACATGGTTATGCTTCTCTTATTTCTCCTCCATTTAGTGTTGTAGACAAGAAGTTGTTTGAGAACAGTTCTAAGGTGATGAATGCTATCACTTGTGGTCTTTTAGAGACTAAATACACCAAGGTAATCCATTTTACATCTAATAAAGAGATATGGGACAAAATTTATATCATTTTTGAAGGATATTCAAAGTCAAGCTTGCTAAGTTAGAAACTCATAGAAGGAAATTTTAAAGTCTCAAGATTTAGGAAGAATATTCTATGGCATCCTTTCTATAGAGAGTTGATGAGACTGTGAACACCATCAGAGGTCTTGGAGAGAATCTTGAAGAGGCAGTTGTATTCAAAAAGGTATTAAGGTCTCTATCTCTCAATTTTGATCCAAATGTATATGTTATATAAGAGATTCATGATCTTACTTAGTTGAATATGGATCAACTACATGGCACCCTTATTGCATATGAGATGAGAATAAATGATGACATACCACCAAAGAAGGAACTACCTTCAAGATAGAGATGAATCCTAAGAAAAATTTCTAAGGTAAAAAATACAAAAAGGATGACATATCTGACATTGATGAGGTTGAACTAATTAATTTGATTACTAGGAAATTAAGCATAGGCTTAGGGAAGTATAAGGGTAAAATACCCATAAATTTTTTTAATTATGGAGAGATAGGACATTTTTCTCATAAGTACCCTCAAAAGCATGAAAATATTGATGATGAAGAGCATGGTGAAGGTCAAGATGAAAACAAGAAGACATATAAGAAGAAAGGATCCAAAAAGTATAAAAATAATAAAAAGTCCTTTAAGAACAAGAAGAGTCTCTACACCAAAAATGATTGCAGCTTATTAGATGTGAGTGAAGATAGTGATTCTAGATATGATCATGAAGATGATGGTCCTACTAAATATGAATCTCTATTCATGGCTGAGGAAGGATGTTGCTCACATCAAAGGGTTTATACTTGGAGTTATTTAGATAATGATTAATATGAGGTAGACTATAAGACTACATTGATAAATGCTCTTGAAGAACTGAATATTGAGAAGAAGATCAATAAGAAGATGAAATATAAGCTTAAGGACTAAGAGGAACAATTCAATGTATTTGAGGTAAGATTGGTTGAAGACTCTAGGGATCATGAACGTGATGTCATGTTTCTTAATTCTAAGTTGGAATTTATGTCTGAAAGTCTAAGAGCCAAAGAAAAAAAATGTTTAAGGTCTGTTTCTAGAAATGAGTCTTTGAAATCTGAATTAGAGAAGACATCTAGTAAGGTGAAGTCATTTGTGAGATTTGAAAAGAGCTCATGTGATCTAAACAACATCCTGGCTAATCAAAAGCATACTAGTGATAAAAATAGTATTGGAAATGAATAATAATAACATAATGTTACTCAATAAAAGATGAATACTATCATACATTGAATACAAATCATAAATATAAAGACTGAAGGTGTTGGTAGAATGAAAATAAATAAGATCAAATAACCAAATTCCATGAGGTATGTAGGATTCATTGGTTACTATTATACATGTAATCATATGGATAGAGAATGAAAGAGACTTATTAGAAATGAGTTTGCATGGGATTATGATGTGGGTCACTAGTCAAAAGGAATGAGGAAAATTAAGTGCTTCAACTATCTTGATGTGGGACACTTTGTAAACCATTGTCCACATAATATTAGACAAGCTGAGTCATTTTTAAAAAGGGGAGGTTATTTTTTTTGTCATGGAAAAGGACATATGGCAAGTTTTTGTCCAAACATGGTAAGAAAAACTATGTTTCCATCAAGGATTATGGTGTGCAATATTTGTGAACAAAGAGGTCACATTGCTATATTCTACAAATAAAGGCCATCAAGTCAAAATGAGTTCAATCAGGTTCTTAGAGTACAAGAAAGAAGGCATGTTAACACATGAAAGCCAAAAGTGACAAGTATGAGTCATGATAAGGTTTTAGGTCCAATTAATTTATTTGATATGATGGAGAATGCTTCAAAATTTGAAGAGTACCAAGAGATCTCATTATCTGCTCATGTTGAGAATGATGAGATCAAGCTCAAGGAAAAGACCAAGATACTAGTTGACGCTAGTATTTAGGTTTTCATGGATCCAAGTGAACATATTTATATTTTTGATCATGTATCATCCAAATAAAATCAATTATCTATGCCTAGTAATGAGGTTCCAAATTGCAAGGTGGATCCTTCAGATGAAAAGATATGTAAAAAATCTATGTTATCTCCATGTATTATCAATCCAATCATAAAATAAAAGGAAAATGTTGTAGTGGATGAGGAAGTTATTTATCATAAGCCAAATAATAAGAATAATAAATATAAGTATCAAATGACCAAGGAAGAGAAGGAATATGAGTTATGCACAACCCCTAGTTTCACACCATGGTAGAGTATTGTGGTGTAGAGGGTGTCTCTACCTATGCTTCTTAGGAGACATTTTTTCGTGTGGAGAATCAAGTTTATGTGCTCAAGATGATAATGAAAATTATATAAGGTCTTTGGTTAAGGGGGAACAACAAGCTTATGATCTTACTTCAGAGGTTTATTAAGGATTTATATTATAGGATCAGAATGGATTGTTTCAGATGACTTAATGAGATTGATGTAAATATCAAGAAGAGTTTGATACTCATAAAGGCCTATATTCTTATTTTTTATGAGATATAGGTGTTTTTTAAGTCTAAATGTATGTATGTGCCAATTGAAGTCTTTTTAGTGCTCTCAATTTTATTAGTTTTTGGTTTAAGGGTAAGTAGGCTTAAAATGGGTTATAGGATGTATGGGTTCCCAAAGGTGTGAAAGCTCAAAAATTGTTATAAAAGTGTGTGATGGTTGTATCCAAGTGTTAAAGTAGTTTGATAGGCTTGCATCGACCATACAGAGGTTTGTTGACTTTGATTGTTTTGAGATTCTATGCTTTTGAACTCTGATAGAAAAGTAGTTTGCCTTATGAATTGTAGTCTAAGGCTTCTAAATATGTTTAATAGGCCAAATGGGTGGTCAAATAAAGCTTCACATAGAATTTATGTTTTGTGGTTCTCAAATTATTCAAGTTTTTGTCAAAATGGAGGTATAATTGGCTAGTAGGTTTGTGAAGGAAGTATGTTGTAGAGGATGATCTTGGTTATTTAAATTTTTGTGTTTGAGGGGGAATATGAGATTTATCCATATGTGAAGTTTTAGGTCTTGAAGATATGTTTGAAACAAGTTGTGGGCTCTGCAAGTTTTAGGTAGGGATACAAGGAGGCTAGACAAGCCTAATTTAAAGAAGAGTGATATTTTATCAGTTTATCCAAAAGAGCAAGGTATGTTTGTTTTAAGGAGAGTTATCATGTTGATTTAGATCATATTTATTGTTTGGTAAGTATTAATAAGTTATGTTGATGGTATATGAGGTGGCTTGAGAGAAGAGGCTAGTAAACTTGTGTGGTGATTCTTCATGGTGTGTAAAGATCTAAAGATGCTCAAAATGTGAAATTTATTATATTTATTAGTGGAAGTCCATATCATATATTTATTGATGTGTTTCATAATATTTTTATGTTTTTTTGTGTACTTTATTCATTATTTGCAATGCTTGGTCGAAGAGAGTGTTGGCATGGAGTAAGAGGAAGTTGTCATGACAAGCATAAGAAGGCTCAAAGTAAGCAGGAGTTTTGTATCATCTTTATAATATGGTACTTTATATTTATGTTATTTTTAGGTCTTTAGTATTATTTTGTGCCCACTTTATCATTATGTCAAAGGGGGAGAAAGTTTTTGTTATGGGAGTGCTTGAAGAGAGAGAAGGTGAGTTGTATATTTCTATATATGATGTTTGTTGACATAAATGATAAATGGAGAGATTATTGGAGAGTTTTTAATGATGTCATGGTGATGTCATGAAGGTTTCCTAGTGAGTGGGTGAAATGATTTGATAATTTATGTGATAATGACAAAGTGTGCAATGTGTTTGTCCTAGTGTGCTTAAAGAATTCTTGGTTGATCTTTTATTTTGTCATGATTAGAGATGTTAAGGGGTGAGTATGAATTATTAAGGATATGAAAGGATGTGAAATATGACCCTAATATGTTTTCTATGATTTTAGTTCTTGTGTGCATAAGTGGAATTCATTTGGTTGTCCATAGTTCTCATCTAGACACTTCGGGTCCAGTGGCAAAAAATCTAAGTAGGAAATTTGATGACATCACCATTACCATGTGGGAATGAATCAAGGGGATTTGGTTATATATTTGTGATAAAATTATTCCCTAATTATTATGTGATAGATATAAAGTCATGCATCGAATCTTGGTCAAAGATATGAGGGTACAAAGTTAGCTTCTCAATCAGAATTCATTATTTTCCCATACATATCCAAATTTGCATGTAGCCAGAAAAAGCCATGTAATCATGTTGATAAGGTCAAAATTCACATGCATGGAGGTTTTAGGACAAAATTATCATATGGGTTTATTCATTTTTTAATTTATTCTCTATGTGCTAATTTTTAGATTATGTGACTAAGCATGTCAAAAGACATGCATATACAAAGTTAGGCTCCCAAGTAGTTTGATTATGTTTTTACATACTTAGCCAAATTTGTGTGTGGAAAGAAAAGATAAGTAGGCATTTTGTTGATGATATATCATGCATGTGTGAAGGTTTTAAGAGAAGCTAATCATATGGGTTTGTTCAGTTTTGAACCTAGTTTATTTTTGCTAAGTTTTAGATCATGCACTGAATCATATCAAAAGCTATGTAGGAGCAAAGTTGGTTTCCTAGATAAATTATAAGCATATTTGGATCTATGACAAAATATTTTGAGGAGGAATTTTAGTGAAGATATATATCAAACATGAAAGGGTTCCAATATGAGTTTATCATATGGATGAATTTTCATATGTAAGGAGATCATATGGTTCAAATTTGAGATAATGCATTTAAGTACAAAAGAGGTTATTAAGGTTCAAAAATGGATACTTAAGTGGATAATCAAGGTTCCCATAGTCATTTATTCATAAGTTAAATATCGAGAAAGAATGTTGATGCATGTTGCTCCAAAAAGTCAAGTATTATTAAGATGAGGATAAATTTAAGATGTTTAATGATTGAGTAAAGGTATAGGATAAGGATCTAATAGTGAGTAGGTATTTGTACAGATTGATTGAATGATGTGAGTTGTATGATAAAGACCTAATAAATCCATAGAGATTGATAGAATGCATTGAGTTAAAGTTTCTAGATTACATAAGATGAGGTCAATTATTATATGTTTAACATTTGGAGTTGGTAGACTAAGCATTAAAGTTTAGAGAAGATCAATAGTGAGTGATTGATCCAAAGTTGAGAGGACATAATATGTGAGCATTATGTTAGAAGAATAACTATGATTTTTGTATTTGAATATTTGAATTTAACATAGGGAAAAACAAGATCTTACTATTTTATCCATTTATTTTGATAGAATTTGAATTTGACAATGTAGTCAAAAAAAGTAGTAGAGGACTCCAAGATTCATCTAGAAATGTGGATTTGAAGATATAGAAGTGTGTACAGTCAAAGATATTATGGTTCAAAGTTAACTATGTGTTCATGTTTATTCTGTAAGTGACCCAACAAGGATGTTTGATCTTGTGTTGATGTTGTTTCGATGTCTCATGGTGACTTGCCTATTGAGGAGTGTTGTAGACTCCATAAGGATGATCTATGTGGTTTTTAGAGGTGTGATTAATCTATGTTGAGTATGAATTATGATTAAAAAGTTGACCTATGTTTTTGTTCATAATTTTCCTATGCACTAAGTCAGTGTTTGATTTATTTGAGAATACAAAAAGGTGAGAAAATATGACTTTGATCATTTAAGGATGTCAAAGGGGACATACAGAGTGGACCCATGTATTTTAAAGTGGTCATATGTTCTTATTTTGTTTGATGTTGTGCTAAATGGGTGAATAAGTCTCCATGAGACCTATAAGAGCTGCAAGGGCCTTATTAAAAGGTGTAGTTGATTAAAAGTGACCCATAGATGCTATGGATGACCTATGAATAATGTATTGAGCTATGTTTTTTTATGGTATATGTCTTAAGGGTTAATACATGCCTAATGGATGACCAAGGTGATGATCATCAAGTATGATCTATAAATAGTGAAATCAAGGTTGGTGCTTTCTAAAATTCATGAGTGAGAGACTTGGGAGAGATTTGAGAGAGGTGTGTTTGTGTGTATTAGGGAGCGAAGGAGGTGTAGAGTGCCCTGGGGATGAGTAGATCAATTTGAGGACTATTTGTATGACATATTATTCATAATTCTATTAGCAAAATAGTGCTCTTACTGTTTGAGTATGAGTAAAGGTGAAGAGTGATAATAAGTCATAAATCATCAAGTGTTGAAGACATAAATGCAAATTTGGATGTGTTCATAGGTTTTTTTTTAATAGCTAATCATCTAAGGTGGTTGCATCTTCCTTACAAGGTGGTACCACCTAAAAGGTCTAGTTATTATAGTAACTTAGCTAAACAGGTGTGACAACACCTTGTGGGATTGTAATCTCACTAAATATGGATTGTAGTTACTTGATAATTTAGATATGGTCTAAATTACTTCTTGTTATTATAGGACAATAGTCCAATTGTAGGTTCTAGTGGGTTTTATTCCCTAAGAAGGTTTATCATGTGTGTCATGTGTTATGTGATTGATCTTGTATTATCTCTCTTGCTCATTACTATTAATGATGTGTATGCTTCATGAATCCTTGTGGTAATTGATTAAGTGTTTGTAAAGATTAAAATTTAAGTTGGATTATTTATGGTGCACTAATTCACCCCACCCCCACCCCCCATCTTAATGATTGTACCTCTAAGACTATTCTATAAATAAGAATATATATATATATATATATATATATATATATATATATATATAGTTTGAATTTTTTTGTGTTTACTTGGCCCTCCCTAGGTAAGATACTCCTTATATCCATTTGAAACTTGATATCTCTTTGAAAGATCTATAACAACTTGACACCTTTGATTTTCATTGGCAAAATTTAATTTACATCAAAGAACTCAGCCTTGGCATTGGATTTATTATGTGATAAACTAGAATAAGGACCCATTGTATGAGATTTGCATTTTGGCATTTCATTGGCCTCTAATAACTATGAATTTCACTAGTATTTCACCCCCAAGATCATTCCTCACCTATTTTTTATAATCCTCTATTAAACTTTCCCTAGATATCCATTCCATTTTAGATTGACTGTGAGCTCTAGATGATGCCATTCAAGATTTAATATGGTATATATAGCCTATTATTTATTTTATTTGGCCCATAGGTAAAATATATTATTTTAGGACATTATTATATACTCTAAGACATTATATTAATCTTATCCATTTTCATTCAATCTAGATCTGATCCCTCATTTTAGTCTTTACTAAAACCATTTCACTTAGCCACAGTTTTCACTATCAAAACAACCATCTTATCCTCATGACTCCTGAATTATTCCACCTTCTCTCTGATCCTCCTCAATATAGTTGTAGACCTATTATCCCTTTAATATATTTTTCATTGAAAAACCACCATCCTCCAACATTCACAACTTTTATCTCTTCCCTCCATGACTACACTAGTGATTCCTTCATCCCCATGAAGGATAATGATTAGGTTATTAATTTTCATTTTATAGGTATGAGTCTTTAGGATTTACATTAATATTTGGTATTTTAATTTTTCAAATCATAATATGTCACTAATAGGTCATATTTTTTTGCCTTTGAGTCATGGTCTATATATGATTCAATATAAGTTTTATCAAGTCGCATTTGTTTTGTTTATTAAGTGTTTTTAAAGATTTTTAAAAGTTTGTTCATAAAAGTAATTGAATATTAATTTTTATAGTATAGTTTTTCTTGGATTAGTTAAAATATTTATAATTTATAGTTTTTGTTCTTTTATCAATAGCAATAGTTTTTAAAGTCAAATTTTCAAAGGTTGTAAGTCATTTTTAATTTATGTGTTGGTTATAGTCATTAAATTTTAAATTAAGTCTTTTAATTTGAATTTGTTAACTGCCTATAGTTGTAAGTCTTCTAATAAGCCTTGAGAGGCATGATTTTCAAATAAATCTAGAGTTGTATTTAGTTTTTTCTAAATTATGAGTTTCAAATAAGACTATGTTCAAAAGGCATTTTTTAATAATTCCCTCTCCTAAGTAAATTTTATAAATTTTGTATTGGATGCATTTTTGGGTGAACCAAACATCCAAAAGTCAATCTTGTAGGAGGGTAATATAGTATTTAATGTTTGAGGTTCCTCTTCCCATATGACCTATAAGGGAGGGAATGTTGGGAATTTAGAGTTCCCATGGTAATTAGTGTTTACTATGTGGTAAATAAGTTGGTAAATATTTTTATGTAAAAGCATTATATTTTATGAGTTTGGGATATTAATATTGGTTTATACATGAATAGTGAGTTACATAACTAACTCACATATTTAGTTTTAGTGAGATTATTATGGGATTAGGAGCTAGAAAAATCTACTAGTTTATAAGAGAAAATTTCACTATATGTATGAATCCAATTTATGAAATAAAATAGTGTATTTGATCAAATCAAAATTTTCTATGCTTGTACACAATTTTGAGCCTTTGGCTCTACAAAATAATGGTGTAACTTCATGTTCTCCTCCTTTTTCAATTTCCAGGTTCTGATACCACCATTGAGTCCAAGGATAGAGGAAATAATAACAACAAAATATATTCAATGTAAATAATATTTATTTATTTTTGTACAAAGATAAGTTTTAAATCGTATGAAAGATGAGTTATTTAAAAAACTAACAAGTAAAACTACCTAAAAAACCAAAAAATAAATTACATAAACAAACTAAAATATTTTTGATCATAAAATAATCCAATGGTGATAGTGTGTATATGCCTATTTTCTAGATTTATGAAGCTTTAATTATAAATATAAACCCATCTAATAGATACATCATTTTAGACTCAATGATCTGATGTAAAATTTGGTCAATATTGGGTAGAGAAATATAATTTATATAATTGCATGGTTTAGATCTCTAAATATGCACACAAGGAAATATCACCACTCATTTTCCATACATGGATGATATTGGGTACCCAATTAGAATAAATGAATATATAAATGAAACCATAATATAATATTTTAACTAGTTCCTTGTTCATGGTGTATTTCAATAAGGGGTGACTATGTGAGGTTTCTATCACACAAGATTTATAATTTGGTTTATATGAATATCACGTTGAATAATTTTACTATTGTAAACTTTAATATCTCTGTAAGACAATAAAATATATCAATATTTTTTTTTAAATATTGATAAATAGGACCTTTAATTTTATTGTGCATTGAATAATTGTGTAATTTTTTTAAAATTTTCTTTTATTCCTAAGTTTACAAAAAATAGTAAAAAATAAGCCAAGTATTTTTACAATCAGGTTTTTTAGGTATAAAACATTCTAAAAAATCAAATCAATAGTATGCTCAATACCAAAAAGAGTTATATTAGAATAAAAAACAACCAATTTATTATCACATTTACTAAACTCTCCAATTATATGGGATATATTGAAAACTTTAAAATTATTCACAAGGGACTGAAATTTATATGTGTACTTATGTAGTGATGTTTGATTTATTATATATATATTTCTAACCTACGTAATGACTAACTCAAAATTATTTAAGATCTCCAATGTTGTATATTTAATTCAAATTTTTTCAATTTCAAGACATAAATCTTAAAACTCAGCTGTGTTATTATTATTTTCAAATGACAACTAATAGGCATGCTTAGAATATTTATAATGGGATAAATGATAACAAACTTATCCACACTTTCATGTTTATAAAAATTCCCATCAAATAATAGATATTATAATTGGGAACTATTCTAACATGTTATTAATATAGTTCATCTTAAATGAGAATACTATATGTTTCAATCCCAAATTCAACAAAAAAAAAGTGACATTGGTTAGGATGGGTTCAATAAGTTTATCATTCCAATATTCCCTATAAATGAAAGTGATTTCATTACCAACATGGAACCAAGTTGTGTCTTTTATAACAAAACTAGCAGGAACATGGAACATGGAAGCATTGACTAATAATTTCTAACAACATAAAATAATTAACTAGAATATTAAGAACTTAAATATTGTTAATATATATGATTTTTTCATCTTGGGCATTCTTAATGACTATATCAAGAAACATGTCATAGATTTTAGCTTGATCAGAGACAAAACCTATAAATTTATTTTTATTTTTTCATAAGGAATGAATATTTGATCAATAATGAACTCATGCATGATATTTTTTGAATTCACTATGTAAAGAATGCATTTATGTCCAATCTTATCAAAAATATTAAAAAAACCATAAAATGATGGAATACAGTTAGAAGGTGGATCATTATATTGATTATAAACATTTTCATATTTCACTTCAGTTTTTTAGTCTTGTAAATGCACATAATTTTTTGGATCAACATTTATAAAATCTAAATGAATTTTGTCTTATTGACCAGGTAGACTAGCTGCCTAAAGTAAACAAACACAAATTTATATATTTTATAGGTCATTCACTATGTTATAAGGCCCAATTTTGACATCATGTTGAGTATAAGTTTTTTTCTATAAGATGGATGGTATTTCACATTATTATACCCAATATGAAAAGGGTTTATTATGAAATTTCAATGGAGTTATCTATAAAAATATTGATTATTGACCCTTGATTCTTGAAGAAGAGGGTTGATCATTATCAAAATTTTCAGTATTTTTGACTTTATCTTTAGCTAAAAAATTGGAAGCACAAATTTGATTATTGACTCTTGAAGAAGAGGATTGATCACTAACAATTTTTTATTCATTATAATTATATTAGTAGAAACATTATCATTTTTAATTTTTTTTTTAATTTCATAAACATTATCAAACTAATTTCCAATAGAAAATTGATGAATATTACACATGTTTATGTTATTTAAAAGTCATCATAAATAGATTCCTTTAATTTGATAAATTTGTTAAAATTTTGAATAACAAGGAATGTTTTTACATCATTATCAAGTTAAAAAATATTACAATAGTGGGATTTGCATTCAAATTTACCTTTATAAACATTTTATGTTCTACTTGAGGATGAGGGTTTCTCATTAAACTAAGACTTAATTAAATGAGATTATTTTTAATATTATGAATAAATTTTAGAATTTATGTATTATTGTAAGTCATTCCTATAAAAGGTATTTATTTAAAAATAATTATTTTAAGTTTTTTTCTATAATCAATACAAAAAGTAATTATCCCAACATATTACGTTATATCTTTATCTTTTAAATCTTTGTTTTGAAAAGTAAAGTGTTACGATATTATAACCTTGCTAGTTTTTTAGGAGGTCTCACATCTAGTGGGATATTTTCCATAAGTATGTAATTATGGGTGTGAAACAATACATATCTCACTAATATCAATAAAAATGTTATCTATTTCATTCACAAGTTACACTTCTTGTTTGTGTTTTCCAAAACATAAGTCTAACTTGTATTTTATGTCCTTGCATGCTTTGATGACGTTAAGAGGAATGAAAATGAAGGTTTGATAAGATTTATATTATAAAGTATGTGAAATAAATCTAAGAGAGGTATTTTCATTTGTATTTATAAGAGATGAATAACTAAATTTAATATAATGATCCCATGACTCATTTGAGTGTCTTGAAAATATAGTTACATTTCCTCCTTTTAAGGAAGGAAATTGAACACACTTATTCCTCACATATATGGAATTAAATATTGTCTAAGGGTTGGTTGTTTTTAAATATTAAACCTCATAAATTTATTCATTATAATTTAATTCATATCTAACTATATCATTTTGTAATCAATAACATGATTTATAGCTTAGTTTTCCATTTGAACATATTTGAGTAGGTTTTCCATTGGAACGTATTTGAGTATTTATTATTTGGTGGTTTAATAGAAATAAATATGATAATATGATAATGATAGGTATCTATAATTTTCTCTCTTTCTCATCGTAAACATAAGTTTTTTTTTTACTATATTGGTTTATCTTTGACATATAATTAAATAAATACTTTCTATTTTAAAATATTTATTTTATTCATAATTAATAAGCCTAAGGTATGTTGAATATTCTCATGATGATTAATATAACCTTAATGAAAATAATATTAAGCAAGATCAAATAGTTTTCCTAATAAATCAATAGTAATTTAAATAATAGGGGCATAGGCAATAATGGTCATATAGGAAATAAGTTGATAAGAAAAATGATAAATAGTTGCTTGATTTTTTTTAAATGGTCCCTAATAGATTTTCCAAGTTCTTTTATGAGGATATTTTAACCATAGATTAATATACGCATTTAATTTTCACAAAGATTGAAATGGAATCACACTAATATAATTGTAAGAATATATTAAATAATTTTTTACACTTGGGAATGCAAAGAGGATTATTTTAAATGTTAAGTTCAGTTTAGAACTTGTAAAATAGACTTAAATAAATATAGTAAACTAAATAAAATTTCCAAGTAAATTAGATTTAAGTACATAAGTAAATTGATATTCAAATATCAAAATAATATTCACTTATCAGATTAGGTTAAAAATCAACATAGTAATCAAGTATAAAATAATGGTATTTCATAGTGTATTAACTCTAGATTCAACAATATTTTGTATTTTTTCTTATCAATTCATACTAAAATTTATCAAATGTTTAGAATATACAATTGTCCTTATCCAATAGAGTGGGATATATGGAAGAGGATTAATCTTATATGGTAAAAAACTCTGATATGTATAGCTATTTGATATATATTTTTTTTAGTAAAATTATTTTTTTATTCCTTATCTCTCCACTTATTTTGAATATAATAACTAAAAATAAATAAGAAACTAGAATAAAAATAGAATACAAAAATAAAGATGAACCTAAAGGAACTACAAAATGGGCACAAGATAAAAAAAAATTAATAAAAAATATTTAAAAAAAAAGATGAAATAAATAAAACTAATAAATGTTAGTAAATAAGAAACAAAGATTATAAAAATATGAAATATGATATAAAAATTTATAATAATAAAGTTAAACTAAAACCTACAAACTAAAAATAAAGTAAAATAATTAACTAACAAAAGAAAGTATGAAATAAAAAACTAAGAATATAATTGAAAATAAATAAATAATTTTTTGACTCAAGTCAAGTGAAATTGAGAAAAATATTTTTTGTTAAAAAAATATTCCATAATTAGTTAAAATTTTCATCGAAACAAAATATGTTGCAGACTCATAAAACTCAATAATCTTCCATACAATGTATGAAGTATTAATATTTTTCCAGAAAATTATAAATGTGATCTAAGAACATATGGTTGAATTAATTCACATCCATAACCAAAGAAAATCTTTGGTGATGTTTACATAATCATTTTATAAAAGAATACTAAAATTGCATATACATGACTATACCAAAGATGACACTTCACCATTAGAGAAAATGTTATTTGGTCTTCCTGTAATCATTATCCACTCTTAGATAATTTAATAAAAAATTAAGGAAATATTAATTATCAACTAGAGAACTTATATTTGTATTAATTCATCCTTAAAATGATCTCCTTGAATCCTTTTGAAAGCCTTCAATAAGAATTAGTTACCTTTTTAGTTGAAACCAACCCTTTTTAAAATAAATTAGTTTAAATAATGACATCAATATATAAATTTAAGTTAAATAATTTATTATATTAACTAAATTAGTACATAATAAGATGTGGGTGAGTTAATAAAGTGGTTTGGATGTTTCCATACCCATCTAAGTTCATATATCATTAGGCATGTGAGGATAGTTATGGTTGTATGTTGTGTATTTTAGGCTTGTTGGCTATAAATTTGGTAATATGCTAGGTATTTTAGACTTTTTGGATATAAATTTGGTAATAATGAGGGTGGTTGTGGCTGTATGTCAAGTATTAAAACATTTTGGCTATTGGTAAGTAATATTATATGGGTTTGGGCCTTGTATATGTCTTAATCTAGTTCATAGCTCTGATCAAAAGTGATGACCAATAAAAATAACTTGAGAAATAATTTATGACCTTTAAGTTTAAAAAATTATAATATTTAGGTTTTAGTAGTCAAAATTTAGTTTAATTGACTTAAATATTCAAATAAAATTTAAAATAGATAGAATAAGTTAATTTTTTATCATGGATAGGGGATACATTGCTTCACTTAACAACAACCAAGTAATCATAAAAAATAAAGGTCAAAGTGGAATTATTTTTTATTTTTAAAGTAATTAATTATCAATTTATCAATAAAATTGATATATTTCTTAGATTTCATCTCAAAATCAACATATTACCTCTTTTCCATATAAATTCAATTCATAATCTGATCAAATAAAAACATATTCATGTAAGCAACAAATAAAAACTAATGTTTACTACCACTATTCACCATATTTATATCAATATTTAAAAAAATCAATCCCAATCATATTCATAGTGAACATAAACATAGTTAGAATATTGAAAAGTGTAAGAGTTACATATGTCAACTACCAATTAATCTCAAAGTTCTCAAAATATCACCATGTACTATAAAAAAATAATAATTAGGATATATTCTTATAAACATATGTAAAAAACATTTATATCCATCATCAAAATATAAATACTAGAATATGACAAAAATTGAATGTATAGTAACTGGTATGAATAGAAGTATGAAAATATGGAGAATATCTTCCGACAAAAACATCAAAAATCAAAAAAATTATTTATTTCCTTTCGTAATTAATGAGACAAGACTAATTAAAGGGGAACCCATAATTATATTGTAAATTATGTAATCCATTGGAATAATTGGCATTTATGTATAGATCACACCACCTAACTAATCATCCACCTTAGTTTTTACTTTATTTACCATGTGTAACCAAAGGTGAGGTGGAATAAATTTATGTCTAGTGGATATAAAATTATAAGATAAAGATGTGCCATCAAGAAATTTGACGAGAAATGATGGAGTATTTTGTGTCATAGGAACAATAGGTATAATGGTCTCAAAGGTATCAATATGTGATTAATGAGAGTAAATAGTTGAATAAATACACAAAAATGAACAAGGCCACCAATTTATTAAGTGGGGTCCTCACCAATCATGCATACCACATGAAGTAATAAAATTATGAAGTACATTATTCATTACATTGAAAAATACACTATCATTGGTGTTAAATTGAAAAGAGACAAAAGGGCCATGGTTAAATCCATACATAAATGTGTTATTGTCCATTTTTGGTGTTAGAGTATCTTGTTACTATTGTATACCATTTACCTAAGTATTATATCTATATGAGATAAATAGAATAGACATTTTAACATAATATGGAAAAAAATAAACATATAACATATATAAATATTAAATTCTTAGAAATAAAGTTGAAAACTACATATTTTAATTAAAATATTAAAATGAATTGAAAAAATCATCATTTTGATCAAAATAAAGTGAAAATTCATTTTAATAAGTAATTGAAAACCAAACCATTCTTTCCAATAACTTCAAATCCTTTGAAACTCAGTCAAGTGAACTTGAACTTAGGGAAACAACAATGTGTGGATTGAATAAAATTTATTTTTATGACATATTTTGAAATTAACCATAATTTTTAATCAATGAAAATATACCTAAGTTTTTGAATATCTCATATTTAGCCATCTATCAACATTTCATTTTTTTCAATAGACCATATATCATTTTTATTACAAGTTTTTAAAAAATAACTATCATAAAATTGAATCAAACCATAATTTATTAAAATGAAATGATATTTAAATAATTTATAATAGATTAAAATTGTTTATATCTCAAATTCACTTTCTTTTATATCTAAAGCAATTAATGTATATGCACTCAATAAAGCTATAAACATGAAAAAAAATATCTAACCATGGTACCATATAAAAAATTTATGAACCCTACAAAACATATTAAATTAGAGGAAAATTGCATGCATCAGTAAATATTTTCATTTTAAAAATGTCCTCATTATACTATTTTCAAAAATTATAAATCTTATTAGAGACATATTATACTTCATTCTACCTAGAAATTAATGCACAATGTTGTTTTATCTAAAGTTGGATAAAGGGGGGTTAATATAATTGAGACAAATTGAAGAGTAAACTATAATGTATAAGATATAAAATAATCACACCTAAATTTTTTTCAACATAATATTTTTATAAACATAAGTATAACGTACTATGAAAGAAATGACTTAACTAGAAATTGGGTCTATAGGATTGTAATGGTAATTATAAATTGATTGTGAGACTATGTCAGCTTGATATGAATCAAGAACATGGACTCATGTTATTCTATGATAAGTTTTCATTACTTGTACTTTACATGTCTACTTGAATGTTTGTATGGTGTAGATTTATCCTTTATGGTTTGTTACCTCTATGTAAATTTTGACATTTATGCATTCACCTATAAGTATTATGTGTCTATTCAAATGTGTTTAATTAAATACAAGAGATGTTGTGTGACTTTTTATTAACATAAAACATATCACAATGATAGGAAGTAACAAATTATTTAAAATGGGGGAAACTTGAAATGGGTTGGAGTTATGATTTACTATTAGATTTACCTTAAGATAGAGGGTCATATGTGTGTGTGTGTGTGTGTGTGTGTGTGTGTGTGTGTGTGTGTGTGTGTGTGTGTGTGTGTGTGTGTGTGTGTGTGTGTGTGTGTGTGTGTGTGTGTGTGTGTGTGTGTGTGTACATATACATATACATGTAAATTTAGACATTTATGCCTTCACCTATAAGTATTATGTGTCTATTCAAATGCATTTAATTAAATACAAGAGATATCGTGTGACTTTTTATTAACATAAAACCTATCACAATGATAGGAAGTAACAAATTCTTTAAAATGGGGGAAACTTGAAATGGGTTGGAGTTATGATTTACTTCAATGCCATGTGTATTTATCATTACCTACATACTAATAGTCTAAAGAGAGATAAAACTCCTTGTATTTATCCCATGATAAAATGGTGTGTATAAAATACTAGTGATATTCTATATGTTGGTTCACTTATAATGTGATTATATGTTTGAAAAAATGGCTTGTTACCTTATTATATTTGTACCCAGCTAAGGGTTTATTATGTTTTAGGGACTCATAAGAGGAAACAATATATAATTTACTCTCAATGTAAAGTTATATATTATATTTATTTCAATTATAGAATCATCTTGATCATATTTTGAATAAATGGTTAGAAAATGTGCTTACATAGTGGTCATTTTGGGATTTAATCGAACTAGTATTATGAAATGTATTTAATGACGCATTGGGATGAATTTGAATTTGGGAAACTAGCTGTTGATTGGGAGGAGGTACAAACCAACATATTTAAACTTGACTTTCCTATTATATTATCTTGAAAGACTGATTTTGTCTGAGGAGTATAGATATTCACACTATTGTTATGAATGAATAGATAAATGAGTTTAGGCTACATGGAGTGAGCAATAGGAACATTTAGTATTAGATTTACCTTAAGATAGAGGGTCACATATATATATATATATATCTATGTATGTATGTATGTATATATGTATGTATGTATATATATATCTATGTATGTATATATATATGTATATATGTATATATATACATATATATGTATATGTATATATATATATACATATATACATATATGTATATATATATATATATACATTTATATACATATATATATATATATATATATATATATATATGTATGTATGTATGTATATATGTGTGTCCATATATATATATATATGTATATATATATACATACATATATATATATATACATACATATATATATATATATATACATACATACATACATACATATATATATATATATATATATATATATACATACACACATATATATACATATATATATATATATACATACATACATACATACATACATACATACATACATATATATATATATATATATATATATATATATATATATATATATATATATATATATATATATATATATATATATATATATATATATATATATATATATATATATATATATATATATATATATATATATATATATATATGTAGTTTGAATGTGTGGAGTGCATAAGGAGGTGGTCATATGACATAATTAAATTTTAATTTTAGTGGCTACATTTTTCCCATATTCATTTTTAGTAATTGTTATCACCCAAATATGCACCCTGCTAAGAATGTGTGCTTGATCTCACTATTATTGATATAATGGAAACTCTCCAAGGTGTGGGTGAAATTATGTTATATATAATATCTATATGAATGATTATTTACCTTTAGTACACTCACTGACATCTCTCTAAACTCTCTTAGATAGTGATTTCTTAACTAAGAAAAGGGTAAAAGGAGCAATGTTAAAGCTTAAAATGGAAATGAAAATTGAAAATTTGGTGTGATTCACCAATGTGAACGTCAATTATGAATATAATTAACATAATTTATAATCTAAATAACTTTAAAATAATCACTTCATTCTCATAAAATCAATCTTCCATTAGTATTTCATAAAGAGGTCTTGACTAACACTCACACTAGCCTAGAATAAATGAAAATGGCTGAATTCACTTCTAGATTAGGTAGACATTAGAAATAGACACTTGGTATGACTTGAAAGATTTATTATTTTATTAATAAAGGTGAAATATTTAGACACAAACATAGGAAAATCAATCATTCACTAAGTTAGATTATTGAATATTAACCACACACTTCATGAAAGCTTAAAAATAGAGGAAAAGTTATCCTTTATTTATTCAAAGATGATGTAGTAAACATTTTGGCTGAGTTTATATTAAAAAAAAATCATAATATGATAATAATAATTCAAAAATGAATGTACATATAGAAAAAATATGTAAGGAGAGAGGAGACAACCCACTAGAGATGAGTCCTCATGCTAACTCAAGTTCACTCCTACTTCAAATTGAACTCCAACTCAACCTTAAAATTTTGAAATTGCTTACCCATATTAAAACATAAAATTTTGAGTTTCAACCTTATATTCTTGAAATATGGTGTATTAGGAGAGAGAAAATATTTTTTGAATCTTTTGAAAAGTTAAAGGCTCATGTGCATGCATTCTTGGTTGACTCTTGAGTAACTCCCTTTGATCTTAAAACTTGTATTGAACTCATTTTCATATTCAGTTAAATCCTTTGAATATTTAATGAATATTGAATTTTTACTTTAATTAGCTTTTTGTCATCTTGGATTTTGACTTGACATATCTTGAATTGTGACTTCGAGTTTGACTTGAGCTTCTTGACTTGCATCTTGCATGCATGTTTGACTTCTTGACTTTTCTAAATTTAGAAGAAGGGGTATAGTATGAGATAAAAATATTTAATGTTTATGGAAAATAAATCCAACCTTGATTTAATATTTAAAAAAATAATTAACACTTTCTTGATCTCTGGGTAGCTAACATGCACATGTGTTTGACTAGGCAAGCTTCTTAAAAGCATAATGCATTAACTTAAATTGTAAATTATCTTCTTACCCAAGGGTGGCACCATAGGAGAGAGATTAGATGTTTTATTTTTAATTATATATTAAATATTATTTATAATAATTCATTTATATTATGAAAATAATAGGTCTCCATACTAGTTTTTCTTAGAAGTGTACATCTTCTATGGTTTGACAAGCTTACTTAAATTGCATCTTAAGAAGCTATAAATTTATAAATTTTAATTAATTGAATATATAAGGAATGAAAATATTAAATTAACATCATTACCATGGTTTTAAAAACCTTAAAACAAATTTTGAGCTCCAAACTCCATATACAACTTTAAAAAATGGCATTTTGTGCTCTCTTGATATATTTAGGCCTCAAGAAATCTTGATTTGTATTAGTGGGTATAAAATGAGTTACAAGAATTAAAATACATTGATAATATTATATTTATATATTTATCAATTTTTATTACCTTTAACAGTTTTAAAATCTCTAAAATGTTTCACCAAACTCCTAAACAAAAATTCACAAAAAAGTGCATGTGTATTACTCGTAAGGTGATGTAGAGATGTTTTTCAATGAGTTGAGCCTAGTTTGATTTTTTTTTCAATTAATTATCATTGATTAATAATTTTAAATTAATTATAAAAACTCTCAAATCATTTTTTTCCATTTTAAGGATCTGCAACACTCATTTGTAACTCCATTTTTAAGTAGATTAGTGAAAAAACAATGATTACCTTCATGAATAGACCTGTATTTTCCCATTTTATCTCTCATAAAGTACATTATAGATATTAATTTTTAAAAAAATATTCAATTAAATAAAAATTAACATCTATGTAAAATTTTAAGATATTTCATTTAAAAAAACACAAAATATGCACTTTTCAATGTTTCCTAGCTTACACAATTTCATTTATCTATGCTTGTAGGTCTACATTTTGCCATTTTATTGAGTTTTATTAGGGTTAAATACTTAATTATTTTTTAATTATTGCCTTTAATAACCCATATCATCATTTATACCATTTTATATTCTCAAACAATCTCTTAAACCTCTCAAAAAGTTCATTTTCAAACCATCTCTCTTGTTTGCTTGAAACCCTAATACTTATTACTTTGAATTTTTATATTATTTTACATGAAATTTTTATTTAATAAGGTTTATTAATATAATTTATTCCTTATTATACCTTACAAAACTTTTATTTTTTAATAAATAAGTCAAAAATTCAAACATATTAATTAAAATCGAGCCATTGGGGGTTGAGAAAGGTTTTAGAGCACCTTTTATTATTAATGATTGTTCATAAATTTAAAGACATAAAAAATAAAATAAAAAATAAATATTTATTTAATAGGTTCAAATAATTCCATTAAATTCAACTCTTTTTCTCCTTAATATACCGAGCATTTAAAAAGTGCCTTCACTAGCTAGTTAGAAGAACAAAAGAAACCTTTGTCTAAATTTGGACTTGTGTGTTTTCCCTGAGCATGGTTTTGGCCTGATAAAGTTTTTATTATTTTTTAGATACCTTTTTTAATGTTCACTCCATAAATGGAGTCTTATTAAAAACCTACACATAAGCAAATTTGACCAATGATGGCAAAATTGTCAACAATAATGCAACAAAGCATAAGTACTAGAGTAAAAAGGAAGAGTGTTATACCTAATTTTACCTATGAAAAATGTTTTTTAATTTATATGACATGATAACCCTTTTATTCATGAAAATTTCTAATAAAACATGTATAAATCAGTGCTTAGTTAGGATAAAAATATGAAAGTAAAGATAAGAAAGTTATAGATCAAATAACAAGGAACAAATACACATTTTCATGTACATGAACCATTGTGTTTTATGGTGAAAAATAGTGAATCAAGATGGTGTAACACTTGGATAATTATTCACTAAAACACTTGTATTTGAATTTGCATTATTTAATCTTCATCAGCAGGATAATTATTTTAAAAACTCAATTAACCTCTTGAATTCATCATATCATAACTCAAGATAGCAAAGTAGATTTTAATCCTTGTATGAATCCCAAAATATCATTCTAGTGAAAAATTAATAAAAATTTTGGTGTAAAAATATGAATAAACTACAACAAATTAAATAAGATTCATTATGATGCAAAACTAGTGAAATACCTAGTGTAAAATTGGCAACATACAATATGAATTGAGTTTGGTCTATAAAACATAAAAATGAAATGAATTTCCATTATTTCTATAGAAAATAGTGTAAAAATAACCAATAAAATGATCATGTGCCAAAAATTCTCTCAATTATATGTGTGTGTGTGTGTGTGTGTGTGTGTGTGTGTGTGTGTGTGTGTGTGTGTGTGTGTGTGTGTGTGTGTGTGTGTGTGTGTGTGTGTGTGTGTCTATATAAGTTTACTCAGATGTTCAATTATTATCAATCAAGTTGTCAATATATATATATATATATATATATATATATATATATATATATATATATATATATATATATATATATATATATATATATATATATATATATATATATATATTGACAACTTCATTGATAATAATTGAACATCTGAGTAAAATTGTATAAATTATATAATACATGTCACACATGATGCCCTTGATATGAGAAAAAAATGTAATGATCATATGTATAGATTTTATATTACTTTTAGGTAAGCATAAAAGTTGTTTTGTAGATTGAGTATGATTTTTATAATTATAGAAAATGTTGTTTATGATTTATAGAATAAAATCACACCACATAGATAATACTCACCTATGTCGTTATCCCTAGGGTGTGGTATTATCTAAAATTACTTTCTTGATATAAATTGAGTATCCATTATGATCAACTGATAAAATACTATATTTTATATTTGTTTAGTGGATTGTTACAAATTAGTCTCTAAGACAAGCCACCATGTATGCCTCATTTTTTGAGGTGAATTATATATCTAACATAATAACTTATTTCAAAATAAATTTATACAAATGATGTTATATAAATATAAAGATTTGGAGTAATAATGATAAGATTGAAAATCATGCCACAATAGTGCTAACCTAAGAAATATAGTGATGTATGATTCATGTAAAATAAATAATACATAGTGTCATGTATATATAATTGTTAAAAATTAAGCTTGTAGTGAAAATTGATCATAAAATAAATAATCTTAACTATACATAGTGTCATGTATATATAAGTGTTAACAATTAAGCATGTAGTGATCATTGATCATATAATAAATACTCTTAACTATACATAACTATTTAGGGAAGATTCATGATATCTATGATGGAATAATTTTTTTTGGAAAATGCATTATATCCATCATGGAACAAAAAAACTAAGTAAAATAGACAAATAAAGAGTCATCATAATGGCACATATAGAAAGAGCATAAAAAAGAAAACACAATGCATGAAATAAAGACAATGGGACACATACAACAAACATGTTCAAATGTCACTCAGAGTGATAAAACCTATGAAAAGTATTCCCCATGTGAACTTCATACAATTAAAAAATAATTATAAGGCATGTTACAATGTTAAAATGAATAAGTATGAGCCTATGTTCAGTGGCACAAGTCTATTAAAATGAGGCAAAAGTGTAGTGTGTGACTATCAGAAGTATTGTAGTTTTTTATTATGTAATTTTTCTAGGCCTAAGATAGTATCACGAGATGTAATTGCATCTTAAATTGACATGTATATTATTAAGCTCACTCAATTACACTTATGAAGCATAATTTATATATAACTAGATATAGAGATGTACTACACATATTTAAGCATAAATCAAATTTATGAAAACAAACTACACATCATGCATAAGTCATGATTTTTATAATTATTAAAATATTCTTTTTTAATTGTTATGTCTCTAAGAGTATAACAACACATACAATGGATATGGATAATCAAATGATGGATCTAGTGGAATATTATTTATTTATGGATACTTAATATTGTCACATTCCCACATATCATCATCGTTATGATCATCATACCACTCATGCTCTATAACTTTAGGTTTCCATATGCATCATTATAAATCTTGTGAATGTGTATACCATGTTTCTCCATTATGTAAGAAGCCTTATTTTCTATTTTAGTAAAAATGAATTTTGAATTTTTTTTATCATTCATAAATTTTATGTTATCATTAATTCCATCATGAGTAATGCAAATTTTACTATCCTCAAATATGAATTAAAGATAATGTTGTAACTTATAAACTTTAGCTTCCATTTTTCACAACTATTTTTGAGTTCATATTTTTTAGTTCATATTGAGCATGACTCTGCATTAAATAAATTCAAGTGTGCATAAATTTGTCTATGTATTCTCATATATTCTCACATACTTTCTATAACCATTATCAATAAAAACATGAATATTCAAATGATTCCTTCTTGAATTCATATAAATTATATATATTTGAACCTTATATTAAGCCCTAGTGGGTAGTAATTTGGGATATATAATATAAATAATTATTTTTATCCTTATATTTCTTAAATTTGTATTGTAATGTTAAATAAGTATCAATATCATGCCCTTTTATTATATTAAAATGAAAAAAAAGGTTTTCCCTCTTTATTAGATAATTTTTAGTGTATATTTTATTTATATTAGGAAAACCCATTTATTCCATTTCAAATAACATTTATAACATAACATTTGCTCTATCATGTGCATTTTTAGATTGTATTCTAATAGCTAGTTATATATCCATGATCTAAACATTATTTAATGAATCTACCAAAGGTAACCTGTCCATACCTAAAATGAATTGATCTATGTATTATGCCTATTTACCTAGGGTAATGATAAATTTTTGAAAGCCATTACACACCTTAAAAAGTAGCCTTTTGTGTAGAATTTATATTGTAACAAATATTCTTACCTTTATTAATATCTGAAATCACTATTCTTTTAATCTTCAATCTCATAAATTATTGACTTTGAATCATCTCTATATTCACCTAGGCTATAAGGTGTGAAACTAAAACCAAATAAATAATCATGAATGTTCATTTTTTATTGCATTTATATCATCATAAAAATTATTATAAATATATTTCACATAAATAAAATTTGGATCTTTTGAATTTATTAGTAACAGTAATTTATTTTCATCGTCTTCTTGTTATAAAATTTTAGTTGAATGTTTTTATTATGAAAGATCTATATACTTCATATTTTATTGGTTTTATTGGATTCACAACCTCATGTGTATTCATTTGTTTTATAGGTATGATCTCTTGTGGTGGAATCATACTATATTAAGTTGTTTCTAAGTATAATTTATCTTTTATAGTAAATTATATAATTTTATTATATATAAATGGTTTATTATTAATAGTGCATCTATATAGATATATGTCATTAACAATTTAATACATTGATGTAAAGTATAAGGTACAAATTTAATTATATGTATCCATGGCCTACCTAATCATAAATTATATTTCAAATTATTAGGAATTAATTAAAACTAAGTAGATGATATTGTAGGCCCTACCTTGATATCAAAGTGATAGAACACAAAGATTGGTGATACATATCATCAAATTCATTTATATTCTAATATGTATTTTGAAGAGAATCCATATTAATACCCATTATCTGTAATAATATAACATTAAAAATATTCAAATTTTTAGCATTATCTATGAAAACCATTTGAAATTCCATATTCTTTTTATTTCAGCTTGTATAAATGAAGGAATATTTCGATCAATAGTAGACAAGGTAGGAAAATCATCTTTTCTAAAATATATAACATCCTATTTTTTTAAAAAGTATTTAAAATAGATGAAAAATAATAAGGCTATATGTATTGTGGCATAGATGTATGATTTAGTGATTGATACAAAATATCCTTTAAAATGATAGAGATTGGAAAAATATCCAACCAAGATCTCTCCAAGAATCCATTACCATGTCCATGAAAGATTCAACATTTCAAAGAAAGAATAAACTATCTATTATTGACAAAAAGATTATAAAATGATGAAATTGTTCTCCATATGAATAGATCATAGTTCCCTATGAATGACAAAGTGAAGAGGTGTTTATATATAGGTGAAATTATTGTCTTCATAAATTTTGTTCAAAAAATTTGCCTTTAGAAAATTTATCTTCACAACTTTGTTTGCAGATTTTGTCTTTGCATGATTTTTTCACAAATCTTGGGTTTCGCAAGTTGAATACTTTGGTAGCTTAGTTCTTCACATATTTTGGTCTTGACAAGAATTTTTTGTCTAAATTTTTTAGTACTATGAAAAAAAATATCATAACTTTTGGTTTTAAAAAAAATTGTTCATGAATTTTGCTCATCATAACCATTGATTCTTGGAACTTTAAACTTTCACAAATTTTACACTTATTATATTTTGGCATTTTAGAATTTTTTTAAATTGTGACTTCTAGTTCTTCATAACTTTTATTTAAAACTTTTATCAATGAGGAGTGTTTTTTAATTTTGTTTTCAAGTTTTGATCTTCATAGCCTTTGTCTTTAAGTACTCACATATTTGAGGCATTATGATAATTATCTAGCCCATTCCCAAAAAACAATTGACACCCAATTTCCAAAGGTATACCCTATAACACACCTAATTTTTCATGGAATCAATGACTACGTGAAATGTGTTCAAGGTTATAGTGTAGTATTTCTCTAAATGTCTAGAAAGTATTTATGGAATATCTACCAAAGTAAAGTGCCAAAGTTTGAATTAAATAATTAAATAAATCTTGGAGACATTAGGAATTAATAACACATGAATTATAATTAAATTATTATACTCAAAATCTATATAAACAAACTCAGAAGAGATGTTCTGCCTATTGATTGCTAATGATCTCAAGTGAATTTTCCCTCTATATATAATTTTAAGACCTAGTTATCTATTTTAGGTTAAAAAATAATTCTAGTTAGAGATAAAATAATTGAATTAAAGATGAAAACACCAAGAATATACATGTTAATAATGGCTAGGAGTGTCGACACCATTGAATTTCTATATATAGAATTCCAGATAATGCATATGAACTATATTTGACACAATAATGTTAAAAAATAAATTAGATAATTAAATATATTTATGGGATGTAATAGAGAATTTATATTCCCACTCACATGAAAATTTAATAGTCAATTATAAATAGTTGGTAATGGACTTACTACCACTAAAGTGCCAACAATTACACTTTACCATAGCCAAACCTAAAGTGATGCGATACATCAACCTAATTAAAAACTTATTCTTCATAGGGAAGGTGGTTGGTAGATTTATACACCACCTAAACCATAATATAGTTGTAACCTACATATTTGGGGATGATTTTTAAAGGTACCTATGACTACCCATCATATATGTCACATTTGACAAACATAGAGTTAAATTGTGGAAGAAAACAAGCACCATCAAAGATGTTTTAAGTAAATGGATTTATCTTGGATAGGTGGTCACCCTAAACACCAAGTAATCCATGTGAATAACTATTTTTAGGATGGGAATCCACATTGGGATGGCCTTTCTAAATATATTATATGGTTACAACATTCATTTCCTCCACCTAGAATGGGTTGGGCTATTAGACATTTTGATTTCCTTAAAGCTCACTTTCACGCTAGGGGAGATAATCAATTCTATAATAAAGGAAAAAATGTTAAATAAGGATAAAATAATCATGGGTATCCATTTACAAATGATATCATATTTATTGGATGTAGTCATGGCCATTATTTACATTCATAATGAAGCACTATCGATCCAAGCCATATATTACATCAATAATTAGGTATGTGACTTCTATTAATTCCTCCACATATATTCATACATGAGTAATATCATCAAGATAGCTGAGAATGTATATCCCCAAGTGTGGAGGAAAATTCATGAATAACCCTTGAACTGAGTATCAAAAATTGTCAAGAAGACACTCTAGACAAGGGGGATTATTGGTTATACCTAGACTATACATTAATCATGGTGGAAGGACATAAGGTTTCCACTTTATGCCTACCCAAATATTTCCTAGAAAAATTGGAAGAGAAATAAATATATTATCATCTATGGTGGAGTATAAATGAAGACATGAAGAAGAAACACAAGGGTGTGTTCCACGAGTCTTCCATAGTGATTAGATATATGTGATACACCAATAAGAAGCATTTTAGATAAGTTTTAAAAACAAAATAGTTCTACCCATTAGAATATTTTACACGTAATTATCATTATCCTCATGGACTTATCCAAAATCATAAATCAAACCTGGGGCATCACCTACCAGTAGAAACCTTATGAGCATGATTTTATGTTCTTTAATGTAAAGGATGACGTTGAGGTCCTTGAAAGGACACACGTGGATGGGTTGATATAAGATAATTTAATAGATATAAAAATGGATCCATCCATCAAAATTTAATAGGCACATACTAGGTTTCCACCCATATATGGATGGGTAACCATAGACTATTGTACCTCTTGTCTTACCCAACAATTTTTAGACTAAGGAACATCCTTCCAACCACCAACCATTCTCATGATTTTTGTGAACTAAGAGTAGGGTTTGGAATAAGAACCTATTATGTCAAATTACTTATAATAAGGGTCTTCTTAAGATTCACCACAAATTGTAATAAAGGATGTCAAGAAAGAGCAAGAGGTGGAAGAAATTCCCACTACTATAACTTATTTGAGAGGATAATAGGAACCAATTTGCATTGATTCCTATAATTATGATGATACAAATTTTCCTATTACTTCTTTAGTTAAAATTATTAAAGTGTAGATTTTGCACCATCCAACACTAAGGAGACTCATCCCTTGGCTAAAAAAACAAAAATCTACTATTAAATGAAATCAAGAGCCTTGAGAGACCCTCTTCCACCAGTATATTCTCCTAAAAATTCAACTATGGAGGTACCATCAAATGATTCTGAGCCTAAGGATGAGGACAAATAATTATAGAGGGATAATGTCCTAAGCCTCCAATTAATGAAATGAAAAGTGGCACTTAAGGTTGGAGGATCAAAGGAAGTCATTGCCATTATAATCATCACCCCAATTGTTTCCCCTATTGCCATGGTTTATTCAACCCATGTGTTTCCTTTTATCTCATATGTTCTTATTATTTCCTCATCTCCATTTATTTTTAGCACTATTGTTATTTCTTCAACCCCTATGTTTTCCACTTCTCATATTATTACTTCAGTAACTATTCTCCCCACTATTTTTAAGAGTACTAAATTTCATTTTAAGAAAATAGTGGGGCCCTAAAAAGTGATCAGCGTCATGTGTCTTCCACTCAGATGGGATATTCCATGCCTTCCTATAGTACTACTCAAGTCACTTTTATTATTTCATCTACAAAAACTAGTAGGAATAAGGCCACTTATATAGTGCATCCCAAGCCTCAATTTGATAATTTGTATTAGTCTAAAAAAATATTCCATTCATTTATAGAACTACTTCATGTGGAGGTCTTAAGCAAATGTTTTGGGGATATTTTATTTGAGTCTTCCTCACAAGGCACTCAACTAGTGGATGCTACAAAATTGGTGATTCTATAATGGGCAACAAACTTGGAGGCCCAAGATGCACAAAGATCAAATATGGTTATTATAGAGATACCCATTATGTGTTCCATCTTTGTTAAGTCAACATTGACCATACAAAGGGTTAGGAAAAGGAAAATCCAAGATTAATATGGTATAAGTGTGATCTTTCAAGAAAGGTAAGATGTTTTCTCATTATCAAAGAGAAAGAATAAGAGACTTGGAGAGTCTCCATATAGTGAATATTTGAAATCTTATATTCAAGTAAATATAGAGGCTTTGTTGGAACTTCATGTATACACTAAATGATCTAGGAAAGAGATGTGATGGGGGCTATATTAGGTATGATAGAAGCAACATATGATGTAGCTCCTAAATTTTACAATGATAGATGGATTATCTCCTCATATTATTTAAACTTATAAAATATTTAATTATTTAAAAGATGATGAGAATAATATAATTTTTTTTGTATTATACACTACCAATAGATATTTTTTCCATTCATATTTGATGACAACATTGGAGGTAGTCAATGTTGCCAATTTGGTGGTCATTAGGACATCAAAAGTTTGAGACTAGGTATCAAGTGCACAAGCCTTGCTTCTAAAAATAGTAGAGCATGAAAATTAGTTCTTACAAATTCTAGATGAGATAAATCTATCCCAACCCTGAAATACCTCAAGTAAGGGTTAATTTTGACCAACTACTCCAATAGGAATCCACCAATTTAAAGTAAAATCTTTAGGGGTACATACTAGATGAGATTGAACATGAATTAGGATTTTCTAGGAAGAAAGTTATAGAGGTAGAATTTATTTGGGTGGAGTTCAAAGCCATAAATATCAAGCATGAATGCTTACTGGCACAAGTGAAAAGATTACATAGGCCCTCTCTTTTTTAATGTGGATATAATCAAGTTTCAACATAGCATTAAATTTAAGAATTACTAATAAATTAAAATAAAGAAATAGGATATAGCTATATCATCCAATTCAACTCCACCATCCATTTCAATCCCTCTACAAGTTCAACTATGTAGGCCCCAACATCTAGTAAAACTTAGTTTTATTAGGTTATTAATATACGTATTTTGTATGTAAATTGACAAATAGATCTAAGACATGTAATATTTGACGTAAAAATATTTTAAATATGCATGAATTTCATGGTTTTGTAAGAATGAGTCTTATTTCATAACATAATTTTGACTAGTTTAAATATGCATGTAAAATTTACATCAATTAGAACTCTTGTTGTAATTATCATTAGCATGTAATTTTAGAGTATTGTATGTATTTGGAGGATGAGGTAACCCTCCGTAAATATATTTGTATTGTAATCCTCTCATTTTCAAGGGGAGATGAGTTTGATAGGAAAATATTATCAATACATGAAGAAATATTTTTGATTATCACTTAATTATGTTGATGTTTTTATCTTTCAATTTTATGTAATTAATGGTGTTTATTTTCATAGTTGGTTGATTTGTTGATTCAAATTATGAAATATTTATCAAGAATTCCTTGTTGTTATTAGTGGTGTATTATATTATAATATGTGTAATAGATATTGAGTGATTAGTAAACATAATTAATTTTATTCAATTAGGTTGCTAATTTTATTTATCTGAGTGTGTGGGAGTGTCTCCCATGACAGTTTTCTAGGAGTGAGTAATAGTTTCCTTAGATAACTCTTTTATTTGAGTTATATTATTATAAATATGATTATTCCAAAAAAAAATTAAATATGATAAATATTTAGTTGATATCTCAGAGTTTGCTATATCACCTTTTTCTTTTACTCTTTTACTATGTTTGTATGTGTGTGAGAAATAACTTATAGATGTAAGAATTGGTTTTAAACTCTTGTCCATAAAGAGACCAACCTAGAAGTAATCCCTCTTGAGATCTTAGAACCTTATTTCCTACTCTACCATCCTAATTTCTTAGAGTTTTTTAAGGTCTACCCACTCTAGAATAAAATACATTCATACAAATCAAGTTAGATTCATTATCTTTTAGGTTTTAGTCATCCCGTCACACTCAATTAACAATGTACATGCTCAGTTTATTATTCTACAACCCAATTATTCAACCCATACTTAAAAATTATGCCCTGGAGTGGATTTTATCTATAGTGAGATCCTAAAATATTATAGGTTATCTCATTAAATCTTGGCTATGTATAAAAATTATAACAAAATAAAGAAGTAGGTCACTTGTTAAATCTTGATTCTCTAACTAAACTAGTTTATCTAATTATTTGTGGATTAATAAGGTTGATAAAATTGATTTTAATTTCTTAACTAAATTATAAGTCATATGCTATTGTGGTACATATGTATGTCACGTAGATTTCATGAGCTCATTATTTTGAGATGACAAAATATGAATCATGTACATAATGATTATGTTACATTTATTATTATAGCATTATTTTATGTGTCTCATGATATACTTGACTAAATACCTTTTTGTCCTGAGATGGATGTAGGGGAGTTTATCTCTCATATCATGATGGAGGGAGAGAATCATTGGAGATGGTGGCATAGATGGAGATAGTGAAGGATGACCAAGTAATTTCTAAGACCCCCACACACACCACATTAAATTAAAAATGCTATATACATTATGTGTTTGAATTAATAGATATTATAATTTTTATGTTTTAAATATTAGTACATAGTAATGGAATAAATCTTATAAATATATATAGAGTAGTATAATGTGTTTAAAACTATCATTGAAAATTTAACTTACTATTATTGATATTTAATAATATTAATACAAGTTAAAATATTAAAAATAAAGAAAGACGCACACACACACACATAGAACCTATATATATATATATATATATATATATATATATATATATACTTAGCTCTTAGGTTAGTAATATTAGAATAGTTTGATCTCCTTGATT